>PVIH01000001.1:0-147331 GCA_004025045.1 Sigmodon hispidus
AGGACAGGAGGAGGAGGAGGACAGGAGGAGGAGGAGGACGAGGAGGACAGGAGGAGGAGGACAGGAGGAGGACAGGAGGACGGAGGGATCATATTCTAATCAGCAAGTACATGGGGTCACTGGCACTTTGTGCACTCATCAGCATCTTGACCTGGATTCTGGGTCCTCCTGAACAGTGAGTGAGGCTCAGTTCTTCCTAGCACCCCCCTCGTCCTGGAAATGCTTGGTGGAGATGGCCAATGCCTTTGGAAGAATCTAAGAATTTGTGGGCTGTAATAGTTCAGGTGTTAAGAGCACTGATTGCTCTTCCAGAGGACCCACATGTTCAATCCAGGGTTCAATTTTCAGGACCCACATGTCAGCTCATAACTATTTATAACTTGAAGACATGACACCCTCACACTGACATGCAGGCAGGCAAAACACTAAAGCACATAAAATAAATAAATTATTTTTAAAAATTAAAAAAAATTAGGAATTCGGCCTCTTATCATAGGTACATATGTCAGCCCAATCAACAAAGCCCTTTGAAGGATTATTTGTTGGGATTATGCTTTTTGTTAAAAGTTGCTAAGAAGCACCTTGGTACTGTTACCAATAATAAAAATGCCAGCCAGCCTTGATCATGGAATCAGTAAACGTAGAAACTATATTGAAATTTTCAGGCTCTGTTGGGTGGGGGTGGTGCTGGCCTGTGTGTCCACAATCAAGGCCTGAGCTGGACGTCAGGTTCTGCTGTCATTCTCTCCCTTATATTTTGAGAGACTTTCTCTCACTGAGCTGGAGGTTTGCCACTTCAGCTGGACTGACTGGCCATCGAGCCCCAGGATCTGTCACAATTCCCATTCCTGTCCCTAATGCTTAGGTCACATGAGTGTGACCAAGTCCAATTTTTATGAAGATGCTAGGAATGAAACTCATGTTTGAATAGCAAGAATTTTATCCACTGGGGAGTCAATGCCATGACCCTTCTTTTAAATTTTTGGTTTTTTTTTTTTTAATGTGTATTGGTATTTTGTCTGCATAAATGTCTGTGTGATGGTGTCAGATCCTCTGGAACTGGAGTTACAGATGGTTGTGAACTGCCCTGTGAGTGTTGAAACTAGAACACGGATCCACTGAAAGAGTAGCCAGGGCTCTTAATCATTGAGCCATCTCTCCAGCCCTCCCTCCCCGTTTCAAATAGAAAAAAAAAAAAATAACTAGTAGTTTATGGTGGTGTTCTTGTTGAAGGCAGGCCACACTCTGGCAGTTAAGGCTGGCCTTGGCCTCTGCGTCCCTAGTATGGCCATTACAGGCAGGAGCTATTCCCAGACCAGATTTTATTGTTCTGTGTTTTTAATCCCCCCCACACACACCAAGAATCTCCACAGTTTTATAAACCAAGTGAAAACAGCTGCACTTTCTGTTCTCTTGTTTTTCTAGGCGGTTTAAATCACTTTGAAAATCTAAATCTGAACAATTACATTCAACTCTATGGACAATCACTTTCCACTTCAGTCTTGTAAAATTCTATTTCACAGTTGACTCTGCCCCTAAACTACTTCTTCTCTGTGACCTAAGTGAAAGTCTTCCTCCTTTAAAAGGGACATAAAATTTAATTTTTATCTTAAAAATAAAATTGTTTTAATAATTGGTGAGACCATAAAGTAGGTGTATAGATTTTAGTATAGTGGCTAGAGATGCTTTCATGCATTTTAAGTATATTGAAGTCTTCTGTGTTTATGTATGTGGGAATATTTGAGGAATTGCATTTGTATGTGAAAAAAGCTCAAGTACATGCTTCTTTTCAAAAGATGTTTAAGGATTTCTTTGCTTCTCCAGATGAAGAAGGAAAATTCTGGACCCCACAGGAGACCTTCAAAAAAGACCTGCAGGTTTCTTCTCTGCTTTCTGGGATGCTCTTAAGGCCCAGCAATCAGGACATGGGGAGGAACTCATGGGGCTGGGGGAGGCTAGGAAAGGGCACCAGGTCTTGACGGAGGATCTCAGGCTCTGCTGTGAGCTGTGTATTCAAATGGGTCAGTCCTATGTGTCCAGGAAGCAATAGGCCAAATTGTAGTGGGAAGCTTTGTTTTTGAAATATAGACTATTCAGGATGATTGCAAGATAGCTTCCTATGATCATCCTTCATGTTGCATTTTTAACAAGAATTCCAGATGGACTTACCCAGTACTCTGAGAATGGTTATAGATAGTTATATCAATCCATTAGGACCTAACCACTGTCTTTGCTTTTACAGGATCCCACAGAGATACCACTGCCCACAAGTCAGCAGGAAGCAACCTTATGAAGAACTATGCTCCTCTCCTGATAAGTTTTATCCTCTAAGGGTTATGGATAATTATCATTCTGATAGGGTGGTTATAATTTAAATTTGAGTTGAAGGTAGAACAACAATATAGACTCAGGAATCCCTTTTAAAGAAGAGAAAGGGGAGGAAATAGAACATATATAGGTGGATTATTGTATCTACTTATAAACAATTATTAGCCAAATATGAGCCAAAGACAATTGCACTGGTATAGATGCTTATATATACATATGAATGTGAAATTATTTTATATGTCTGATTGAGATAATTTGTACATTGATACAAATTTAAATCTGAAATTGTTTTATATGCTTAAGGTAATTTGTATATTGATACAAAATTGAATCTGTAATTCCCATATTTTGCACATGCCTCTACCTCTGTTTAAAATATTTTTTACTTTAATGCATATTAAGCATAGTATTGTCATTCCCACTGTGCAATTTCTACCTCTGTTTAATTATACTAGTCATACTATATAATTATACTAGTCATAATACATACATATATTCTATTTCTGTTTAAGATGTTTTGTATAACTCTGTTTAGATATTTTGTATAATAATATATATTTAGGATACTGTTGTCATTTTGCACTATACATTTACCTTTGTTTAATGTTTATATGATCAGCATACTTGAAGTCATTATTCAAAAACTGTATACCCTTTTATAGATTGCCTATTTTTACATGTAAGCTTCAGTCTTTAGGATGATAAGAATTGCAGATCGCATTTACTTAGGCTTGCTGTGTACTAGTCATTTTATTTAGGTTTCTCAGATATATAATAGAATATATTAGATAGACAGAAGTCTTCAACCACTTGGTAGACCTAGAGAATATGGCATTTAATGTTTCATTATTCAGAATTCGGCCATGAGAGACATGACAACTCCTGGCATCACTATTCCTTTCCTGAGATGGTGTTGGTCATCAAGGACACTCCACAACGAGTATGTCTTCCTTGGTAGATAATGACCTGCTGGGCAAAGAACTGCCCTTGCCTCAGCTGCTGTCAGTAAGCGCGCTGTCCAATCTGGTTGAGCAGAATGAAGGATAGAGACTGCCGAAACCTGCCAAGATAGGATAAGATGGTTTCTCCCAAAATGCCCTGCTTCTGAAAAGATCTGTCAGGCCTGTAGTCAAGAAAGATGGGTAGAAAAGCTGTGGGTGACTGTCCAGGCAGCTGACTGTTGCTGTCCTCTCTTAAATCTTGGAAGCTACTTTCTTGTGCTTCCAGATTATTTAGGTAATATATTTTCCTTCTCAGGTCTTGATGGGGTTGAAGACTAGATAGTTAAGGTTACTACCATCTCATATCTTAGCTAAGAGCATTCAGGTATTAGATTCATATTATTAAAAATAAACAGCTTTGAAGTAATCCCTGTGTATTACCACTTAAATATTCTAGACATTTAAGATATACCTTATGTTTGTTGTTTGTTAGTTGTAATTGACCATGTTTATGTTATTGTCTTCTCCTCTCCTAGACATCACCTTATACTTATTTCTATTGTATATAGTCTTATACTTAGTTTTAGAACTTTTTTAGTTAGGAGGGAGATGTAGTGGGATTCAGGCATTATTTAGGGAACCTTAGAGGTGTAGCTTTCAGGTTTCAGGACACTGAGTGGGGCGTTGCCAGACTCCACTGAGACCCTGGACACACTGACCTTCCTGCTTTGTTCCTGTGTTCTAGGGGAGTGATTGTTGGCCATGAATGTATAAGGAAGAATATTAAATAGCAAAGAACTGGAAAGAAAGTATGTCTAACAATAGGAAAATTAGTTAGCCTACTACAGATCACTATGAAAGAATTATTATTATTATTATTATTATTATTATTATTATTATTATTGCACTGCTAGTATGATGGACTGTCAGGCTACTATTTCCTATGCTGTGGAAAAGTGCTCATGAAGTAAAATTTTAAGAGGGGGAAGAAAAATTAAGATATAAAGCAAAACTACTAAGAAGGCAAATCTAAGGAAGTCCTGGGGTTAGGACTCCAATTTTATATCTTTTGAAAACAGAATAGAAGAAAGTACTGTGAGATAGTAATGTGATAACATGATAATAACATAGGTATCCTAATTATTTTTATTTTTCTTATTTTGGTATGGCCTTTTAAGTTTCTGTAATGAATATAATTACATTAATTTTTAAAATTGTGTGTGTGTGTGTGTGTGTGTGTGTGTGTGCATGTTTATGAATGTGTACCTGAGTGTGAGTAACCACAGAGGACAGAAAAGACCATAGAGTTCCAGCGCTGTATCCTGCCCCAAAATGGATGCTGGGGACAGAACTCCAGTCTTCTGTAAGAGTAGCAAGTAGTCTTAACTTCTGAGTCATCTCTCTGGTTCCATTTAAAATCTTAAAAGTGATAATTAAAAAGGATAGAATTCATAGAAAATGTGTCTAGCTTTCCATGATGTGGTATAGAAAGGCTCAGCCCCTCCTCTCCCAACACGCCTTTCTGATTTTCCCTGCAGGACTGTGCCCACATCAGACCTTCATGCTCCTCACTACCTCTGCCACTGGGTGCCAGGTGTGAAAACTGAGCAAAGACCCAGGTGAGAACTGACAGGTGGAAGCCATTGGTTCTGCTGTGGAAGTCCTGTCCCTACACTGAGATCAATGTAAACAGGACCCATGAACAAGACTGCGCGCCAATTACAGGAAACTTGAAAATACAGTGCTTTGGGGGTTAGCTGTCCTGGTGAGCTTTCCTGTTATCGAGCTGAGCAAGGCAGAGGGAGAGTAAGCCACTTGGCTTACTCCAGTCCTCTCCTTGAGTTCCAGCCTCCAGGTTTCTCCCCTGTGCTCCTGTCTTGCCTTCCCTGATGACAGACTGTGACCCAAACGATCCCTTCCCCACTCAGGTTGTTTTTGGTCATAGTGTTGACCAGTCACGGAAACCGAACCAGGACAATGTTAAGTCACTTGATTTAATCTTTAGATTTTTGGTCCCTTTGTGTGATTTGGTTCACCCCCCTTGACTATAATCTATCTCAAAGTGGTGCTGGCAGATCAGAGGTGGCTTTGGCACCAGGTGGTTCAGGCCTGAATCTTAGTTTCACAAGTAAGTTGTTAAGAAATCTGAGGGCTCTTGAGTGATTCCTCTGTGTTCTCTCCATCCGTGAGATGGAGAAATGAAAGGCTGAAATGATACCAAATCCTCTGCTGCCCTCCTTGCCTGTGTGTGCTCAGGCTGTTTCTATCCTCGCTCTTCTGTCTGGAAAAGAGCTAGCCTGGGCAAATGAGTTCTGAGGCTTGGTTTGGCTGGAGGACAGGGGACACAGGACATTTTTCTCTCTCTTGCTCTGTGCTCAGTGCTATGGACATTGGATGTGGTAATATCTGCAGTTCCTTTGAAGACCCTCTTCCTGCTGGGCAGCACACTTTCTATTCCTTTCTCTGCGTGGGGAAGGTGTCTTGTGCATCAGTTACCTCTGTTAAAGTCCCTCACAGCCCTCCCTCTGTTTCCTGGCCAGATCTGATGATAGTCTGATTGGCCCAACTCCTCTGGCTTTGAATAACTGCAAGAATTTGTTTTGTGTGCAATGTGTTTGTTTACTTAAAAATAAGGTATTTAATTTATTTTGAGGCAGGATTCCACTATGTAACCTCGCCTGGCCTGGAAGTTGATATATATACAAGGCTGCCCTAAACTCAGAGATCTCCCTGACTCTGCTTTGAGTTCTGTGACTAAAGGTATGTACCATCATGCCTTGCAAGACGGTCTTTATTTTTAACCTTAATGTTCTGTTCAGAGACTTAGTTGTTTTAGGAAGGGAAGCAACTCTAATCTTTTCAAAATTAAAAATTGAATGCAAAAAGCTGTAGGATTTATGCAGCACAAGTTATTGTTATGCCTGAGTCTAAGAATTTCCATGACCACCAGGGAGGCTGGACAGGCTGTAACATACATGAGGATTTTATTGTTATATACAGGTTCCAAGGAACCTGGGTTGATAGCCTCATTCTGGCACAGTGGAAGGCTAAGGACCCGGTGCCCCAACGGGCGGGGCTCTTTAAAAGAAAAACAAGGTGCAACACACTTTGGCATTCCAGGCTTGGGCAAAGGGGTACCATTCAGCAGCTATTAGCTGAGTCCTCTGGCGTGAATCCCACTTTTGAATCCTTTGGCTGCTGGGTGCACTCGAAGACCTGGGCCCTGCCCTCAGGCACCAAAGCTTCTCTGAAACTGAGTCCTCACATTATCATGATGTAGTAACCAGGTATGGTGGTAGATTCCTGTAATTCCTGCACTTAGTAGACAGAGACAGAAGAATTGAGGGTTTGAAGTTAGACTGAGCTACAGAGTAAGACCTGTGGATGTAGCTCAGTAGTAGAATGCTTGCCTCCCAGTGGAAGGCCTGGGGTTTGATTCCTCAGGCTCACCCCAGGTACACATGCAATTTGTTAATTTGAGTGTTATCTCCTTGTCATTTGAATTGTTCTCCCCCTTAACAAGATTAAGCATTTGCTGAGGGATGCCTAAATATGGATTTGCATTTCTGAGAGAGCCTACTGGGCTTAGTTAGCTGCATTCCCCTGGAACCTTGAGGTCATGGTCCAACTGGGGTGCCTAGAATGTAATGAAGGTCGAACAGGAAGGGGGATACTTCTCTGAAGTCTAGAGTAGACAGTATTGCAGGCCATGGCTGCAAGGCAGAGACAGGCTCAGAGCTGCCTGACCTCAGTTTCCAGTTCATTCTGTCGTGCTGGTGATGCTGGAGAACAAAATGTAACTGAGTCCTACCACTAGACCCCTGTGGGTCTGGGTATCTAGGGTCTATGCCACAAGGGTCTGTGTTGACTTGGTGACACATATCTCCAGCTTATTTCTGTTCTGTGAAGTCCTGGCCGACCTTTGAATATTAAAAAAAAAAAAAAAAAGCCTAGTAAATGATTTTATATGTGACTTTCCCCAATGTTTAAGCACCACCAGCTATCATTGGATTTAGCCATCAAAAGATCCATGAAGGCTTGTGTGTTGGAACAAGATTCATCTGGAGACAATCAGCAGATACACCCATCCTCAGAAGCCTGAGCACAAGCTTTTCTACAGGAAATGAGAAAAAGGGTAGGTGTTTGGATTCACAGAGGGGAATGAGAAGGACTTTCATTACTCATAATGCTTTTGAGGTAAAATACATATAAGACTTACCGTTTTAAATGTACAGTTCAAAGACATTAAATGTACTCAGGTACAACCACCAAGCCTAGCCACAGTACTTTGAATCTCATAAAACTGAAACTCTATCATCCAACACCCTCACTGGGCTTTCTCCCCAGCCTCTGGTAACCAGCACTCTATTTCCTAATTTTTTTCTAGGAAGTTGAACAAACAAGGTGTTTTACTATATAAGTATTTGTCGTTTCACGTATGATTTATTCACTTAACACCCTCAAAGTTTGTCCATATTGCAGGATGTCAGAATGTCCTTGCCTTTTAAAACTGCACAATATCGGGGCTGGAGAGATGGCTCAGAGGTTAAGAGCACTGACTGTTCTTCCAGAGGTCCTGAGTTCAATTCCCAGCAAAACCACATGGTGGCTCACAACCATCTATGATGAGGTCTGGCGCCCTCTTCTGTAAAACTGTATGTATAATAAATAAATAAATAAATAAAAAATTAAAAAAAAAAAAAAACTGCACAATATCCTATTGTGTGTCTAGTTCACATTTTATTTGTCCATTCATCCATCAGCGGTCCCTTGAGCTGTGTCCTAGTCCATTGGCCCCATATATCAGAACACTGCTGACTTGGAAGCTTATAACCAATAGAAATTTGTTTTTGCCAGTGATGGAGGTTGGGGAATCTCAGCTTGGGGCACCAGCAGATTCTGTGTCTGGTAAGGACCTGATTTCTGTCCATAGCTGACCATCTACCTTCTCACTGTCCTCACAAGGAGAAAGGGAAAAGACACTACTTTGGGTTTCTTCAAAAGGACACCTATCACTTCATCATAAATATCCCACCTCCAAACCTAGTCACCATTTGAAGGTCCCAACTTCCAGAAGTCATTACTAACATTTCACCATGTAGATTTTGGTGGGTGGGCACAAATGTTCAGTGTAGAGTAACTTATTCCTACCTTTGATCACTCATGGTAAGATTGCAAAAATGGCTTTGAATCCCTATTTTCATTCCTTTGAACACACATCCACAGGTAGAACTGCTGGGCTGTTTGGTATAACTCTCTTCAATGTTTTGGAATAGTGATGTTCTACTCTCAATTTTCCTTCTCTCCTTCTCTTCCTCTCCGCCCTCCTTCTATCCTTCCACTTGGTGCTGGGGAGTGAACACAGGACTTTGCATTTGCCAAGCGTGCATTCTCCCACTGAGCTCCATCCACCTCTGCTGCTTTCTTAATTAAGAGTGTCAGTCAGAACATGGGGTGGCTTCACTTGGAATAGCAATGGGTTTGTGTGACTTGTTTCTGTGAGACAGACTCTTACTAAGTAGCTCTGACTGGCCTCCTCAACGCTTGAATCTCCTGTGTCTGCCTCTTGAGTGCCAGAATTATGGGTGTACATCATCATGCCCACTTTTGTGTCACTTTCTATGGTTACATCTGTCACGTGTCACCTCTGACTTCTATCTGTTGGGCAGCTCCTGTTCCGTTGTGAGGATGGTACCACAGAGGGTGATAGGTAAAGGACATTGAGGGCTTATTCTGTCCCATAAACCTTTGTATGTTAAATCATTATATCTTCACAATCTATGAGAATTATTGTCCCTATATACATACAAGGAAACTGAGTCACAAAGAAGCAGAGATCTGAACAGATGTGCAGACAGACAAGAACTCTGGGTTCACTTTCTCAGTGAGCGAAGTTTGGTTCCCTGGGGAAGATGCCCCAATTCGTGGGGTTATTGTGACCAAGCTGTGCTGAGCTCACAGGCTTGCAGACGTCTGGAATCCCCTGGCCCCCTGCTTTTGCAGCTCTAAGACAGGATTCCATCATTTATTTTGTTTATCCCGTTGACCCAGGTGAAACCTCGTCTGTGAGGCTGCCGTGCCGCATCTGGATCCAGCTGGATATCCCTGTCCTCCTCCTGGTAATTACCCAGGCAGGACTTCACTGAAATATGAGGGGAGAGGATTACAGATTTGGCTCTAGGACTTTGTGAAAATACATGGAAGTGGTACATTAATACTAGTCAAAAGCTGAAAGAGCCCTTGTGAGAGGCTGAGACAAATTTTGGCAAAATCAGGTTGCCCTTAGAAGCATTCAGTATGCTAGGAGGGAACTGTTCTAAAATTAGGATTTTTTTTTCTTGTTTCTTAGATTTTTGTCTGAGATCAAATGCAAAAGTTATGTATGTGTATACTTTCAGGTTTGCGAATGCACACACACACACACACACACACACACACACACACACACTTTATTCCATTTATTCAGATGATTAAAACCTGGGGCCAAGCATCCTTGGAAATCTGCATCCTAGTCAGGAGAGCGCACAGCACACATGGGTCTGGCTTTCCCATTATGTCCCCAGACACTTTAGACCTCAAAGTTAGTCCCAGCTACATGTCTCTCTTGTGTTTTTCTTGAACTTCATGAACTCTGGCATTTCACTTCACAGATGTATATCCGGGGAAGTGGCCTCCCTCCCTTTCATCTTCTTTGGGACCTCATCGTGTTTAACTGAGGAAAGATGAGGGAATTCTCATTCAGTGCTGAACAAACACAAGACTCGGAGGCAAAGATGGTGGGCGCTTAATCTCTTTACAACGTTGACTCATTATGGAATCATTCCACATACCAGACTTCGCAAAACATCCCTCTGAATGGAATTCCCATCTGCCTGCAGAAGCTGCGCCCTGCACCTATGGCTCAAAGTGCGCCATGAGTTGACCCTACCCTGGTGAAGAAGCTCTTCAGCATGAAATTCTTACGATGTAGAGGGTTTAAAAGTTTGAAATCAGGTTGTTTCTACATATGATGGGCAGTTGTACTTTCTGGACTGAAAGGGAAGTTTCTAGAAGGGACTCTTACTTTTTAGCATTAGTACAACCATTTTTCCACAGTCAAACAAGACAGTTCCAGTCCTTAGGCAAAGGACCTTTATTAGAGCCAGGGTAGAACCCAGAGGGGAACCGGCTGTCACATGGCCAGCGACTGGAAAGCCAGGCAGGCCAGCCCCTTTCTGACCCACTGTGGGTTTCAGAAATTTGCCCACCTCTTAAATAGCCCTTTAGCTAACAGGAAGGTCTAAAGGTGACATATTTTATTTTCTAAACCTAAAATAAAAAGTGAGCAAAACCAAATCCAGGGTTGGCCCATCAGAATCTCCAGTTCCCTCCCACACTGACCGAGACTCATTTTCCTAATGAAGGCTCCAGTGTTAATAACAGTACTGCTACAATGAGTTAGGGCTGAGTGTGATTTAATTCACAGTGAAGCCACAATCTGACTAGACTGGGATTAGTTCCAGCTTTTAGCTATCATTTTTAGGTCACCAGGTCACTAACAACCTCAATTGAGGGGCCATTATCTTTTGACAAGATGAAGCTTTTTCTGAGGGAGGGAAGAAAGCCTTGCATGGCACTTCCCATGAATCATTTCATCCTGGCAGAGCATTGCTGACAGTTACCCAAAGAGAAGATCTAGTGACTCCACACAAATATGGTGAGGGCAAGGAAGGGACCGTCAACTATCTCCTTGTCTACTTGGCAAGTGTTTCCTCAGTGAGGCATTGTAGAGGATATGGTGGTTGGAGTCTCTAGAATGAAGGGTGATAACCAGTCTGTGCCTACTCATATGGCTGGCTGCTCCAGAATGTTAAATAGCCTGTATCCATCATGATGTGTAAAGACATCCTTTCTGACTGGTCTATGCCAGTACTATACTAATTGTGAAAATCTTCAAATACCATCCATGTCTGGAACAATGAATATTCTTTTGTGAAGTGGCTTTTTTTTCCTCTCTAAGAATATATCACTTTTTAAAAAATACTGTCTTGAAATAAGACGAAAGCTGTAGCCCTTCAGTTAGGGTCTAAGAAAGATGATGTTACTGTAATTGTCTGGGTTGTGGGTTCAGTGTGACTTGGAAGGCTGGAAGGCAATGTGTACCGATGGGCCACACCTGCCAGTAGTGAGCTACTCTTAAAGTTTTGATAATATCTGTGAGCTGCACATAGGGGTCTACTGGTACAGCCAGATATATACCAGACATGTACTTCTGGTCCCTGAGCAATGTAAGTGACCCTATTACCACTAAAGTCCTTCCTACACCATGAGTTTGAATTCCCCTTACCTTGCAGCTGCAGTTTGAGAAGCAGATGCAGCCTTACCCCTGACTTAGGCCCATCCTACTTAGTGAATCTCTGTCCTGTGTCAAGGAACTCATTCTTGGTTCTGTATTTAGAATGACGCAGACAACTCTAATCAGTTGAATGTGATATAAAAGCCACCATACAGAGAAATTCTGAGCACTTAATACCCTCACCTCAGTTTAGAGATGACACTGTTTCTTTCAAGTGACACATAAATCTGTCTGGGGACTGGTTCAGGGTGCAAATCCAAGCCTGCTGCTCCATAGTACCCTGGGATGCAGGTCTTACAGGTGCTCCTCATCCCTTAGAGAGCCTACAGTCAGCTGTGAAGATGAACCAAGTGAAACATACAAGAGCAGTGTTCAAAGCCAGCTTAGACTCTGTGGAAAGAGATTCCAGAACTCCAATGCCATCCGACCCCATAAACTATAATCTCAGTATGTACAAATATAAACTTTACACAGACTTCTGTGCTGGCACCATTTAATGCATTTCATTATGTAACCTACATATTTGATACCTTATTTTACGTGGCTATGCACTCTGAGAAAAAAGAAATTTTAAGTTTGTAAGTCTATATGTGATATTTACTATCTATCCATTTGTTGCCGTATAATGAGTACTTAGGACAGTCACAGCTAGTGCTGTGACTTTGTTATGTGGATTTTGTAGATGGACTTTCCTCTACCCTTTTGATTATTTCCTCAGAGTTAATACCCAGGAGTGGAGTTTGCTGTGTTGAGGGACACAGATGTTTGTTGGTCTTCTGTTGCCTATATTTTTCTAGAAAGTTTCAAGTATCCAGATCATCTCTGAGATCAAAGGCTCACTTGAGGCCTAGGTGCCAAGGAGAAAGTGGCATTTGGGAGTTCTGTCAGCGAACTGGAGGAGTGGCCTTTCACAAGGGTGGCTGCTACATGCAGCCTCACTTGGGGAGGGTTCAGGTGACATGAGCTGATAAGCATGTCAATCCAGCCAGAGTTGCCATTTCTTAACAGTTTGTTGTGACTGAGTACACTTGGATTGCTGGGAATTTTGGCAGGACACTAGAGGGTATTAAAATATCTAAACCATAAAACACCTCGGCAACGCCTTTGCAGTATAAACTGTCCAAATGCTCAACTATGTAGAATTACTGTAACGTTTCTTGCTCCTTAGTCTTGAGCTATTGTTTGAATAGGACAGTTGGTGACTTTATGACCTTCTCTTACATACATGAACAACACAATGTTCTCACATGTTTCAGCAACATCTTTGGTGTTGGCATGGAGGCACACTGTGATAGTCCTGACTTTCCTTACTGTAGTATGTTTTACAAGATCTTAAGAGAGGCCAAGGACGTGTCTCACTTGGTAGAGTGCTCACTTATTATCCATGAAGTGCCACATAAATTGGGGGATTGAATGGGGTGGTGGCAGATCTGTAATTCCTGGGTTTAAATCCAGGTTCTATCATTTGTTGGTTGTATGGCCTTGGAAAAGCTACTTAACTTCTTTGACCCTCAATTTCGTCTACTGTAAAATGGGGTTAATAGTGTTGTTGGCCTAAATTTATAAGATACACTGCAGGTTAACTGAGTGATGCACATAAAGCATTTAAAAGAGGCTGTTACAACATTATTCATAAGTGTGAGCTTTATTATTGGATCCACTGGCCCAAGTTGGCAGCATGCTCATAAAGGGCTTATATCCCGTGCAATGCCAAGGCATTCTGTCCACTCGGACTAGAGGGACTGAACTTGCCTATCTCCTAATTCAGTCAGAATAGAGGACACACATCCACGTGTACCAGGTGAGACATTTTTATTTGCACTCATCACTGAGGTTGCAAAGAGTTTCATGACATTTGTCCATTAAAAAAAAAAATCCCACAACAATGGGTAAAGACACAAATAAGAGTTGCTCTAAATGGTCCCTGTATCTCTTATAATGTAGGGTTTTCTCTTGATTACAAATAAGAAATATATGATATTAAGACGCAGCACATTTCAAATTCATTTCAGTAATTCCCCAAGCTTGAATCATAAAATAGAAAGCACATAAAAAGATGATTTTTTAAATGGAACCAGCCACCTTAAAAATTTCCTAAAAATAGGCTTAAAATTTTGAAAATAAAGTTTTTAATACTTCAAAAAGATAACAGGATAAAAACGTTGCCTGTTTAGGACTTAGACCCGCTAGGAACTGATGTGCTTTGGTGAAGTACTGACACACCCTCTGAGGTGGTCTTGGACTTGAAATCACACGTCAGTATGTGAGGCAGGAATTCTTCATTGCAGGCCGACTTTCATTATGCATTTGGCCTCACGATCTTCATTGATAAATAGTTCTGAAAGAGAAACAGAATCAGTGTGAACACATGGAGATGTGGCTTCTGTCTGATGCTGCCATTTGCATGGCTGGGCAGGCCTGTGTACCACTGGACATTCAAAGCGTCCCCTGCCTTCCTCTACCTACTGAGTTCCCATTGAGATCCAGGTGTCTCTAAACACCAACAAACATCCTCCAGGTGACACCATGGATAGAATGTAAATCATAAAGAAATAACTATATATATTTAAAAACAATAAAAGAAACAAAAAAGCCCAGTCTAGACAGATTGTATAATCTATAACCAGAAAACACTGTGCATATAATCAAAGTCAATTTTGAAAATATTACACAGGGGGAAATGGGAGACATACATAAAGATGCTTCTGTGGCTGCATGACTGCATCTCCAGTCTCAGAATGTATAGTATTTACAGGATGATGGAAGTGGGTTGGAGAAAGAACCTGGGGTGCCTGCTGCTCCATCCAGGACCATGCATTTTGCCTCTGCTCCTGGCTTCCTCTGCCTGAACCATGCCTTCTCCAGGGACTACATTGCGTTTAAATGTTTCCCCAGTAAAACCATCCTTAGTAATGAGCTCCCAAAATCAACTGTTCCTAGCTAAGACCTTGCTGTCTACACTGCCAGTGTGTATTCATACTGCCTTCCCTCAGGCTGTTTCTTCTCATCTCTGCATTTTTATTAGATGTTCCATGCATTCCCTGAATGGAGGAATAAAAGCACAGCATCTATGCATACAGCCAAATCTTCAGTTGAACTTTTGTTTATAACTAAGGTGACCAAGAGAAATGTAAGGAGTAGCTGTATGTGACTTGGACATTTGAGAAAAAGATTTTGAAAGACAAAATATGTCCACAGGGACCCAGAGAGGCAAAGTGGAGTGGAGTGGAATGTGGGGTTTGTTGAGATCTTGGGGATCATTAGTGTCTAGACCAGGAGTTTGAGTACAGGCTTGTTTAAAACAAGAGTGTTGAAGGCAGAGGGCTGGGGAGATGGCTTTGTGGGCAAAGGGCTGGCTCTGTAATCACAAGGACCGAGTTCAGATTCCTAGCACCCACATAATAGAAGGGCCTGGGGATTCTGGTGCACAGACAGCAGAGACTAGCAGATCTTCATCTCTGTTGAATCATCCCAGCAAAAACAGTTAAGCTCCAGGCTAGTGAGAGACCTCCTCACAAAAAATAAGTGGCAAACGACAGAGAAAGACATTGCACATTGACCTCTGGCCTCTACACTAATATGTACCGGTAAGTACAGACAGACAGACAGACAAATATGCATGGGTGAGTACACACACACACACACACACACACACACACACACACACAAACACAGGAAGGCATTAAGTTACCTGGAAACACTGCTTAGAATCTAGACAAATACTGGTAGAGGCTTGGGCTTGGGAACTTTCTTCTAGAAAAGCCAGTGGTTTTTTTTGTTTTGTTTTGTTTTTCTTAAATCGTTTTTGTTTTGTTTAGACCGTAATAGCTGCTGGTAACTTGTTAAAACCTAAGGATGTAACTTCTACCACTGGACAGTATATTGAACTTTTCAGAAGCGGAAGGGCTGTGACAGGGTCTCTGCCAAGTGGCTACGGAGCCCCAGGGCTGTGGGAACGGAGGCCCAGGCTTCCTACCGGCAGTGAGTAGAGGAGCACAGCCACAAACAGCAGCAGGATGAGCAGCAGAATCAGGCCGATGATCACCCACTTGAATCGGCGCCACACGATGAAGCGCATGGTCTTGCATGGGTTCGTGAACCAGAGGAAGGAGGTTTCCGGTCGGCTGCAAGGCAAGAAATAGTTAGTTCCCATACATTTCACGAGGGACTCTCTACCAGACTGTAGCAGTTCAGGAAAAGTAAATTAATAAATTTGGGACAAGATACAACTGGGCTATCAATTTTAGCCTTTCTTTTCCTACTGTGCCTCGCCACCTTCCCAGTCACCAGTCAGCATCCATTGTGGGCTGGGAATAACTCAGGTCCCCACACCGGTTGGGTTCCTTAAGACACCAACCTCTGATTTAATGAGGAAGGAGGCTAAATGGAGACCGCAGCCCCTACCACTCCATCCCCCACCCCCAGCCCACTGTGATGAACGAAGTTAGAAGGCCAAGAGCTAATCCAGCTCATTAAGCCAATTGGAAGGGGGGCTTTTGGACTGCAGGTGTTTGGGGGACCAGACAACATGGAGAACAAAGGAAGCCTCTCACTTTGGTGGGTCCAGCTTGGGGTTCATGTTGGGTTCACTCCGCCCCTTCCCGGCTGGTCTCTCGTCTGCCTCCCTCTCATTGAGGACCTCCAGTGTCATCTCGACTTTCCCCTTCAGTAAAGCAGAACAGGTTAAACATATGACATCACGTTTCACAAATATTTTTATTTCAACCCAAGGAATATTCCCCAAGCTACGATTTTTATTCTTGTAAAACAATCCTTAGATTGCCTCAAATTTTCCTCCTGAGATTTCTTCCCATTTCCTCTCCCATGTGTTTCTAAGCCGACTCCATGTGGGAAACTGAGAGGACAAATGACTTTCTCTCCTCCTCATCCTCTCCAGCATCCCTGTGGTTTCACCATTCTCACATCAATCTCCGGGCCTCCTTTCTCCCTTCCTCCGCAACTTTACTGCTGAGAATGGCAACTAACATTTCTGTAGGCTCCAGGAGATGGAGCTGCCTGTCTCCTTGCTGATACTGAAGCCCTACAGTGTGCAGCAGAATTTGTGCTTAGTAGGAACTCCCGGTGTCTTAGTTGTATCAGTGGGTGGATGGAGGCTGCTTCTCTGTGGACAGGTCCCTACATGGTGCATGCACATAGGGACAAGGAGGAATTCTGTTTGAATTACCTGCAGAACACACCTGGCATGCTCAGAAAGGAACTGCTGTCTCGATTTGTGGACGAGGACACTAAGATCAAAAAGGTTTAACATTCTAACCTTTTTGCTCATTTTGTTTTGTCTGTTTTTTGAGATGGAGTCTTACTATGTAGTTCTGGCTGGCCTGGAATTCACCATGTAGACCAGGCTGGCCTCACACTCACAGAGATCCACCTGCCTCTCTATCTCTTTTAGGTCAGGATTAAAGGTATGTGCCAGCACATCATGCAACATTCCAACTTTAATACCCAGTCTTCACTAAGTTGAAACTGACATTTTAGGACCTGGATCAACCCTCTAGGTCCCTAACAAGCCAGAGCAACACAGACACAGAGGTTGTTTAGGTGGAGGAAAATGGGCAACACCCCTGTTTATATACCAGGTGAAAAAGACTGTCTGATGCTGCCAGGGCCTTCATCTCTTGTGTTTGCTTGAATTCATAAAATGAGGATTGTCAGCCAATCAAAGGTTTGTCAGAATTACCAAGGTAATATGAAAGCTAATCTCTGTGGTGACACAGCATCCACCAGCAGTTTCCTGAAGACAGGGTAGAGAAGCAACTGAAAAGTTCTAGGGATGGGTTAGTCAGCCAACAATCTATGGTCTCATATTCAAAAGCACTATACCCCAAATGCAGCCTAAAGAGTAGAAAGGATGCATGGTGAATAGGGCAGAAAGGGGAGATGGTATTCGATCAATGCATAGCATACCTCACATCCAACTCCACTAATATGCTATTAATAAGGACTGGTAAGCTATTTTAGAAATGAGACCACACATGTGAGACAGTTAGTTACTTGACTCGCAGATGTTAGCTAGCAACAACCAGTACTGAAGGAGGTAATGTTGGTGATATGGTGAATGGCTGTTTCTTTCTAAAGCTTGTCTTGAATTCTCCAAGATGTTGTAAAATTGCATTTTATTTCCGCACCCTTACTCTGTGAAGTTCACATTGGGAATTCCATTTCCTGTTCTGAATGCTCAGTCTACAGTAGCCTCCCTGGAAAGGAACCTTAAGGAAATACAGTGCCACCAGTTGGTTCTTAGTTTTTGACCATTTCAACTCACACCCTTCCCCTAACTTCAAGCACAAGCTCACAGTGTCTTATACCTTTATCACCTCATCTCAGGTCTACTGATAAGGGACAGAAACAGTCCCCAACTAGAAAATACTCTTACCGCCATCACTCGGGAGCCATCCTTGTCCGCATAGCATGGCCACCACCCTTTCATGGATTTCTGCTCAAAGAGTGAGGCTGTCTTAGCTTTGAGAGGGTCCATGGCTTTGAGGTCTGGAATCATGTCCAAACTGCACTTCTCTGATGACTTGGCTGGGATGATCGTGTGATGTAAATCAAGCTCCAGGAAACCTGGCACCAAAAACACAACATGAGGTCCAGATGAGCTTCAAGTGGCTACACTACTGTTCTTAGGTGAACAGGATGTTCTTGTCCAGAGGAAACTGATTTTGAACAGGAGATGGCTAAGTTAGCAGAAGGAATCATGCTAGATGTTTAAATTCTTTCCAGATAGGACGGGAGAAGAAATTGCTGTCCACTGTGTCTCAGTATCTCACAGAGGACTCAATGCTTTCTTTCTCAAAGGCGTGAGCATAAACAGTTCTTCTATAAATCTCAGTTGATTAAACATCTACACACAAAATTTCCACTGAACTCAGGGCCTTTGTATTTGAAAGGTACTAGTTGTGGTTTTGACTACAGAGGTCATTGCCTTTGGGGAAAGACAATTAGGTGTTTGGAGCATGGGATGCTCCTTGGAACATTCTGGTACAGCTCTCTCCTGGAGTGACCCCAGAAACAGAAGCTTGAAAGATCATAATTCAACTGAAAATCCCCACCAGGAAATGAGAAATCCCAGGCAGGATCGGGGTGTCTGGAGAGACACACATTCTGCTGTGGGTTGGGAGGAGGCATTAACTCTCCAGCCCCTGAATAGCTTCATATGGGTCTCTGTGAAGGGCTGTGAAAGGCCCAGCTTATTTTTCCTGGTTTAGGAGCCATACATAGTTTGATGATGGGCAAAAGCTGAACTTGACCTTCAGCTGAAGTGCTAGTGCATACATCACAGGGGGCGGAGGGCTGCAGGAGAGTAGGGAGACCTTCCAGGAAAGCTTGGGTTTAAAATGTAGAAGGGAGAACAAGCCACCAAGGGGAGGGTTAGGTAGGCTGCCCCAGCGCCAGAGGAGGGTGGGATTAAGGAACAGTGTGGGGACAGAGGGGACAAAGAGGCATAGGGGTCCTGTCCTTAGTGACTGCTGAGAGTGAGGAGTGAGCCCATGATGATGGCAAGCTAGGGAAGATGGTCCCTAAGTACCAAGAAGAGAGAGAGAGCAGGATGCTTGGGAATGGAGGCAGAGCTGTGGCAGTCTCTTGGAGCCCAGGCTGGCCTCTGCTTCACTGGATGACCAAGGATAACCTTCAATTTCTGAGCCTCCTGCCTCCGCCTCCCAAATTAAAGGGGCTAAAGGTATGTAGCACCATTCTCTGTTTATGAAGTCCTGGGCATTGAACCCATGACTTTGCTCATGCTAGGTAAGTACAAGTACTTGCCTCTCTAGCTTATTAGTGAGGCATTAAGAGTGAGCAGAGCCCAAGAAAAGAGGTGACATTCACAAGCAGACCACATCCTTTGGAGGACACCCAATCAGTGAGCATCTTCTCTGTCCCCCCATTACAGGTGTCTGGAAAGTATCTAACTGCTTCCAAACTGAAATTGCTTTTAGCAATTCCAAGTACAGTGCTAGTAACTGTAAGTAAAGCAGTACCTAAGTAATCATCCAGGGAAAACTTGTCATTGTCCCAGATCTGTATAATCAGTCGAGGGGGCACTCGAAATTCTGTTTGATCAACACTCCAGAAATGCTCCTAAAATGAGAAAAGACATGAACGGTTCACATGATCATGCTCAGTGGACTCTGAGACCCTTACCTTAGCCACAGGCAGAGCTAAAGACGGAGGCCTCCATATTCACACCCTGTGGGACAGCCTGCCATCGGGCTCCCCAGGAGGTCTCAAAGCCACCAGCTGGGTGACAAAAAAAGGATGTCCCAGGAAGTTCCCAAACAGCAGATTTCTCACGTATTCCTATCAGTGTGACTTCCTGCTGCCACTTCTGTAGGGAGCAGAGAGTTTAACCTTTCCCCTGAAGACCACTGTGGCTCTCTCAAAGGTAGGTGTTCTAGGCCAGCCCCCAGTGTCCTCACTGGGTCATTATTCCTGCTGAGCAATCTCCCACCCCCATCTCCAAGGCTCGACTGACAGGCTCTCATTTTACACTCAATGGGTTTAATCTAGGGCTCAGATTCACAGGCTTTTATATACTTGTGGCCACTTACACCCTCAGATCCTTCACGTTGAAAGTAGGTATACAGATAGCCAAGTCCTCCCTCCCCCATTTCTGTGTCAGCCCAGACATTAGTTATGAATAAACCTCCACAGCCAGTTACACCTAAGTTCCTCTGGCCTGAGAACACCAGGAACTCACCAGTGATTTGAAAAAGATCATGGGGTTGGCTTTCATATTCTTGAAAGGTTCTTGTTCTTAGGGCTTCAGGGGTTCTAGCTAGTCCCTGACTGGCTGCCTTGTGTGGGGTTATGCTCTAAGCACCACTGAGGAAAAAGAGGTCCAGCCTTAGATGTAGGTAAAAAGGAAAAGTAAGCATCTCTCAGGCCCTACTGACCCCAAATATCCCCATGTCTGTCCTACTTAGCTTTACCATCTGAAAGGATGCATACATAATTTGACACCATTTTGAGTCTCTGAACCTCTTGAAAGTCCCCTCTGGGGACTCCATTCCACCTGGCATAGGCCTTCATTCCAGCATCTAGAGTAGGTAGGCTATCAGAGGGCAATGGAATTCAGGGCAGGTACTGTCTTGTAGGGTGTGGGGGAGATGATGTGAGCAGAAAGAGGTGTGGATAACTGATGGGATGTGGAGGTTGGAATGGGATGGAGACCTATTGAGATTATAGGACCTTTTACCAAGGTGCTGGGACCCAGACTTCCCTTGGAGAACTCTTCCTTCCCCAGTAAGTACAGTGTGAGCAGGGGAGGGGGTAGGGGTGGGATAGTGGAGTAGCTAGAGACTGACTCCATCTCTAATTCTAGTGACTGACCTGAGCGCTTCATTTTGGGAGTCTCTGAATAGGCAGAGGCCCTGGGCCCAGTTCTAGATTGCTGCTGGTGCCATTGTGGCTCCCTTCTATTTGTTCTGAGGTTTGCTGGAAAGATAGGTGATGACCTGGGCTGCTGCCTACCAGGCTTCCTCATCCAGGGAAGAACCTACCTAGAAATGAGGTTCATGGTGGACAGAGAGCAGAAGGAGGAGAATGTGGGACCAATTTCCAAAGACATTGCTTCTACATGGGCTCCAGACGTTCTTAAAATGAGCCAACCTTGGACTTGTTAGAAATGGGAACCAATAAATCACTTTTTTGGTCTAAGTTTTATAACTGAAAGTCTTTCTAATTAAGTCCACCGGGGCCTTCAACCCTCCTAGAAGTGTTTCTGAGTGAGGGAATGCAGGTACTGAGGCTTAAGAAGGAGGCAAAGGGATGTTTCACCTTTAATATTTGGCTTGTGTTTGGCCTAAGATGGAGAGCAACCACCTATTCATTCCATAGAGAACACGTGTGCTCAACGATACACAAGCCTTTGTCCTGTCCTGTCTCTCCACTTGCCAATAGGTAGCAGAAAAGAAGCTGCATTCTTCACAGTCCTAAATAGGCAAATAAATACCTGTCATAGCTATGTGACCATAGGCAAGGCTTTACCCCTCTGTGGGTCTCAGATTTCTTGTCTGTACCAAGAGTGAGCTGTACTCAGTGACCTCCCAGGTCCCAAGCAGGCTTGACCTTCTCGGAGTTTCAGAGTCCAGCAGACTCGAAATGTCTACGTCCCGCCCACATGTTTCAAGGCTTACTTTTTTAGAGACTATACAAAGCTGCTCAGCGGGGAGGTAGTCAAACGGGAAAACAAATCTCCAGTTAAAATTGCCTTCGCCATCCAAGGACCTGTAGTGGACATCTGTTTTCTGTTTGTTTTCTTCACTGCCGGAAATCCAGCTGTAAAGCAGAGGCAAACAGGCTCAGTTTGCTGTGACTGACAAGAGATCTAGCTGCAAACTGTGCAGTGATTAGGGGAGCGAAGAGTAGAAGTAATGCCCTTTCTCTGGGCAGGTTCCAGAGATCCACAGGCTGGGAGTGATTTATGAGGGGGAGGTGCTCAGTTGCATCCAACCCAGGTTGGAGCCAAATAAAATAGAATTCTTTTCAAACCAAAGCAGGAAACCCTTTAGACTGTAGTTAGCAGGGCTAAGGTGATATTTTCTGGAAAATATCATCAACAATGTAGCTTCTATTTTGGGTAAGCTGTAACTTGCTGGCTATGATTTGGGCTTCACAGCTATGACTCATTAGCATCTATCATCAAGGCTGGTAGGTTCAACTAATGCAAGTTAGCTCAAAATTTTAGTATTTCCTTCCCTGTATTTTACTTAAGCAAACAAAAAAGGCACCTAGCAAGTAATCATGCAGCTTCCTTTTTATTATTCTTAAAATTCTCTATGATCTTATTAATGAGGCAGGCAAGGAAGAGGCAAGCTTTTATTTCCAGATGCCTAGCTGAGAAGATTCCTCTCGTCAACAGCGACTTAACGTAGACTACTGGAAACATTTCTTTTTGCCTGGGCCTGGCACAGAATGGATATAAGATAAACTACCTGTTGACGGAATGAATGAATGTATCCAAAAGGGAGCTACCTCACATCTGCCTGCTTCTGTTTTGAAGCTAAGAACTGATGCCTTTTCAGTGAGGCATGGTGGTGGTGGTCACCTTTAATTCCAGCATTTGGGAGACAGAGACAGGTGGGTCTGAGCTAGAGATTACACTGGTCTACAAAGCAGTGTTCCACAACAGGAGGCCTACACAGACAAATCCTGTCTTGTAACAAAACAACAACAACAAAAATACTTTTCAAGAAACAGAATGGTAGGACTGCATTAGAATCACATGGAGAACTTGAGAAATGTATCAGCTCCTAGATCCACAAAGGGAGAGCCTGGCTGTGAAGCTTTTGGAGCCTGGGTCCCACCTGCCCTCTCTGTAAGTCAGTGTGAGAAGAGACAGAGGTCAAAGCTCAGGAAAGCAGATCCTCAGCTCAGTCTTCTGATTTTTATCTATGAATTAGGCACTTAGCGGCATCTCCTCCCTGCCCACAGCTGTTCCATTCCACCATTTCCACTCATACACCAGGAAATGGAGCTCTGTTGGAGGTGATTTACATAACAGGTCATGTGGCCAGCACTCCTAGGTCATTCTAATTCAAAGTTCACATAGTCTCCTCCAGAAGACCATGGAAAGGATAACGTCCTATTGTCAGTGATAGCATCAGTCAACCACCAAAGCATTCTCTTCAGCTAGCTAATTAACTGACTAGATAAATCAGCTGGAGGAGTCCTGAGGCTGGGTGTTTGGAATTCTGTGGTAGACAATAGATCCCAGGAACATATCCACATCCCGTACCTTTCCCCTATCTCCTCACTCTGTTGCCCTACCACACTCTCCTCTATCTATCTACCACACTCCCCTCTATCTTCCACCACGGCCCCTTTTGACTGTTAACTTTTAAACTAACTTACTGAAGAGTTTGCCTTTTTCTTGACTATGACCCTGGTAGCTTTACCTTTTGACCCAGCCCTGACCAAAGACTCCTTCTCAGTCTTTGTCTTTTCCTCTTTTCTTCTCCTTCTTCTTTTGTAAGCCTTCTCTCATTTAATTTTATTTGTTTATGACTTGCTAACTAAGCAAATACTTGAGTTGTGTATGTAACACCTCATATGTAACATCGACACATGTCATTTTAGGCACTGTATTTATGCATCACTCACCATTTCAGATATGATATTTAGCTTCCTGTCTCCAGTTTGGTAGATCCAACCCTGCTTCTTACAGGTTGACGATGCAGCCCAGTATCTATGCAATGGTAGAGTACTGGCCTAGCATGTACAAAGCCCTGGGTTTCAACCTACTATGTCATGGTGGTCTACACTTGCAGTCTCAATAGTGGAGGCAGAGGTAGGAGGATCACGAGTTCAAAGCTATCCTTGGCTACATTGAGAGTTTGAGGCTAGCTCAGGCTATGTGAGATCCTATCTAAAAGACAAACTAATAAGCAAGCCTCATATTCTCAGTGAGGGAAGCCATCTAGCTCAGCTGGGCTCCCAGCCCTGCTAATGAGACTGTAATTCCAGACTGGACAAGCTACTTCAGGTTGAGTTTTTGTCTTCTGTTATTTTTATCTCAGCCCATCACTGATTGTTTGTTCCCTTGATTTGGAAAAAAAAAATTCAGTCAAGTAAATTTGCATAGCTCTAATGAGCTGGGATTAGTTTTCCTGGGGAATGGTAATGAAGTCCTGAAATGGTGAATAATAATAAAGAACTTGACAAAGTTTACAAGGAGTTTCAATGATAGTCATTCACTGTCATGAAATGATGGTCATGAAAGTCACTGATTCTTTAACTCAGTTTTGACTGAAGTTCACCAGGGATCATGAAGGAAACTTGGTTTTCATGGATGAATATATTACATTTCACCATGTCTTATCTTCTACATATCAAGGAAGGAAGAACTTAGTCCATGTGGAATAGCAATAATTTTAACACCCACGTAATGTACACCAGCTGCCAGTGGCTGTACTACATGCCTTGAGTAATGGAATCTTCTGGCTATCTTCAGGAAGTAGCACTATCATTATCTCCATTGCACAGGCGAGTAACTGCCAGTGTCTGACTGTCCCTAACTAGCAGGGAAGATGCCAGAATTCTAACACAGGGTTCTGACTGCAGAGTCTGGCTGTTTAACCACTATATAGTACCATTCCCAGTATCTATAGATCACAGTATAGCAGACACTAACAGCAACAACACAGATCATCTGAAATTGAATTATACAAGAAAATAACAAACATGATATTTTTCATATTGGATAAAGACACCCAGCAAATACCAATGTGATGCATTATTTTTTAAAAGCCTATCAGTGTTGCCTACTTTTCACAAACATTGGCTATTTGCAATAAAAGGTATAAGAAGGAAATCTTGGGAGCTTCACTGGGATTTTAAGGCTAGTTCTCTGCAATATCATAAATAAGCAACTACATAACTAAGGAATCTCAGAACTAACCCTGCTTGACAAAAAAGAATTAAAGAAAGAAATGACGAAATATCAGTTCTTATAATTGAGAGATGATCAAACCCAGTCTAGACAGCTTTCTCTTTTCTTCTCTGCCTCTTCTGCATTTGCTCCCTGACACTCCCTAAGCAGACCACACTGGTAAACAGCTTCCAGTGGCAAGAGCGCATCAGTAGGCAGCTCAAACAGTGGTGCCTTGTGAAAGAGGAGGTCTGTCTCATTCTCCAGCGTGTGGGAGTCTGTTTGCTGTCCTCACCCTTTGACGTAGATGTCACTCATGTCCTCCCCTGTGATGCTTTTCTCATCTAAGATAACGTCCTTGGTGTTCCAGATGATCACACGCAGGTAGTACCTGAAAAACAACATGTTTTCACAGTGTACTTCTTTTAGTCTTGGATGGAGTTCCTGCTCCAGGGAATCAGGGTCTTAGGCTTACTTACTTCTTGGCTTTCCTGGGAGTGATGTTGAAAGGGGGACCTGGTGGTCCTAAACTCTTAGGGAAGACATCCACCCACATCTGAAGTTTTCCCTACACAAAGGAAAGAAGGCTGGAGTCACATACAGGAGCAACTACAATTTTTCTTTTTCTTGGCAGCATTGAACATGACCCCTAGGCCTTTCCACATGGTAGGAGAGCCTCTGCTATTGAGCTGTAAGAACATTTCCTCCAACTCATTTCTTAAGAAAAACCACTTCTTTGGACTTGCTGATTTATTATCCCACATGGAAAGTCATAATGGAGAAGAGAGTGAGCCAGGGTTAAACTTGTCTACAATGTCCTTTAGGCCATTCACTTTCCATTCTTACTCCAAGAGTGATATGGCTATGTTCACCCATTTGTATCAGGGCCTGAAATTGCCTTGTTAAGAAAATGAGGAGCTTCCTATTACTATTCCAATAGCTAGTGCAAACACACACACACACACACACACACACACACTCACTCACTCACTCCTAAATATTTAAAATTGGGTCCTTGCCCCTCATGCTGCCAATCTATCCATTGTTACATTGCTTACCTAATTTAGTCTCAATCTCAATAGATTTCCCACTTACTTCAGAGCGACAAAATGGCAATTAGCTTTGTAAAAAACAACAACATAGTTCTGTGAGGCAGTTCTAAAACAATGACTCCAGAAAGTGAGGATTCCCTGTGTTAGCAGGGCCACTATCCAGTAGAGGCTCATGGGAGAGAAAGGAGCAGGGCCTGGGTTGACACTTGTGGTGCCATCTTGGTGAGGTCCTGCTCTGATCTTGGATTGCTATGGACTGAGCCTTTATACTTCACCAGACTCTTCTTCCAGACAGGTATGAATGCCAGTAAAAAACTATCCAACCATTCAAAACAATTTATAGTCTCTGCATTATTTTTGGATCTTGTATGGACTTTGCCTTCAGACAAACATAGACTGGGTTTTGAGAAGTTTGCCAAGGAAACCACTGGATTGGCTTCCTAATGCATTTCGATCAAAATGAATTACCTGGAACTCTTGAAAGGGAATATATTTTACTATGATCCTGACTCTTTTCCAACTAATTTCTAGGCTCAGGGCTCTACTATACATCAGGCACACCACAGGACATTAGGCATCCAGGCGTCGCCTAAGATTAAACCACAGGCTGAGTCTAATCCTGCAGGCTGAAGCGAAGGCAGGCTGGAAATCTTCCTCACTTTGTCAGTTCCTGAGACTCCATCTAGGATTGATGGTGGGAGGAAGGAGAAGAGGATGAATAGGCTTCAAGTAGAAAGAAGAAGTGGTAAGAACAAGAAGAAATTGAAATGTAGCACAGGATAACAGCAAGATGTGACAAAAATTACCTAGAAACCATGGCTACTTCTAAGGGCTACGGATGTCTACCATCTTATAGTAGGTATGGGTTATATTTGCTTCTAGTAAATTATTATTTGTTAAAGTGTGAGTTCCTAGCTACTTATATCAGAGCCCCTCGAGGTATGCATTAAAGTTCCTGTTCCTGGCCTTACCCCAGACCTCTGGCACCCAATCACTGTGGATGCAATCTGAAAGCAGCCTCTACATGGATTACTTTGGCACTGAATGTGTCTCACTTTGCTTCTCCAGAAACTGGGCCCATTTCTGGGGCTTGACTTGCCTCTCATCACTGTGCACATAGTTCCTTTGACCTACTGTTTGTGTCCTGTGCCCCTGTTTCTCTGATTCTTTAGACTCATCATGGGATGGTACCTCTTCCCCAAGCTCAGTCTGCTCTCCTGGTTACGGCTCCACTGCTAGCCAACTGCGCAACATTGAGACAACCAATCCCTGACAGTACATTACAGAAGCAAGTACTCAGGAACCCTTTGTGACACAGACTCAGGAAGGTGCAACAGCAAGAGAAAATGTTAGTCAGAACCAGAGACAGGAGCAAAACCAAGAAGAGACCCTGGCTTGAGCTTGTTTAAAATCATAGATAATCTCTCGCCAGTATTTAATGAGACCCCTGAAAATCTTTGCAATAAACTCCTTTGGGATGAAAATAGATTGAGTTTCTTTTCTGTTTCTTGTGTATCTAAAAGTATGAAGACATGTTTCAAGAGGCAGATCAGTCAGTGATTGTCACTGTGAAGTGGGGGGATATGGGTCCTCCTTTACCTGGGAAATGTTGGGTTGAAAAGTGCTGTGCAGAGTCCTTGTCTCTACATGCTCAGGGACCAGCCCCTGAGTCCTGAGAATATGGAGGGCAAGACGCTCTTCAGGGGCCCCAAGGTGCTGGTGCAGGATTTTGTTGGCTTCTGGAATGCAAAGTGGCATGGGAATATGGAAGAATAATCAGGAACAATCCAGTCAGATTGTCCTCAACAACTTGCAACATACGATCCCAAACTTGGTTAAAAAAATGGACAGGCATCACTCGTATATACAATGTCAGTATGGACTTGTGAACGACAAAATGGATACAAATAACTCTTGACTCTGGGCCTTCCCTACTAAGGCTCACACTTACCTTGTAGTCGGCTAACAGCAGAAACCAGAGCATACTAGAATGGGTGAGTGGTTTGTATTTGCTTTTCTAGCACAGGCTCACAACTATCTTATTTTGTAGCTAGTCAGATGAGGCAATGTTACCAAGTTCAAATAGAAGACATGGAGAGAATGGCATGTGCATCACCTCTGGACTCAGCCCTCTGCATAGGGTGCAATCTGTGCCTTTCTCTTCTGGATACGGAGGGAGGAAGATAAAAGTCTAGATGCTTGTACTGAAGAATAGCATAGCTGCAAGAGGAAAGTGCCCTCACTCCATGATGTGCTTTCTCAGATGAAAAGTCACCCTAAGCTTTCAATGCACAAGGCCACTGAGATCTGGCAGTTCATCTCTTATGGCAGCCAAGTAGCACTGTGGCATTTAAAAACATGGTACCCCAGTTCTAAGACATCCCTCCCAGGGAGAGGTGGGCTCTGTATCTTTTTGCTTTTAATCTGGAGACAAAGCAAAAGCAGAGAACAGGAGAAATAAAGCTGTGTGATTTTTTTGAGGCTAAATAGATTTTGGGGGATATTTGATAATTTGAAAGCCACCTTTAACCAGCTAGATTATGAAGCTTTCTGTTTGCTCCCCTTTGCCTTTGTAAATTCACCCATTAACCGTAGCATCTACAGACCAGGCTGGCCTCAGACTTAGAGATCTACTTGCCTGTCTTCCAAGTGCTAGGACTAATAGCATGTGTTACCACTACCCAGCTATGATGGAGTGTCTTTGGGATAAAATCTCTTTTGCTGCCCTTGGAAAATTTTGAGCTAATTATGTGTTATAGGAAAATTGGCTAGTTATGAGAACTTTAAGTTCAAATGACTATGATCTGAAAAGAGCAGGTACACCATAACACAGATAAGAAAATGTGTCCACTGTGACGTCTGATAGACAAAAGACTCTGCTTCACTGCGGCTATTGTGTAGGTTAGGTCTGGTACTTAGTTTCACATGGAATCACCAGGGCACTGCCTTGGCTCGTGTCTCTCCTTCCCATGCAGCAACAGAAATGGGTCCTTTCACTATGCTTACAACCTACAGCTTTGTGCTCACCAAATTCATCCAGATAGTAGTCTCGTCCTCCGTATCTGATTCTGCTTCCATCTTCAGAAAGGACCGGTGGTGGGAAGCCTTTGAATCTGGCTACATTTTGAAGCAACTGTGTTGGTCTCAGCTGATCTCGCCAGGCGTTTACTCCAGAACTGCGGATAGCAGCACCGTTCTGGAGTCACTGAGGGCCCCAGACACACAATGTTCCAAACAAGCGCACACATCTAATTGGGGGGACATGTTTACACACTTTCACTCCTGGACACCTATCTCAGAGGTGTAAAATCACATATTACTTTGGCTTTAGCTAAATCACTATGTTTAATTTTTGTGTTCAGTTCTCTCAACAAAAATGAGGAACCTGGGATTATCATAGTCATAGAGGCAAATTAAAAACCAGAAGTGCCTTGCTGTCTCACTGAATGTTTAGAGGGCCATTGGTTAGTAGCAGGGGACACTGGGCATCATAGAATCCTGGGGTGGTGGTTGATAATTGGCAGTTAATAATAAATCCCTATTTCTAAAGGCTAGAGACTCCTTGCCGTGGCATCTGGCTAGCCTAAGCTCTTGGCATCCAGGAGTTCAAGAACAGGACAGAGGACTGGTTCTCAGAGCACTGACACCTGTGTCACACACAGGACACTGCATTGCTCCAGCAACCACCATTTCATCATGCTATGATGTGAATGAGGCAATGTAGCAGCCCTGCTTCATCCTCAGACAGTCATATCAAAATGACACTGGATGGACCCAGGGAGCTGTGGCACACTGAAGCAAGAGACTGAGGGAGGCAGAGCCCCACAGCCTCCCCAGGAAGATCCTCAGGAACAGCAGACCACATCCACTCAGGGGGAAACAACTTACACGCAATACTGTTCTGGAATGCCACAGTGGGACCCGAACCGGGAAAGGAAGCGGTTCTCCAAGTCAATGATGGTTTCCCCCACCTTCTCATCTCTGGTGAAGGTGTCGTAGTCATAGACAGAAATTTTCAGGTCTTTCTCTTGAGGCAAGTAGCAGCTCAGTTCATACATTCTAAGAAAAGAGATGCACATATAGAATGAGACCAAGGGGTCTTCTGCGCTGCTAAGAATTGCCAAGAGATGGCGATGTTTGGGGAGGGCAACCCGTGTGGGTGGGGAGATGTGCTAAACAGTAAATGCTAGTGATAAACAATGAGGGAACGCATTAAAGAGGAAACCCAGGGCAGGAGACCTTTCACATTTTTTTCTTCAGCAAAATGTACTGAGCACTTGGAGCAAGGATACTGCTGGGAACAATACAATACTAAGGCTAAGCCCCGCCTGGCTAGAGCTAACATGTGTGGTGAGCATCCCCTGGACCACATAATTCACCCATTAATTCAGTTGCTGTTGGGTCATCTCTCTGTATCTCAGAAGTATTTACATTCTAATGCAGATTCCATAAAAAAAGTTTAAGAACTAAATGAAGTCTGTGGCAGGACAGAGGTCCTGGCAGGCCCCCTACATGACACATTATACAAGGCCATGCATGCCCACTGTATCCTTCTGAAGTGTGGGTCAAGTTGTTTCCTGGGGCAGGGGTCTCTGCTGAGCAGAATACGGAAAGAGGTGGTGTGTAGACAAATGGCTGATTGAACTTCCTGGAGAGGGGAGAAAAGTGTCCCAGGTAATAGGCAATAATACTAAAATTAGCAACATATTATTATTACACTAAGTTTTAATCAATATACTCTTACTGAATGTTTTCTAAACATTTCTTAACTTGGTTCTTAGAATAAAAGAGATGATATGTGCTGTTATGATTATTTCACACAGAAGAAAACAGAACAGTTTTTGTTCAGTAAGCCAGGAATGAGTAGTTAATGGTACCCTGGAAGAAAGCATCCTGAATGTCTCAAACCATTCTAAATGCAGCAGCGACCCTGAAGCTCCAGGTAGCCAGGTGACTGCTGGGAAAGAGATACTTGTGTCACAATTACACACAAAGCATCAAAGTCAAGGTGGGCACCAGGTGCACACACGGTATGCAGGCATGCATGCTTCTCAAGTACCCATACACATACAATATTTTTTTAAAAATTTAAAAACAATTAGTCAAGTGCTGTGCTATACACTTTTAGTCCCAGTAGTTGAGAGGCAGAGACAGGTGGATCTCTGTGAACTGTAGGGCAGCCTGGCCTACATATTGAATTCCAGGATAGCCAGGCTAAAAAGACCACATCTCAAAAAACAATAAGAAAAACAGTAGCTGAGCATGGTAGTACACTCCTATAATAACAACACTCTAGAGACAGAAGAGGCTTGCTGTAAATTTGAAGGCAGCCTGGTATACATAATGGGTTCTAGAATGGCCAGGAATACACAGTGAGATCCTGTCTTAAGAGAAACAAAACAAAACTCCAAGTATCTTGGGTATTTTAGTTTGACTAATATTATTCTCCCATGAGATATGAATTATTTTTTAAGTTTTAGTTTAGTATTATTATATGGATGGTGTGTGGCTGAATGTGGGCACAACAACCCACGGGTCAATATTCAAAAGTTAATGTGATTTAGAGAAGCCAGGATGAAAATGGCCAAGAACACAGGACATGTGGCTTCTTTCTCAAGTCCTGGCCCAGAGTCTCTCTGCTGAGAAGTGAGCCACCAGCTGGATGGACCAACCGTCTGTGCACGCCCCTAGGTAGCCAGTAGCTTCCCAGTGCCTGACAGCATTGCTTCCTCCCAGGGTAGCTCTGAGAAAGACTTTTCCTGCCACTTAATTAAGCTTGTGCTTGGCACCTCTGAAACAAACCATTCAGACAGGGCTGCCTTTTTGCCTTCAAAGCTGGCTCTGCCCGCTTCCTAGTCTCCTTCACATGGAGCCCTCCTTCCTGCCCTACAAGCCTTTTCCTGTCTAGACCTTGGGGCTGGATCAGTGGTAGAAAGGGAAAATGATCACATTGCTGTGCCAGAGGATTACTTCCCCTCCCTGGGCCCAGCTCTCGGCCTCGGGGTGTGCAGCGTGGAGGGGGCTCATGTGCAGGTGTCTGAGTGTATGCATGTGTGTGCAAGTATACACACATGCTGGGGGCTAAGTGGGTGGTCCTTTGTACATGTGTGCTCCTGCCTGGTGTGTGTGTGTGGTGTGTGTGTGTGTGTGTGTGTGTGTGTGTGTGTGTGTGTGTGTACCTACAAGCGTGCATGAAAAAGACAGGCACAGAGAGGCAGAAAAGTTTAGAATATACATAAAGCACAAAGTAATGGGTATGTAGGGCAAAGGGTAAACAGAAACAGTGCTCTCCCACTTCGCAAAATTTTGGGAGAATAATACCATTTCCTTCTTTGTGTGTGTGTGTGTGTGTGTGTGTGTGTGTGTGTGTGTGTGTGTGTGTATACACATGTGCAATCTGTTGCACTCATTTATGAATGTGGAATCCAGAATGTCTTCCTTTAGCATTCACTATCTTTTAAAAAGATTTTAAGAACAAAACTAGGTGGTGGTGGTAATCCAAGCACTCTGGAAGCAGAAGCAGGAGGATCTATTTCTGTGAGTTCAAGGCTAACCTGGTCTACAGAGCTAGTTTCAGGGCTGTTCCACAGAGAAATCTTGTCTAGACCACCCCTCCCCAAACCCTTAGGAACAAATATTTTTAATTCTTAATTTTGTGATGGGGAAGCAGGTAAGCACAGCAGTGCATGGGTTAAGATCATAGGGCAACTTTTGGAAGTTAGGGCTTGCCTTTTGAGGCAGGGTCTCTCATTTCTGCTCTGTGCTGCATACTTCAGGCTAGCTGGCCAGAAAGTTCTGAATAATTCTCCCGTCTTCTCCTCCATTTGGCTATAGGAGTACTGGGATTACAAATGGGCACCGTTGCATCTGGCTTTTTTCTCCCCCAGGGATCCCAGGATGGAAATTGGATTGTCAGAATCCTATGGCTACATCTTGTGTCTCTGCCCTCGACCTTATTTTATGGATTTAAGAGCTGGGGATCCAAACTCAGGTCCTCATGCTTACACAGCTGGTCATAGAACCATCTCCCCAGCCCTTCCTCAAATGTCTGGCACAAAGAACATTTTCCAACAGATGGTAGTTTTGCTGGGAATATGAAATACTGCCAAGGGCTTTGGAAAAGTCCTGGAGTCATGGATGTATAGTTCCTTCTGTCTCCATCACTGGTCTTACAGATGTTGACAGAGCTGTGTCCTTACCTGAGATGCAGGGCTGCTATCCCTGCCCTGCCTAGCTAGTGGCTCTAACACAGAAGAACATCAAACCTCTACAGAGCAGAGCTCAGTGCTGAGGCCACAAAGACACTGGTATCATAGGACATGGGTTCATGTTGCCTCTGCCTGTATCCAGGAGGATATTTGGTACACATTCTCTTTGGTCCTGTTTCTGTTCCCTGTCTTACGAGATTTTCTGAGATGTCTACTATAAATGGCTCAGCAGAGGACTTACTCACTCTGAATGCTCTGCAAATATGAATTGTTATTGAATTTGGAAGGTGCTCACAGCTGAGTAATGTTAGTTTTATTTAACAGTCACCTGGCATTGGTGACAGAGACAGCTCTGACAAGATTTATGTACCAGAACTGGTAAGATGACTCTTGGGTATATGTTCCTGGTGTCACATCTGATGACCTGAGATCAATCCCTGAGACCCACACAGTAGAAGGAGAGAATCAAGTTGTTTCTGACTGTCACATGCACACACATGTTCACATTCACACATATGTCTGCATGCACACACATGTCCACATGCACGCAAGTGTTCACATGCATACATATGTCCACATGCATACATATGCTCCTAAAAGTGACACAAATAAAAATATTTTTAAAACATAGATATTATAGTTCAGAAACAAATCAAGGTTGTAACTATGAAGAAAACAATGCTGTGTCAAGGATCTTGGGAGCATTAAGAACTAACAAAGCAGATTATCTGTCCTGTCACTTTGTACCCTCCCTTCAGTGACACATTTACTGATCAAAAGGAAAGAACTAGAATAGTCCAGTAAACAGAACTCAAATTAACATTTGGAAGTGGAAACAGGATTTGGTGGCTCTCAATGCTTAATGTCCTCTGGGGCCTTGCTTCCCCCATGCTCCCAAGGACTCGGGACAGATCTCAACCCAGAGGAACCCATCTTGTGACTTTCCTGGTTGGTACCTTCTGGTCCTCCTATCTTTGCCTATTTCCCTGATGAAGGTATCTATACATGTTCCCAGGACGGGTGCCCCAAAGTGGGCAGGGCACATTTTATGAAGAAGGAATGTTTTGAACTGTATGTTACCTGCCAAACACTGGGTTGAGAGTGTTGGGAATGTAATGGTCTCGGTCTTCAATTACTTTTTTGCCCAGGGTTATTTTAATGTAAGGATCACACTGTGGAGACAAGACGGGTGAGATGTTATATCATCACAGGGTGCAAACTGAAGTCAGTTTCTGGGATAGACTTGACTTGCTTCTATACTCCCAACTAATAACAAAGGTGGTGCTGGGGCACCTGAGGGCCTAAGATGAGCTCCGTGCAAGGTTCTCCTATGGGTGGCAGGGGGCCAGCATGCTTTCAAAGCAGCTGTGTGGGTGAAAAGGCGGGGTGGGGTGGAAGCAGGGTGACCTGGCTCTGCTCACGCTCGTCCTTTGACTGGAGCAAATCTTGTCCTGGGTCACATCAGTAACATGAGAAGGATGCACTGAAGAGCCCTAAACAACCCCCCCCCAAAAGCTCTTAGGTAAATCCCCACTGGGACAGTCCTCCTGCACACACTGTTTTGATAGAGTATCTTTCTCCTAGTGAGATAACAGACGCCCAGCAAGAAAGAAGGTGACAATTACCTGGCTGATGACTGTAATTATCCTGCTACAGGAGAAGGCCCCACACCCAAACTCTTACCAGGCCATTGTTGTCCTGGGGCTGGAGCTCTAAGCCTTGAACAATGTAAATCCTAACTGTGCATTCCTGTGGAACACTGTCAGGCAGTTCCCGAAACTGCCTGGGAGGGGCCGGCACACTGGGGTCATCGGGCAAGGGGTAGATTCGGAAGGAGCCCTGAGAGAAAGAGAGACACATACACATACTGATGACTTCAAAGGCCCTGACTTCAAAGTACAAAGGAGTACCGAGTAGAGGAAGCTGAGGACATGTCCCCCTCTTCGGAGCACACAGGGCATGTTCCATATCATACAGTTGGGTGATGCGGGTCTGTATTTGTGAAAGAAGCAATATGCATTGGCTCTTGAGTGACTCCAGTGGGGGACATGGTGGGATTCCATAGCCATCCTTACAAAAGAGGGCAGACCAGGAATCAAGTAACATCCAGTGTAGCGGGTGGAGGTGCCTGGTGAGTGAGGGAAGGGGGTGTCAAAAAGAGGTAAAGAGCTGACATTACTTTGGAGATGGGAGAAGTCCAGTGGAGTACTGAGGTGGCTCCCCTTCTGTGTGATAGGTCTGCCTGGGCCCCACTCCCCGGAAAGCCCTTGCTCGGCGGCTTTAGGTCTCAGCTAGAGGCTGCATACTTTGTCTTGAAACCAGTTTAAGCGCAGGGAGAGGTATTGAAGTTGGCATTAGGATGTTTGGGCCTTTGTTCTGGCCAGCTGCACTCATGTCACATGTCACAGAGCAATACTGCATGTGGAGGACCCAAAAATCAAGAAACAGAGTGGCACAAGATGCTAGATCAGCTTGATTCTGTGTCCTATCGGGGCAAGGAGGATCTGAGACCCTGTGTCGATGTAATCCTCTGATCCATTAGTCATGTCTGATATTGGCAAAGGATTAGGACAAGGCAGTGTTAGGTGCCCTGGCTCTGCAAGTGTATTTGGGAGGAGAAGCAACCATCAAACCTGACAGGTGAACCCAGTCCTGTGCAAGCCCAGAGCATGACTGAGTCATGCTGCCCAAAGCAGCCAGGGGACTCTTGACAAACACTGACATTCGAGCTGGTGTAGAGAAGGAGCTGGGCTTGGTCAGACCACAGGGAGGAGAGAAAGGGCATCCAGGGAAGGAAAAGTTCCCTGGCCCACGGTTCGGAGCATCTGCATCCACGGAGAGGGCTTGCAAGGTGTGTTAGGGACTTGGGAGTGGTTCTTCCATTCGGGAGGAACACCTAGCTTGTGAAAGGCCATTTCAGCTTTGGGAGGAGCTGAGACCTGAGCTGGGAAATGCAAGAGGTGTTTAAGCCGTTTAGATGGGGGATCGAATTTGGTGGAAGTGAGGAGGACTGGTTGGAAGGAGGAGAAAGGTAGTGAGAATCTTGGCTTGGGAACTTGCCACAGTGATTCTGCTAAAACCCCAGACAGCAGAAGAGCAGAGGAGAAAGTAGGAGAAGGAGTTGGTCCTGGGGAATATAAGGCAGCTCAGACAGTAAGGAAAAGCAATACCCTGCTCTCCTTTGCCCCTTTCCTTTGGGCAGTCTTCCTTCCTTCGGAGGGCAGAGGACATGCCCAGCTGCAGACATCTGCTATCTTTCCTCCAAGATCCATAAAAGAAATGAAGCTGGATTTTAAACAGGACACACACACACACACACACACACACACACACACACACTTTACTCACTTTAAACTCTCCTACCACAGACGGATCTTCGTTCTCATCAGACTTGCCTCTGTACAACTTGAAGGTATCTGAGAAATCTGTCAGGCCCTCAAAGTCGGCTACATCCTCCAGTTCGCAGTCATAGATCTGAAAACCATTAGCAGACTCTCAGTTTCTCATTAAAATGCTGGTGGAACCTCAAGTCAATGGGACTGAGGACCAAAGGCAGCGGGATGCAATAAAACACCAGGGACACTCACTCTCCTGAGGGGTGCAGCTTAAAACAACCACTTGGGAAAATGCTACACTTCCTTTAGGGAGTTAAATAGCCACCTATCTTATGGTCAAGAAATGGTGTTTCTAGGAATTTGCTGAAGAGAAACAAAAGCATGTCCAACTGGTTCAAGAATGCCCACAGTGTCAGGAGAATGAGTTAACAAACTGTAGACGGGAGAAAGGCGGGGGGGGGGGGGGAAAGCAGGAGGAAGGGGGTTGGAGGTAAGATAGAGTGTGGAGCTGACCCACTCCCAGCCCAGCCTGATCAATACTATTCAGCAAGAAGAGGTAAACTAGTAATACCACATCATGATGAGACTCAAAAGCAAAGTATGGGACCAACACAGCCAAATGCAGGACGAATACGGTGTGAGTCCATTTATACGGAGCATAGAAGCAGGTGAAGTCAAGGTAACATGGTGGAAACCAGGTCAGCTATGCACCAGAGGGCTGCAGCTTGTGGGCAATTGGCTTAAAGGCCCTTTCTGTGTGGAAATGGTCTCCCCTTTGCCCCAAGTGCTGCCGTGCACAGGTGTGCACAGCGTCAACGCTTGGTGGAAGGATCACTATATGGCACATACATTGTATCTTGACTTTAAAAAAGACAGACAGGAGGGAGAGGAAGGGAGGGAGCCGGGGAGGACAGGAAGACAGTCTCATCAGTTTTCAATGTGACTGCTTACATGCTGGTGCTCTGTAAGCTACACAAATGTATCATGACATCAAGAAGCAAAGGTCCTTCTACTTTGATAGAGGAATGATTTTCATATCTAGATGATCCTCATTTAATTTTATTTTTCTCATAAATCTTGCTCTCACTATGGATTTGTAGCTGACAGAGTCAGCAACTGAATGTAGAACCGGAAAACTCAGCATGAACAGAATAGTCCAGATGGCCATCCCTGCCTAGCTCTGCAGCTTCCTCCTGTACATGTATGCCCATGGATGTGACGTGACAACTGTAGGCACATACATGTAACAGAATCAACTTTTCATTTAGCAAAACTGATCAGTGTTCGGAAGACAAAGTAAAGCATACTGATGTCAACTGCTCTGGAAGGGCATCGTGACTTCTGGGTCTCCCTGAGCCAAACAACTCTGAAGAATTGTTGGGCTAATTAGTACAGTACCAACCCATTCCTAGTCCTCTGCCAGATGCCCCCAAGCCCCAAAGTGACAGTCACGCAATCGTAACTCATCAGCTTTCCTCAAGTCTTGGTACTTGGCAAAGGTGAGTCTATTGCAAGAGGGCTTTCTGGAGACCAGAGGCACTCCTGGCCCCTCTCCATCAGCATCCACCATGAGACCTTTTAACCCAGGGCCTATGCATGCTGAAACTGAATTTTCCCCACCCACAAACATAGGTCCAAGTACCTTGAGTTTAGAATAGCCTTTCTGAATATACTGTCCACATTTCTCATGCTCTCCTGAAGAAGCATAAAATTTACTCCACCAGTCAACGATTTCTTCTTCCTAGAGCCATGTCAAAATGAAAAACATCCTTACCAATGGTCTGGATTTCTAATTTATACAGGAAAATTGTTGTGTAATAGATGAGAGAGTACTAACTGCTCTGAGATTATATTTTGTTTGTTTTTGTTTATATGCACTGAGGGCAGCATATCCACAATTCTGCTCAGAAGCAGACCTCAACCAGTGACATGTATATGGTGCGCACGTGCGTGTGTGCGTGTGCATGTACTCATGGAGGCCAGAAGACAGACAACCTCAGATGACACTATGAATGCTGTTCACCTCCTATGAAGCAGGGTCTCATTGCCTGGGGCTCACCATCTGGGCTAGATTTGCTGGCCAGCAAGCCCAGTCTTCCTTCTCTCTCCATTTCCCCAGTGCTGGACTACAGACAGGCATCACCACACTCAGCATTTTTACATGGATTCTGGGGCTAGAACTCAAGTCCCTGAGCTTGTGAGCAAGCTCTCCACCCATTGAGCTCTCTCCCTAGAACCTAACAAAGAGTGTTTGCTTCAGTGTCCACGTCTATATCACATCTGTTTCTTAGATCTGACACCTATCATCTATTAATTTGTCTCTATTGTTTGCTTACTGTTAATATTTGTAGGCACAAATAAATAAATTAGCATAGCACTTCAAAAATGCTTTCTATGATCTCCTTTTCTTAGCTCTCTTAGCAATGATACAAGTCTCTCTAAACTAAGAGTCAGGTGAACTAGGTCTAGCTCCAGCCCTTATGTTACAAGCCACAGTACTGTGGGCCAGTTGTACAACTCTGAGCATCCGTATCTTTCTCTAGTAAGTGAGATAACAACTGCCTTCACCCTCCTCATGAAGTTGATCTGGAAATCAAGTAGGACCACTAAGGGAGCAAACCCTGAAACATGGAAAGTATGAAGCAAAGATAGAAGATTATGGTTGGTTTACATCAGCGCCTCCCACCCAGTCTTTGAACATTCCAATTCCTTCATTCTGGGCTGAGAACTGGGTATTTATTATGGGTGCATAAGCCCCCCCCCAGGTGATTTCAATGATAGCCAGAGCTGTGAACTTCTTGTTTTGATGGGTGGTTCTTGATTGGGCAGAGGAGATAATATATGGGGCACCTATAGGCCAGTGTCTACATAGATCCTAATATTCTCCTTTATCTGTCTCTCCTTCCCTTTCCCTCCATTCTTTTCTCCCTCCCATCCTTCCATCCTGCACAGCGTCTTGATATATAGTTCAAACTGGCCTCAAACTAATCCCCCTTCTGCCTTAGTCTCAAAGAGCTATAATTATAGGTGTGAAGTACTATACCCAGCCACTATTCTGACTTATAACACATCTGCATGGGAACTGCTTATTGATGGTCCTAATCTGCCTTAGAAATGGTGCTGTTGTCAAAAATAAGTGTCATCTGTTGTCACCACTCTGTTCTGTAGGGATGGAGGGGAACAAGGAGAAAGAAAGGCTGTTTTCAGGCTGGAGAAATGGTTCAGAGGATAAGTGTGTTTGTTGCTCTTCCAGACCATCAGAGATCAATTCCCAGCACCCTCACAACCACCTGAATCCAGCTCCATGGTATCTGTTGCCTGCTTCTGGCTATCACAGGTACCTGCACAACACATACCCCCATACCATACACATCCATACAGATGAAATCATAAAAAGTCTGTTTCTTATTTGTACATGGGAGAAAATATTTGCAGATTTATATGACTAAAAAATGCTTATATACATGTGTATCTTTATATATGTTTTTAGATGTATATTCATGTGTGTGTGTGTGTGTGTGTGTGTGTGTGTGTGTGGTTACAATTGGTTATTTGCCCTTTATAGATCATCAGTTCATCTGAACTTAGTAAAAAACTTTACTTATCAATTATAGACAGAAAATACATGTATTAAAAATTGAACCAGGGGCCTTGCACATACAAAGCCAAGATCTCCACTCCTGAGCATCACCCTTAGCTTTGAGTCTTAAATGTGCAAAAATATATACAATAGTTACCTTTTCTGTCAGCTGAACAGATGAGGTCAGGAGTAAGGAAATCAATATGGGTCACACGGATGTTTGGTTTAAGATCCCATGAACATTAGGTTTAAAAAGAAAAGGAAGAAAAAAATTATGTTACTGCATACTTTATATTATCAACATTCAACAGATCATCTAATTATTCTAGACAAGAGCATCTCATCATTGAACATATCTCAGGATCCTGCTCTGGAACTACACCGAGGAGTTCCACGCAGTACTTGAATGGCTTGGAGGCATTCACCCATGTTGTGTTTTTGGTGGGGATGGACTGTACTGTGATCAACTAACACAGTGGGTGCTTAGGAGAGGTGTGTGGGAGCTACTCACTCATCTTCCCTCTCCCAACCTGAAGCTGCAAAGCATATCCCCAATACAACTTCATTCTCATCCCTTCAAGAACTCTGCTCTCACAAGTTGTGGATGACTGCAGGTCATCATATCAATCCCCTCTATGTGTTTTCCCCATACCTATGTGAGAGTACCACATAAATACTGGTATGAGAAGAGTCTTCTAATACAAGGATGCTAGGTTTCTCTTTGGCCACATCCTTCCACTGGAATCTCTGCAGAGATAATTTGCCCCTAGTAGAAGGGCATGTCCAGATATGAGAGAAGGAAGAGCTGAAGTATGTTGGATTGTGAGTCTCCTCCTGGCACTTTGCTGAGACACTTGCTAAGCTTATCCTCTGAGCCAGTTTGAGAAAATGCTACCCGGTTCTCCTTCCTGAAATCCCAACTTCATTTCCAATATGACAGCAAGTGCTCACTATCATAGTTTTGTGATTGCTCTGTGGAGGGCCACTGGCTTCTACAGGTCCTCAGTATTTCTGTCTAGGCTGACCCATGTTACAACAGGATTGCCAAGGGAGGCAGAGAGGAAGAGATGTACCAATGCTTTTTATTAGATCCATTCCAAAGCAAGATTAGGGTTAAATAATCACATATGGAGTGAGATTTTGGAGAGTGAAATTTAAAAAATTAATTTTTTTGCAATCTTAATGTCTTGAATTCAGATATTTAGTCTGTTCGTTCATGTTTATTTTCAGTCATACAGAACTGATTTAGGATAAAGAACAGGCCATGTTTAAAAAACATCCAAGACAAGTTGCTGACTTTAAATTTCAGGGCTAGCCCAGGAGCATTCCTTCATGTCTGCTTGCTCATTATGCCATGTGGCAAAGTAAGGACAGCAACTTGTGTGACTTTCTTTTCTTCAATCTAATAAATGAACTTGAAATCCAATTCAAAACCCTACATGGCCCAGGCCAGTCTTCGTCACCTCTCACTCCAAAATCTACTAACAGACCCCAGAGGAAGTGAGTCCTTAGACCAAGCTCCCCCAGTCCCATGCAGTCTCATGCATCTTATACATACATGCACTGTCCTTGGAGAAGCCATTTTGCTGAGTGCTGTTGACATACTGCTTAAGCACTGGAATCGGAAGGCAATAGTTGAGATGGCCATAAAGGAATGTCTGTGCTGGCCGGCTGGCACTTCACCAGTTTGTCCCACACCCTCACTTCCTGCTTTTCCTTTGATAGTGCTAAGCTCATCTGTTAAGAATTCCCACAGACATCATAGAGGATGATGCCATCATGGAAAGACAGCTTCCGGTCTCCAGTCCTCAGCAACAGCATAAACAGACTCATAAACAAAGTCTGAGTTGAGTTAGTGGTAATATGTGTACATTACATGTACATATGATACATGTAATAAAGGACATTAGTAAGCTTGTCTATGGCTCTTTTAGATCTCAACATTGCTCATTGGACTTTATAGTCTATCTTGAAGGAACTGGGGTGTTTAGAGGAGATTTTACCCTTTATCAATACAGTGGACCTCATCTAGTTGTGAGGGGTGCATGCTAGCCACAGTCATTTATAGTGTAGTGAGAATGACTTGATGCAACCATCTCTAGGTCTGCTACTAGTCTTGGTTAAAAGCTGATGCAAACAAACCATTCATAGTGTGTTGCTGGAGTAGCCCAGTCTGAGGACTGTCAAGAAAGGAGGGGAAATACTGGCATACAGCACTGACATTATTTTCTTTGTTCCTCAGCACTACTGAGGATGACTGAATACATAGAAGGCATGCAGGAAGGATTGATTGGCAATGGTTGATGGGAAGCCGGAGGCAGAGTATCGAGCAGGATCTTATACTGCCTTTTCCCAGAGTAGTTGTGAAAATCACCGTGAAGAATTTTAAGTCTATTAAACATAACTTCTCCCTAGGCAACTACTGTCTTATTGCAACTAATTGGAGGTATTTTCAATAAGTGAACATAGTCATGTTGCCCTTTGGGGTTGGGAATTTGAGACTGGCATCTGTGACCGTGTAGAATTGCCACATAGTAGGATCAAGCACACAGCCATCTAGTTAGTGCTGGCCGTGGAGCCCACATCTAATACAGTCCAATTGTGAGTACGTTTAATGCAGTGGGAAAGAAGTGGGTTTTTAAAGGTACCGTTTATGGACATAACACATTAAACTGCAATCATGTGCATTTTCTAGCCAGTTTGCATATTAAAACATGCTGTGAAAGTTTATCATAAGTGCCAAGAGAAACAGTAAGCTATTTGGTGTTTTCTTTTTCCTGGGTTGACATTCTCTGTTCCTTCCTGGAGAAGTGGCTGGGATGTTTTTCAGACTGAGCCCTGAGTAACCATTTCCACCAACTTCTCTCACAGTGGATATAAAAACCTGGGGTGTTCTATATACTGACAAATAGGATCATTCCAACCCATGGCAATCCCTCACACAGGGAAAATCCCAACATACATGTTCTGACTATTGTTACAATGTTTCAATTTGCTCTAGCAGCTTCTAACACATGGTATCACGTGGGCTGCCCCCACCAGTGGTTCTCAGTTCTGAATACATGTGTTTGCATTATGTACATGGAAAACATTTTAAGTTTCCTAGGTGACTGACTAGTGGAGACTGAGGCCACTAGTCCATACCCTACCTTCTTAAATTGTAGGTCATGACTTCATTTGAGATTGGGTACCTGAACGGGGAAGGCATGTCATAAAAGTTTGACAATAGCAAAAGGTTTCTGAAACTAACTAAAACCAAAATGAATCCAATGTGTTTTTGGCAATGCTCACCCATACTGCCCCCTGCAACTCCACTGCAGCCATGGTTCTAAACCCACAGCCCATGCAATTTTGCACTGTGCATGTATTCACACCATGCAACACCAGCAACCTGAAACACTTCAGCTCAGACCAAAGACCAGTATATATACTACAAACTGCAGTATTTTTACACATCGAGTTTTTTGTTTTCATAAAAACATATCTTTGGATTGCATTCTATTAGAATGTTCAACTTTTAAAGGGTTCTCTTTGAGTTGCTGATTTGAGTTTCACTAAAAAATAAAAGTTAAATAAATGTTGGTTTGGATTTAGGACAGAATTTCCAACTATTTCTGAAATGGCCCTAAACATACTTCTGCCATTTTGTATTAGTATTACACATTTATGCAAAGCCGAGTCTCATAGTTGATGACTATAAAATCAAAATATTAATCAACCCTGAAAACTGTTAATGATGCTCTATGTCCTGTAGTATTACATATGCAACTGTGATTTAATTCTTTATGTAAAAATGAAAAAGTATGTCTATCTAATCAGAATACAAACTTGATTTTGTTTTAGACAAATGACAAAATTATGTCTCACAAAGCATTATTTATAAGATTTTAATAATTAATTATTAGTATATGCTTGATAAGTATACATTAAAAGCCCCAGTTGATAAAAAGCTGTTGTAACTGTAGATGAATGCAAGAGTCAGATTGTGTTTCTATTTAGCTTTTGTAAACTGGTTTGATGACCATTATTTTAGTAGCCTTGAATGGTTTAGCTCACCCATTGCTTATACATCTGAAATACAACCTACCTTAGAAGCCAATAATGGTTTGGTATCTTCTATTTCAATAATGACATCCCGGCATGGGGGTGCAGACATAAGGGAGGCTGCAAGGCAAAGAACTTTGTAACACAGGACACTTAGAACAACATACTGAAGAGCAATCTATTCCATGTTCAAGTTGAGCAGCTACAGGATGGATGATAGAGTTAACCTGGGTGAGACTTTCTACCTAAATATAGAAAATGACCCTACACTCACCACCTTCTCAGTATAGCATATGGTTTTAGACATTTTATAGGGGACTATGTGGCCCATTTTTCTTGGTTGAGAAGAAAGGTACTTTGGGGAGGGGTTACCATGCTTCCTGTATTGGGCCAATTAAGTACTTTGTTTACATGATTTCATTCAGCTCATTGATAATCTTCAAAATATGCTATTATCTCTGCTTTAAAGATAAAAGCAAATGAAAACAAGAAAACAAGTTATCTGCTTCACGTTAAGCCTTGATGGATGGAAATAAGTTCATAGACTAGAACTGTTAGGCTCTGATTTCTTTGTAATCAATCACCCCCAAAGCCCAGGGAAGAGTTGGCATTCAACAAATGTCAGAGAAACGTTCAGGTGGATAAAGGAACTGGACATTAATTGAGCATCTATGATACACCAGTTGTTTTAAGGCGGAGTTTTGCATCCACCTGATACCTTCAGATAGACAAATTGCCTCGAAACTTCTAATATAAGCTCATCTGCAGCTGCAGACCACTCAAGAGTCAGATGGACAAAGATGCATGAATAGCTCTGTGTGCAAATTTTTTCCTACATGCCAGTTTTCTACTTTACCATCCTCCTGTGGCCAACTCCCAGGGATAGACAGGGCAGAAAACACTGCCTGTGCTTTCCGGTCAGGCTGCACAAGATTCACTCTGCAGACCTGACTCGGTTAAGAAAATATCAGATTTTTCTCTTTTGTGGCTCTTCAAAGCACGGCCTGCACATCATTTTCATTATACAGTGTCACTTACTACGAAACCCCAGCCTCGGGGCCCAGCATATCTTTGACCACTAGGCCATGTGAGCAGTTCTAGGGCCAGCACAGTCCTAACTATTTCACATATTGAACCAATGAACTTCCTGTCATCTAACCAATAGAAAAGTTACTGGGAAAAAAGTTTTTCTCCATTTATTTGCACAGATAAATGAGACCAGGGTTATAATAGTCTTCATTGTTATAAGAAAAAAGTTAATATTTTATGGATCATCACTTCAACACAAAATGTTTAGAGATGTATGAATATATATATACATGTGTATATGTGTGATTATATATATGGTAAATATATATATTTGATAAATATGTATAGGGTTTTATTCAAATATGCTTTATATATTTCTTCTTCTTGTAGATAGATTTTAGAGGCTCTGTAATATCAATACTAAGCCTACTAGAGGCTTATCCAGGACTGACTTGTAGTATATCCACTTAAACAGAAGATAGCCATTTCAACCTTGGTAACATGAATGGAATTTTCTGTGGCAAATCAATAGAATTTTCTAGTCCTCCACTGAGGTCTAAGCCCATGAAGATGAAAGATCCAGGATCTTGAACACTAAAGTGACTGAGTTCCCAGCCCTAACACAGTGTTATGTACATGGTAAACTAAAAACAAAGATCTATTGAATAGGTAAGAGCAAAACACTGTATCATTAGCTATTTATTGTTGAAATCTAAGTTAAATATTACAGTCTACCCTATCGCTCGCATATTAACTATACAACCTAAAGTAAATCATTAAAGTTCTCTCATTTGGATAACAATGGGATATCTTTCAAATGACTTCACAACATGTTTGTCAAGTGTCAATGATAGGGGTCCACAGACAAAATCATGTGGAATAGCAATCTCCTTCCTAGAGCTGGCCAGGAAAAAAACAAACCTGTAATCCTAGCATTTGAGAAGGAGAGGAAGGAGAACACAGAGTCCAAGGTCATTATGCACCATAAAGAAAAACCCTGTAATTTAGAAAGGAAAATCTCCTCCTCTGAGGCTCATGGACAGAATCTCTGTCTCCACATACAGGAGACCCTTCATCTTTACACTGAGGTATTTACAGCACTGACTCATACACACTAGTCTCCTTGTCAGGCTCTTGTACTTTGAGGCCAAGATTGTCTTGGTCTGTTGGTCTCCCCAACATTTAGACCAATGAACAACGTTCTATGAATGTTCAACAACCAGTTGTTGGAGGCTGAATGTCTCAATCCCTTTTCCTGATGTGGGAACAGTATCCCTTGAATTTCCAAGATCCTTCTTCAGAGACAAATAGGGAAGTTCATGTAGCAGGAAACATTCCCTCAAAAGACATTCTGTGTTTCTGCAGGAGCAAGGCATGTCAGAGGGTGGCCTCTTGAGCACTAGATTCTGTCCCTCAAAGTAGTTCAAGAGTTCAGGCTGACTGTTCCATTATCTATCTGCAATTCCCTGGAAAAGTTATCTAGTCCACTGTAAATCACAGCTTTCTTCCTCTGTAGCATCTAGACAATGAATATGGTTTGTAAACATTCAATATGACTATGTGTGAAAGTTTCAAAGTGTATCATATAGACTTGACTATAGACGTACCTTTTAGTTGTGGTACAATATCCTCCTTTCCCGCATAAGGATCACAGCGAAAGCGGTCCAGTTGGTCAATGGTGCACTGGCCGACCACGGGCTTCCGCCCAAACTGCCTGTGGTCAATGACCTTGATCACCAATGGAGGCATGTACAGTTCTTCCTTGGGCAAGAACTAGGAATCACAAAAACAGGTGTCCTTTTTTCCCCAAGATCTGACAGGGATAGCTTTGCCAGCTAGTTCTCCCAAGGGACCAGCCCAGATTCTTTATGCTCTCTAAACATAATCCAGGGAACCTTCCATAAGTATTGCAGTGACTGGGGTGCATGGTAGCTGGCTCAGAGCTTAGAGTACCCTCCTTCAGCTGTGCTCTGGGAGATCAAATCTACCTCTGCTTCACAGAGTGTATGACCTTAGGGAACTTTTCTAATCCTTTATGCCTGGTTACTTCATCATTAGTAGTAGAGTCATGGAATCTATATGTGAAGAACTTAGAGCGTACATGAAAAGCATAATGTGGATGGATATCTGTCCCTGGCTCCATTCTATTCCCATAGTCTTCTTCCTAGGAGGGAATTTCAATGGTATTCACTGTCCAGAGCTTTAGTTATCTACTAGCCAGAGCTTAAGCAGAATTTAGGAATGGTGCAGACATAGATGAACCTTCCAGGGAAATAGGAGAATCCTTCAGTGTTAGAAGTTCAAAGCCAAAGTGTGACACTCATTTTGCCTTCACTGTTCCTGGGATGTCGGGCCTTGATGACACTGCCATGATTGGAGGCTGACCCTGGAAGCTGGATCATGGTTTAGAGGAATGTCTGTCACTGGCCTTCACTGAAATAGAAGATGGGGTTCACTGAGTGTCTCCCCTCACCCAAAGCTAGGTTCTAGACTAGAAGTGGTAGGGGAGGAGTGTAGAGAGCAGACATGGATAGGCAGGGTGTCTTAGGGATGACTATTTAGGGATTCTCCTATACACCCATGTGGCTGTCCATCTGCAGCATCATGGGAAAGAGTTCTGGCTCTGGCCATGCGCTTGCTGTGTCCTCCTTCAAACATTAACTAATGTTACATATTATACGTAGTGTACATTAGTTAACTTTTTCATTTCTTCCAAGGTTAAGAAGGGGTGATAAATGTGTCTGTCACTGAGCTGGGGTTGTGGATGAAATTAGAGCATGGCTACTAAGGTACGGAAAGGTACATTTATACTTCAGGCATGAACACACATGGGAGTGTACACTCACACCTTAGGTATGAACACACACGGGAGTGTACACTCACACTTCAGGCGTGGACACACATGGCTCCCTCCCAGTCTAGATACTGTACCACTTTCATGAAGAGAACAGAACTTGGAAAGTTGGGTGTCTTCTTGAGGTTTTTGATCACCACCGATTCCACTCTTTCCCCTCCGCACTCCACCACGAGACTGGGGGATGTGATAGAAGCCATCTGGTAGTTTTTCATATTTCTTAAGCCCCAAGCTAAAATCTGGGAAAACAAGTTAAAAAGAAGGGAAAGAAATTTGACTTACTAAAAAAAATCATATAAATCTGGGTGGTTGTAGCACACACCTAAAAGAAGGTGGATCTCTGAGTTTGGGGCTAGCCTGATCTATTGAGTTCTAGGACAGAAAGGGCTACACAGAAAAACCCCACCTCAAAAAGCAAGCAAGCAAACAAAAACCAGAAACAACAACAACAACAAAAAAAACCCCCAAATCAAACAAGAACAAGAAAGCATATAAGCAGAAAACTGGTCTCAATCATTAGAACAGTCTTTAAGATGGACTGGTGCACATTTGTCTGAAGTACCAGTGACTTATCTTCAGGAGCCTGCACACAGGAAGTGGTTCTATCTTTTCCTACTGTTGGAGAGCTAAAATTAGAGAAGCAGGGCGGTCAGTGCTGACAAGCATGTCAATGCTTCTCTGTGTGTCTGCGACAACAGCACTCATGCCATCTACTGTGGAGCAATTTGGAGGATCAAGCATAGACCTCTGCTAAGTGACTTGCTAGCATTCCAAATGGGAGCTGTCATTTCAAGCTTTCCCTGTCTGTCCTCTAGAACGCCTAGCAAAACAGAGCTAATGATGCTTGCCTTATCAGGACACTCCATCAAGACACAAGGTTATCTCCACTAGCCTGTGTCGTCCTCCTTATCTCTCTGTCCATGTTTCCCTATTCCTTGCCTCTGCTTCCATTGCAGGCCTCTTCTCTGTTCACCCAGGCACTTTCTCTTGGGTCATCTTCTCTTCCTCTGACAAACTCACCCAAATCTCAGAAATCTTTTTGCTTTAAGATTTCAATTTTCTACAACTATTTCTATTTTGGGGGGAAGGATTTTCTAGACTTGCAGCATGATGCCATTCCTACCCTAACAGTTCTACCCTTTGGTTTGATCAAGTAAAGCTTGGAGATAATACATACCTCAATAGCGGTGAGCTGAACCACTGGCCTGATGCCCTGAGGGACCATGTATAAATTTGGTGCTCTTTGAGAGGGAAGAATAGGAAGGTTGGAGCCATCCTGTGAAACAAGCATCAGCTGTCAATACGTCCCTTTCATCAAAGCCAAAAGAGCCTGAAATTACTAGGCTGCTTCCTACAGCTCAAGGAACACATGAACAAGATAAAGTGATGTACCTTGTTCCTCAGAATCAGCTCTGCTGTTACAAGGACATCCCCACAGGCCTTGTCTCCATTCATAACTGGATGCCAGAGAAGCTTAGGTGTGACATCTGTTTCCGAGTTCAGTTTCACCAAAGGAGAGCAAATACTTCGACCTAAAAATTCATCTTTGCCCTAGAGAAGTAAGCCACACTCAAACTCCTGATCAAATAACACTTTGGCCTCCTACCATGTTCCCAAGTCATCCTAAAATTTCATATTACCTACCACTTGGTCATTGTCAAAAAGTTCTATGATGACTTTGGGTGGGTTCTGTAGAACTGTTTGGGGTTCCCCAAAGATTTCAACCTCATCAAATATAATTGTTTGGTCCCAGGTGGGATTCAGGGTGGAGTGGATGATCTCTGTGGTTTTGCTTCGATGGAGAAAGGAGACGTGAGCATATGGATCTATGGACAGAAAGGGAATAACAATAGAGTCACAGTAGCGTCTACCTTGCTAGGACAGCTCATTTCTCCCAAGGCTTTTTTTTTTCTGGACATAGTTATATGATTTTCCCATTTGATGGCAAGGCACTGCAGAGGAAAGTATCATAGCCAGTCAGAAGCACTAAAGAAAGGCCCTGAGGTGTGCAAAAGAGTGTCTCTCTCAAGTATACACATCCCACTGAGGTTAACCCTAACCCTCTTTCAAATGCATAATCTAAAGTATGAACTTTGCAACCAGGCATATGTGGTGTCAAGCCCTTGCCTCCATGACCTTGGAAGAAAAAACTATTTAATCTTTCTAAGTGTTTGATATTTATAAATAATTAATCTTCTTTGGTTTCTTCTTCTGTGCCATGAAAGTTGTATCTATTTCCCAATGGGTAGAAGATGAGACAGTGTGAAGAACATGGGCTGCTTAGGACAGAGTCTATTATCCACATCACCGATACATACCAGTTATTTTTATGTTTTGTTTCTACTGTTTTGTTAAACTGATAAATAACCAGTTTGTAAACTGGGCATGGTGGCACATGCCTTTAGTCCCAGCACTCAGGAGGCAGAGGCAGGAGGATCTCTGTGAGTTTGAGGCCAGTCTGGTCTATAAATAGAGTTCTTGGATAGTCAGAGCCACATAGAGAAACCCTGTCTCGAAAAACAAAAGCAAAAGCAAACCAAAACAAAAACCCACTACCACCACCACCACCAAACAGTTTATTTCATGGTTTTGCTTGTACTGTTACCTACTCAGAAAGTTTTAGATTTTAGTGCTGGTTTTAGGAACATAGTAATAAATAAGAAAAATTCAGCTGCTCTCAGAATCTACAGCTAGTAGTAGCAGAAAATTGTTACCAATCTTATATACCAAGAAAGATTCTTTTTTCTCTTTTACATGATAAATAATTGTTCTAAACCATTTCACATTTCCCAGAGATGTGTCTTACTCCAGCAATAAAATGACCTCTAACTTTAAACTCCTGTGTATGCCAAGGGGGAGCTTTTAACATTGCAGGAAACCATCACATGAGTAGAACTTTTTTTTTTTTTTTTTTTTTTTTTTTTTTTTTTTTTTTTTTTTTTTTTTTTTTTTTTTTTTTTTTTTTTTTTTTTTTTTTTTTTTTTTTTTTTTTTTTTTTTTTTTTTTTTTTTTTTTTTTTTTTTTGCCTCATTGATAGATTTTGTGTCTCCAACTGTGAGAAATGTACTTAAGGTTTTATACAAACATCAGTAAAGAGTCTTTTAAAAATTTCCATTGGATCTACAGTGAGGGAGTGCCCCCTGGTGGATACTATTTGAAAATACCTTCAAAACATTATTGAAACTTTGCTCCACAGAATAGGATAATCTTGATCTAATTTATAGACCAGATCTAGATAATCTGGTCTAATGTATTAGGGAAAAAAAATCATTAACAAATACTGTTTAAGGGGAGTGCTTTAGAACTGAAAAGTATATAAGAGTATCAGACAAATGTTTCAAGAGATGCTTCCTTAGAAGAACCAGGCAAGTTTCACTGGCTTGCAGGTCTCTGAATGGAATGTCCCTATATAGCCCAGGATGGCCCCTGTACCATTTGCACCTTCAGTAGCACAGTCAAAACCATTGGGAGCACCAATGTGAGGACATTGAAGCCTCATAGTTACATAGTGCTAGAAGGTGGCTGGGGTGGGGGTGGGGTGAGGATGGAGGAAGGCAGCAGGGGAAGCAAAAAATATACTACAGATGGCTCACAGACAGATGCTGTGGGCTAATGGGTTAACTGGGATACTTTTATCAGCTTGAGAACATAACCAAAAAATGTAAAGAATCTTAATTTACCAACTGGTCTAAGACCCTGATTTAAAAATGCAGCCATGCACACAAAGAGAGCACAGAAGTTGCTCTATGTAGCACTTTATTGTTCAATAAGTGATTATTAATGTCCAAGGGCCATGTGTCTCCTGTGTATTCTAGAACCCAGTTCTTAAAGCAGTTGGTAAGTCCTTAAGTAATGACTGGGCCATTTTCTTCAAGTGTACCAAAGTGTCTCTGTATAAAAAGGGTTTTTCTTATAAGAAATGAGAACAAAACAAAACACAAAAACACTTGATGGGCAGTAGAGTCAAGCTAGTCTGCCATGCGATAGTGTGGGAAAATCAGGGATTTCCCCTTTACCTGAAAAGCTGTCTTTATCCAAAGCCATGAGGTTCCTAGCTTGATAAATGTAGCAGCGCAGGTGATAGATGTAGACTCCTGAAAAGAAGATGATAGGAAATAGGTTACTATTAGCAAGATTTTTCTGGAATGTTGGGAGGTGATACGTGTTTCAGACTTGTGGGCTGCTTATCTATTTTCTCATATTGGAACACAAATATTTCCAACATAGTGGTTTCTTACAAAAGAAAATTTACAGTAGTCTTCTTATCCATGGTTTCACTTTCCATATTTCAGTTGCCCATAGCCAATCTCAGGTCACAAACATTGGAATGTTTGTCTAAATTCCAATATAAACAATGAAATAGTCCAGAAATAAATAGTTCACAAGTTTTATATGGCAAATCCTGTAGTGTGATCAGTCTCAAAGGACCCAGCTCTGTCTCAGTTGGGATATGGGAAGTGCCTCTATTCAGGGTGTTCATGTTATATATGCTACCTACCTGTTAGTCATTTGGTTCCTTATCTCAGTTATCACACTGAACAATGTAGCTGCATTATAGGGCATCTGTTAAGTACACCTTATTTATTTAATAAAGGCCCAAAGCACAAGAGTAGTAATACTGACATTTTAATAACTTTCATATTTATCACATTACTGCTATTTACCTGTTACTGGGTCTGATTTATAAATTAAACTTTACCACATATATGTATGTATGTATAATACAAGACAGTTTATATTAGAGTGGATCTAATGCAGATAAGATGCAGGGGAGCGTGTAATGGGGGTGCACTTTAAATTACTCTGTGCCAGGGGTGATGCTGCACACTTTTCCCAGCATGTAAGAGACAGAGGCAGCCTGGATTACATATAGAAACCCTTCTCCAAAGATCAAATAAAATTGAATAAATAACTGCTTTAACAGTCCCAATGCCAGTATGGCAGTCAGAAGAACACTTGTTTTGCTATGAACTTCCTGGGTTTACTGCTCGACTGCTCATCACATACTTTCCAATGAGCCTGGGTCTCTAGCAGTCCCTAAGCAAGGCTTTGGTCCTACATTAGATCCAATATGGGATAGTTTCCTGCTAAATGTTTCCTTGACTTAAAAAAAAGAAAATTGGGGCTGGAAAGATGGCTCAGCAGTTAAGAGCACTGACTGCTCTTCCAGAGGACCAGGGTTCAATTCCCAGCACCCACGTGGCAGCTTACAACTGTCTGTAGCTCCAGTTCCAGGCAAACATCAAAGCAAATAAATAAATAATAATTTTTTAAAAAAATTTCAAACCCCTCTTATTAATGTATATGCACATAGACATACATGCATGCAGACACATACACACTTTGAGGTAGCAGTATTGTAACTGAATGCATGAATTTCAAACTATGAATGCTTGAATACCAGGTATATATTAAGACATATGTAAATATGTGCCATTATTAAAAACGTTCTGAAATTCTTCAAGGCTGGCATTGAAAGCAGGCTTCCCTTAAAATTTTAGCTTTTTTCTGTAACTACGATAATGATTTAGGATTTTTTCTTGCTAGACAGCCAGTAAAATCAGTGTTTTGATTATTCTTCATCCCAAATATGATATAGTTTTTCAGAATGTATTTTGAGAATCTTCATTAAGTGAAGAACTTGAAAGTCACTTTGATCTGAGTAGGGTTTTTATCCCATTCGATGATGTGAAGAATTCCTAGAGATGAAAGATGGGGAATTCACAGCTATGTTTAAAACTTACTGTCAAAATTACAGGAAACAATGGGCGTGTTTGCTCCAAACACGGTGGTGGCACTGTGTTTCTGCTTTTCCAAGCCCTTCTCATCTCCCTCCTCTGTGGTGTCTGCCCCCTAAAGTAGAAGAAAATCATTGTCATCATCATCATCACCATCATCTATCATCACCATCACCACAACCATCATCACCCCACTACAATCTAAAAACAAGCAAGCCCAAAAGTGAGACTAACAAGCAAGTACAACAGTTGCTTTTAGGAGAGATTTTTATCATCAACCACTCCATTTTCCAAGGTGAGTGACACCCAGGACAGCGAGTGACTTCTTCAGAGTCACTTCACTAGAAGCGGGCAGAGCAGGAGGTGAACCTATCCGGCAGCCTCAAGTCCAAGTTCCTGCTGCAGAAATGATAGTGGATGTCCTCCAAGGCTAGGAGGAGGAAAAAGAGCAGCAGAGTGTGGTGGGGTCAGAATACATCGTACTTAGAAATGGGCCTTCCCCTCCCCCACTCTTCCTGTGTCTGTGACTGGGATGTGTGTGCACTTATGTGTGTGCATCCATGCACAGCTGTGTGAGGCCAGATTAGGGTATCAGGTGTCCTTGTTCTATTATTTGCTTTCTCACTCCCTAGGGACAGGGTCTTGTTGAATTGGAGCTCACTAGTTTTGGGCTAGATCAGCTGCCAGCCTTGAGCCCTGGTGACCTTCCTGTTTCCCCTTGCCACCACTTCCCTGCTTCTCAGTGCTGGGGTGAAAGTCACCCATTACCACATCTTTTTGACCTGGGTACTTGGTATCTAAACTCCTTAGGCTTACACAGCAAACATTCTCAACCACTGTGCCTTTTCCCCCACAATCCGTGGAAATGGATCTTGGCTGCCATGTTGTTGTTCCTATTCATCCCTTCTGCTGACCTGCACCCCCACCCCCAACATCTACCTCCTGTACTGTGCTGTCACTGGAATCATCTTTTGACTTTGTGAATCATCCTTCTGTGTTTCTCCTGCCTGAGTCTGTATATTCAGCTCTTTTTGTATGTTCAAGAGCTCAATTTCCATGCTATCTGGACCTGTGAAATTACTGGCTGTTTCCTGAAACCAGGGCCCTGAGAGACATACTTGGGAAATATTTGGAAAAATAGATGTGCCTGCAGGACTGTTCTGAGGACCTCTCACGTGGTAGTGGTTTTTCCAATGTCTTCGCAGCTTTGCAGCACTGATGTTACCGGGGCCTCTCTGGACATTGTCTGTGCTGTCTACATCACTCACACATTTCCTCTACACCAGTATTATTTATTCACCCCTTGGCTTCCGGATACTTACAAGGGCACCTTCAAGTTTAAAGATGGCAGCAGCTCCATGTGTTTCTGAGGGAGCCATCTTTCTCCTCCAGCGTCTGCGGCGAAAGGTGTCTGAAGTGCGTTGCTTCCAGTGGAATTTCCAGCCAATTAATGAAGCATATTCCCAGCCCTCCCGGTCTTCAAATTCTTCCATAGCCTAAAATGGAAGCATAACTTTTTATGAGAAATAATAATCTTCCTCACATTGATAAAGCAGACCATTAGGTCAATGGACGGATATGTAGTCACAAAAAACCACTCTCTGTCAAGTACTATGTGAGAAGCCATGATTTTACATAGACAGACTATATGGGCACTCTGACTTGGCAGAGCTGGTGGATGGTAGGATACTATAGCAACCATTCAGACATGGGAGTGTGTGGGGTAGCATCTTTCTCAGATTGAGCTCACAGGAACATATGATGAAACATTTTCTGGAAAGAATTACTATCTGCATTTTGTATGTGGTTAAAATAATATTATCTCTTAGGATTTAAATGTCTTTCTTATGCTAAAAGCTGTTATCATTAGTAATGATGTGATAGATTAGAGTATATTATTTCTGTGGTAACTATTAGCCAAGAACAGTACTCTTAAGTTAAACATGATTTATAAGCACATGATCTGTTTTCAGAAATTGTCCTCAAGGCTGAGATAACACTGAAAAAAAAAGAGAGATGTGGCTTTTGCCTCTATGTATTTGCTATTTGAGTGGCCAAAAATTTACATAACTGTCTCACACGTGTGACCAGATTAGACAAATGGAAAATAATACTGAATGCTATTGATAAATTTTAAGCTGTTTTCAGTCATGGTGTTTTATCACAGCCATAGAAAACCTACCTAAGATGGATGGTTCTAAGTCTTGCTCCCCTTTTACAAATGAGAAAGACTGTAGACTCAGGGTTTGAATTCTTCTGCATCTTGTTCTAGGTCCTGAGGTATCAGCACCACTTATTCTGCCAGTATGATCTCAGAGTCTTTCTCTATTTTTCTAGAGGCCTCATCCACTGTCCCAGCATCTTCTGGAGGGCTTGTGGAAGCACAGAGATCACTGTTCTCATCCCCAGAGTTGCTCAGTAAGTAGGCTGGAGTGAGGCATTTCTAACATATCAGATGGGCAGGATACATGTCCAGAGCCCTGAATCCCAGTATCAGATCTTTGATTTGCAAATATCTCTGCAGAAACAGCCCTGCAGCTGAAACTCTGCATTGTGTGGCAGGCAGAGCACTTGGTCCAGCACTCTCCTACCGCTCCTCTTACCCTTGCAGTACTTGAGGCTGTTTGTGTCAAATCTTTCTTGCGTTTTCGGACTAGTCTCCGCCGTCTGTGAGTGTGATACATTTTCTCTGCTGCAACCCAGGACTTGGGCTTATTATCAGGAGGAATGGTAATTCCATATTCCCAGCCTGCAACAGAGTTTGAGAATAGTTACTGAAAAGAGAAGCATCTGCCTGATCAGCAAATAACTTGCTAGATAATACATAGCTCCTCTCTGCTCACAGATGTTTTATGCCGTTGTGCCTGTCACAGGGTTGGACATGCTTAATCTGAAAATATGAAGTGTGCCATGCTGAAACTTTAGGTGCCATCATGCCACAAATGTAAAAGTTTGTATATATGCATGTATGCATGCATATATGTGTGTGAACAAATATCCCCAGATCTAAACATTTTCCAAACCAAAAACCACTTCCTTTGGGCCCAGCATTCTTAGTAAGAGGTACTTTCTGCTCCTATGAGGTTGAACAGGGCCCTGTGAATATCAGATAAGCATTCTTCTGTCACATTACATTCTAAGCCCTTCAGTAATGTTTCCTGCAGATTGGTAAACTTGTCCATGTTCCAACTTGATGACCTTAAGAAGTAAAAGACACACAACTATGTGGTTGGTACACAGTTATTGCTCAATAAATGCAGACCTGGTGTGTGCAACACAATCAGTGCAGAATTCACTATCCATTTGGAATCTAACGTATCAATTATACTCTGCTCACATATAATCACATATTAGAGGAAAGAATCAATTATACCTTTCCTCTTGATATTTCCAAATGGTAAATTCATCTAACTTGACTATTTGTAGAGAATTTAAGTATTGCTACACCTGAAGCTCTGTCAAGCACGTGACTGTTGGTAGGATGACTTACAAGATATTTGCCATTCTCCTGTCTGAGTTAAGGATTTCTAAGTTTGACTATCCCAGGGAGATTACGGAGTATGATTATGAAAGAGAAACTCTAAGCTTTAGATCCCTACTATATTCTTACTCTGGATTTCTAAGCATCCCGAAGTACAGCTGGCTGGGCCATCCCCTCTATTTTCCACTTCTAGCATCTCCTCACCCAGTATCAGTCTGTCTATCTGTTTGTGAGTCAGATACTTGTCATGAACCAGTGGGAGGGCTCTTGCTCCCATGAAACCTTTACCCTGGTTAACTAAGGCCTTTCTGCAGACCCACACACAGGCAAACAGATGTGCATGTTACCTTTTTCATCCACTGCTCGATTTATGTCATATATCCATGCATCGTCTTCCCACTCCCAACCTGGAGGGCAAGTCAGCTCACTGGGTGATGCTGCCTTATCTCCATTCTGAGCGACAGACAGACATGTGTGAATGAGATCCAAACATAAGGAAACATTCTTGATACTTAACTATAGGATATGTATTTCTTTATAAATACCATCTTTAAGATTCAGTTTATTCAGAAAAACTCTAATCTTTACTTACATACAAATGCTACACAAAAATTATTTGTCTCTCATTCAGTACCTTCTGTTTTTACTATTAGAGAATCCTATTAAGTTGAACCATGTGAAATTTGAACATTAGCAATTTCATATGGTTTCTTTTAATTCTATTAGATGGTGTCGCTCATCTTTATGTGAGCTGATTCAGGAAAACCAAAACCAAACAGAGAGCAGACTGAGTATTAAGAACACATGTACTCAAATTCAGGAAATGCCACTGGAGGCTTGTGATGCTGGCCATGTGAGGCTGAGCAAAGTTTAAACAAAACACTGACTTAGGTTTACATTAAAACTCACCAAGAGTTACAACAATAAAGTTCTTATGTATAAGAAATAAAGTTGTCTATAAACATAGAAAACACTCGGCTTCATTTTAAATGAAGAGAATAAAGAGGAACAGTGGCAGGTATCACCTTTTTTATGGATCAACAAGGATGATGTAGTGGGACAGTATTGAAACAAAGTCCCCTGTTACACTGTGGCTGGAAATAAGTGTGTACCACTTCCCTGCAAAGCAGTTTGGTAACATTATCACAGTGTTTTTTAGTCAATTATAATTTGGCCACCACATGGTGGTGCCACATGCTTTTGATCCCAGCACTTGGGATGCAGAACCTGGTAGATCTATGTGAGTTCAAGGCTAGCCTGGGCTATAATGCAAGTTCCAGAACAGGCTTCAAAACTACACAGATAAATCTATCTTGAATAACAATGACAACAACAGCAAATCATTTAGAATTTGACAACACAATTCCAAATATACTTTTCTAGACATAAGCTTCTTTCATTGACTGTGTAAAAATGGTTATACAAAGATATTAATAAAAGATATTTATAAAAGCAAAAGATGAAATAAAACAAAAAAGTCACCCCAAATTACCAAATCATAAATGTCTATGAGATGTACAAATAAATGACAATAAGGTTTAAAAGTTCCTAGCTCTGTATGTGCAGTTATCAAAAGATGACCTGGAGCTGGGAGATGGCTGGGTTAATAATTAGTTCAGAAGGCCAGCATGCACATAAAAGCCAGGAGTGGAACCCTAGTGCTGGGGAGGAAGAGATGAATTGATCTCATGAGCTTGTTGGCCAGACGGCTCAGCCAAGTCAATGGGTCCCAGGTTCACTGAAAATCCCTGTTTCAAAAAATGAGGCAGGGGGTGATTGAGGAAGACACTGCATGCTGACCTCATTTCTTACTTACATGTGCACACACTTGGATGCACTCATCTATGCACATGTGCACACACTGGTGCCCAAATACATCATTATGTGAAAATATGTGTTATAGAGCTGTGTGCACAACACAATTCTAACTGCAAGAGGGAAAATGTGCACTTGAATATGAACAGAAACCTACAACAGTGTCTATTTTATGGAGGTTCATTTACTTGAACACTGTTTAGATTTTTTTAAAAGTTTAAAAATTTTGTTGGAAAACTTTTTATGTATGGGGACATGTGTGAATGTGTGCATGTGCATAAAAGCATCCACAGAGGACACAAGAGGATACAGGATCCCATGAGGTGCAGTGTAGGTGTCATGAGCTGCCAGCATGGGTGCTACAAGCTGAACTCCAGTTCCCTGCAAGAGCATGAAGCACTCTTCGCTGCTAACACATCCCTTCAGCTCCATTATTTTATTTTATTTTTTGTTTTTATTTGCCTATATAGTTCATTAAAGTGAACATTTTATTTTTCATGATATTAAAAACTAGTTAGATAATACATTCATTTTCTGTAAAAACCATGGACAACTCAAACTTAATGCTGTAGCAGGGTCTAGTCACAGGGGTCCAGTTTTTATTGGATGTAAGTCATGATTGTGTATTTGTGTGGCTTCAGTTGTAAATAAAAGACTACTTTGAACCAGGGATGTAGCAGAAGAGAGGGTAGATAGAGCATGTCCTGTGATGCACAGACATGGGACGTGAGGGTCCCCTCAAGAGCGGGTGGCTCACCGCATCTGTATAGGTGTCCTCTGCTGGCTTCCACTCGCCTCCAGGATAACGATTCTCATTCTGGTAGACTTCATCAGTGAACTCTGTGTGACCTGCGTCAGCCTCAGTCAGGAGGCTGTGGGAGAGAGATGGCTCCTATTACTGAGGAGAAATGGAAACAGGACCAGCAACCCCAGCTATTTCCCAGTCAGGAGACTGCTACAGCTCAGAATGGCACCCCCTTCATTCTGGCACAAGCCCTTAGGTTTCTCCATTTCAAATTTGGGGAGGGGGGGGCTGGGCCAGTGAGACCTAAATTGCAGGGGACTCTTGGCATTGGCACGCCACCGCTCCTTCCCAGGAGTTAGAACTGAGCCAGGGAAACAGTGCTGTGAGCAGAGCCCTCCAGGGAGCCCAGAGAGGCTTCCACTCCTTACTGTATACAGGCTTTCCAGCTTTTTCTCAGTAAGACTCTTGGCTGACAGTTCAAAGAACAGGGAAATACTCCTCTATGTCCTTTTTATTTTAAAATATAGAGTGAGGCTGTGTGGAAATGTGTGCCTCTATGGCTTGCTTGCTCTACAAGACATAAACCGATGATTTCTAAGTAGAGAGCCAAGCCAGTTCATTTCAGACTCCGGACCCTTCAGGGGCCCTTGAGTGCTCTATACTGACTTTATCTGGCTAGATTTCTCTTGGATTTAAAGCTACTTCAGAAATCCACAGGAGAAGGCACAGAGGCTCCAACTTTGCCTTACATTTTCTGCCAGGGACCCTTAAACGACCATTCTTTTTCCTTTCCTATTTCTACCCTCTCTGCAATCAAACCCTGGACGGGTATCAAGAAGCAAACAGCCCCATGCATTTGTATAAGTTGAAGTCATTCATCACTCCTCTGCACCCCAGAAGAAACCCGAATGTTTGGCTGCTGTCTCTGGCATTCCAGCCTTGTGTTTTTCCACTCATAATCCTCTATACCTTTCCCATCCTCACCCACTTCCTTCTGTCCAATTCAACCCCCGCCCAACTCCAAACAAAATGAACAGTCCTGCACCAGAAACCGGGATGTGTGGGTACTGGGTCTGGGGAAGAGCATGCTCATTTTCCTCCCTTTTTAAGGCCTGTGTGATGACTCCAAAGGCCAAGTCCTTACAATACAGGACCCTGAGCATGCCATCTCAGGGTGGCCAGAAGAGAAACCGCTAGGGCTAATGCTGCTGGCAACATTTTTACTTACTGACTGATTGTTGATTGATTGATTGAGACGGGTCTTATACATCCCAGGCTGCCCTTGAACTCACTATGTAGCAGAGGATGACCTTGAACTCCTGATCTTCCGAGTTCTAGGAATGCAGGAGTAGGCCACTATACCTGAATTATTTGGTTGGTACTGGAGCTTGAATCCAGGACTCTGAGCATGCTAGGCAAGAGCTCAACCAGGTACATCCCCAACCCTGCTGACAAAATTTAGAAATCTGGGATCCCCAGACTTCAGGGGAAGCATACTAGCCCTTTATTACTTCATTTTTCTTTGGGGGATATTGAGAATCAAACCAAGGACCTCACATATGTGAAGGAAGCAACGAATCACTGAGATATAGTATCTCTAGTACATGTTTCTTTTCTTTTTAACAACAACTTTTGAGATATAATCCACATACCACATAACTCATCTCTTTGACATGTACCTTTTAATGTTTCTAAAAGATATACAAGTATGACCCAGCGTTAGTTCGGGTGTCTTGGCAGACTTAAGCTGTAGCCCCAGAGACATCATTTTCAGGAATCTGTGCCTTTGAACAAGTACCCAGTCTCTCTAGATCTGTCTCCTTGTGTGCAAAAAGAAGATGGTGTTAGCTTGTCTGAAGATGGTTCTCCCCCAGCCTCTTACACTTCTGCCCACCTTGCCAGCTGAGCACCAGTGGCTTTTGTGACAGACTAGCTTCTCAAAGATACTATATGGAAAATGGTCACAGAAGATGGAGATACCATCCCTGTCTAGTGCAAGAGGCCATCATGATACTGTGCCCATCATTAAAGATTGACACCCAAAACCCAGGCTTCCTCTCTTCAAAGCAACTCCATTGTGGTCCCTGATCCTGTCACTCAGTGGGATCATAGTGAACCAGAGAAAAAGTTGATATCCAGCTATTACCATTGCTGTGGGCAATTAAAGTTCTTTATTTTTGAACCAGGAGTCATGTGTATTCTTGCTAGGATCCAGGAAGTAGTGGCTATTTATTACTGCAAATATCTTTCATATTTCTTTTTGTTTGTTTTTCCTTTGAGACAGGGTTTCTCTGTGTTTTTGTGGCTGTCCTGGAACTCACTATGTAAACCAGACTGGCCTCAAACTCACAGAGATCCACCTGCCTCTGCCTCCCGAGTGCTGAGATTAAAGAAGCATGCTTCCGTCATCCAGCTATCTTTTATAGTTCTTACCACTGCCTATCTGGCAGAACTGTAGTTAAGGTTAAATATGACGATATTGATATTTGCACACCACCAGTGTCTAGTCTCAAAAGATTCCCCTTCCCAAAGTCTGGCATTGAGACAAAAGCCAGCATTTCCTCAGGGACTTGAGAAAATAGTCTCTACTTGCTAAAAGGAGTCACTGTCCTTATCTGTGGCAAAAAAGGGCCTGTGACTCTTCCATCAGCAGAGGTACCAGATGAAAAAATGAAGTGAGGATATGAAACTCCTAAGTATGGTGAAGGAGATTTCTTGTAGCTATAAGGGAGAGCATAGGCAGAGGTCCTCTGGGATGATTCACACTGAATCGGGATGGGGGAGCAGGAAGAGAAAGGAAAGAGGGGGGAAGAGTGGGCGGGGGGGGGTAAGAAAGGGACTGCAAACCAGTGACCAAAGGGCAAAAAGACTGGCATATCCAAAATGGTTGGATTATATAAGGAATCAGAGAAGCTGGGGGAAGGGAAGTCCAGTCCTGGGCTGTAGAGTTTAGGACAAGGGGGAGGGTGTCAGCCAGGGTGACTATGGAACAGGTAGTGGCTGAGAACCTGGTGGCCAGGGTCCATTTTGATACATTAAATAGGCACTTCAGCCATTTGTCTGGAGTTTAAGACCTAATGCCTAGCACATCTGTAACACACACACACACATATATGCATAGACAGAGTTGTACTGGGGATTGGACCTATAACCTTGCTCATGAGAAACAAGTACTCTACCACTGAATTATATCCCACTCATTTCTCTGACTTTCACTTTATATTTTGAGAGTGGGTTCTGTAAATTGCTGAACTTGGAGTTGGTCAGCACTCCAGGAAGACCTTAGAGATGCAGTCCTCCTACTTTAATTTCTAGGTAGCTGGAGTTTACAGACTTGTACCCTACATTCCCTTAGGTGCCTCTTATTTTTGTCTTTGGGATTGATGGTATCTTCCAACTTCCTGTAAATTTCTATGGACTTAGTCCTACTCAGTTGATAAAATTAATGTTAATAAGAATGTTGGTGGAGAGGCTGGGGAGATGGTTCCATGACTAAAAGCTCCAGCCAGCACACAAGCCTGGTAGCCTGATCTAGATTCCAAGAACCCACAGAAAGAGTTGTTTGTAGTTGGTGTACATGAATAAGCTCAGCATTCCTTATGTGAGCTGGAAGGCAGAGACAGGAGACTTATCCAGAAGCTATGCACCAGATAGCCTGGACACAGCACAGCAACAGAAACAAAAGACCCAGACTCAACAAAGTGGAGGTGAGCAAACACCTACACACACACACACACACACACACACACACACACACACACACACACACACACCTAAACAAAATAAATGACATAGAAGGTCAAACCCTTACCTTCTTTCAGGGTCAACTATCCAGTCTCCTTCCCACTCCCAGCCTTTGGGAGGCAAAAAGAATTCTCTTTTGAGTTTTATTTTTCCTGTGACATCAGAGAATTTATGACGTCCCACCAGACCAGATGTGCCCCATTTCCCAAACATGAGGGCTTGGTTTTCATACTGTTAAAAACAGACATAATTGGAGAAATATTATTAGAGACTGGGAAAGCAAGCCATCTTTGAAATTCAAGTCTTCCCAGATATAAAACCAAATAATAACAGAAAGCAAAAAAGCTGTGCATCCAAACATTATGGCCATAAACTCAGGCCTGTTGGTGTTTTGGTGGCTTTGGCAAGTCACTCATCCTCCTAAGACTTAATGTGCTTATCTGTAAACTGGGAACAACACGTTTCTTACATTTATTCTAGAGTTCATGTGTGCAAACATTTGCAAGTGTGTTCTGTGAATGGTGATGCATCATGGGAGTTGTTTCTATTATCTGAATGGCACTAAACAAGAGGATGTCAACGAAATATCCACAACTGACCTCAATTTATAAATATGTAGATTTTTATAAAGTTTACTTGTAATTTTGATTTCCTTATGGGGATTTAAAGGTTTTCAGTCTTTTTAGGAATATGGCTGGTAGAATAATAACTTTTGGAAAGCAAGTTTGGTAGCAGTCGCAGACTCTGGTTTACAGTGTTCATTTTTAAGTTTAAAAATGTATTATATTTGTGTGTGTGCAAGCCCTGACATGTGTATGGAGGTCAAAGGACAGCTTTTGGAGGCTGGTTCTCTCCTTTGACCATGTGGGTCCCAAGGATTAATCTAAGGTTGTCAGTGTCAGCTACAAACACCTGTAACCACTGAGCCATCTCTCCACCCTCGCCATCCACTCCTCAGTTAGCATTTATAAATCCACGATGGTCTGATCTTCATGCTCTCAACTATGGAAAGAGGTGAGACTTCCCAGGGTTGGGGGTGTCCTTGTTTGGTCTCAAACTCTATCTGATGTTGCTCTTATAGAGATGAATTGCCCAAGGCATAGGTCAGTTTTTACTTGCAAAGGGAGGCATGAAATGTAGTCTCAGGTGTGGATTTGAGCCTGGAGAGGAAGCTTACCTAAATGGTTATGACTAAGATTCTTGAAACAAGAAAGTGTGTGATCAGGGTACAAAATGGGGGAAACAAGGCTTTCCTGTCGATTCTGCTTGGAAGCCAGCAAGACAGTAATAAAATGCAAAAGCACAAACCTCAGCACGGACAACAGAGGTTCACTAAGAATGGAGGTGGTGACTTTTGGTGGCTTTTGGCCTTGAGTCAGCAGCAGTAGGCAGGGTAGTAGGAGGTATTCATAAACAGGTACTTGTGAAGTATTCAAAGACATCCAGAATCATGTGTGCACGTATGTGCATCCTACTTAATGTGTCTGTGCCAATTTAACACACTGCTACTGGTTCTAGTGCCACATAGGCTGGAAGACCGACCATGCATTTTCAAGGTCACTGGCTGGAGGTCACCTCTTTGAATCATCACACAAAGGAGGTGATCTCTCTTGAGTGTTTCAATGTCAATAATACTCAGGAAAGTCTTCTCGTCTATAAGGCTAAAAGTCTTTCACAGGCATTTTAGGAGAAAGTAATGACAGCTAGAGGTAGGTAAAAAGAAAGTTCTGCTCTACAGAGAGAATATAGGACTGCCATTAAAGGTACCATTTCAGCAAAGACGGTGAAGGAGCCTTCCGCAAAGCTGTTGAACTTCTTCTCCACAGCACTTAAACCCAGCCAGATATTCACTCGCAATTCCACAGGCACCTTGGGCCCATTGGTTTTTTCTTGTGGATACTGGGAATGAACAATAAGATCTTAGGTGACACAGGACAGACAGCACATGAACTATGACATCATGCTAATGCCCCAAGCATGCTCAGCTTCTACTTCTTGCTCCTACCAGGCTGAGTTTGTATTTATTTGCTTTGATTAAAACTGACAAATGATGCTACGGCAAAAACTAAAATGGGAGCTAAAGCAGCAAGTCGATAAGTTCCATGCAGCCATCAGAGGGCCTGGTCTTTCCCAGCTCTGTGGCTCACTTCCTTTCTTAAGAGCTGTTTTTCTTCATTGATAACCTGCCACTCATTCAGTCAGTCAATCAAGTAAAGTGTGAGCTATAAATTCCCACCTTTCCCCGAGACCATTTCAGGGGGTCTAAAAGGACAGATTATTCTTTGTAACAGCACCAGCCTGAGATTTATCTTGTTCTGTTGACAGTTGCGACATCTCATTGTACTCATTAATATTAACAGCATGAACTCTCAAGTAAGAAGATGAAATGCCAGTTCCACTAAAGAATCCTTTTGACGTAAAAAATAAAAAAAGCCTAAAGAACTAAAATATTAAAAATAGATTTTTAAAACCCAGAATTGATTTCCAGTTTTGTTACATCCTGCCCTTGAGTGCCTGGCTTCTTAATACTTGGTATGAAAAAAGAGAAGGCCTTCACAGGTCACCTCACACTGGCACATGACTGTTATCGTGACAAAAAGCTCTGTTGTAAATTGACCTAGAGATGGGGTGTGTGTGTGTGTGTGTGTGTGTGTGTGTGTAGACAAAGTCTTCTGTGTCCTGTGTTTGTTTTTATGTTTTAATTTCTATTTCAACAAATACTGAGGATACAAGCTATATAAACAAAAGCCTTTTGTAATCTTCAATAATGCTTTTAATGTTATAAAAAAACACCAGGACTAAAAAAAAATATCCCACTGAACTAAAGGACTTCTCAAACTAGATAACGAGAATGAACAAAGTCAATAAATACACGGAGTTTATTAAAAGCATTTATTTCTGTTTCTCCTCTAGATTCAACAACCTAACCAGGAGCACACTGCTTGGCTCCCTGGTTTCCTGTGAAGCTTTTTTATTAATCAGCTTGCTTCCACTGCTGCTAAAGGGGATTTTAACTGAGGTCCTATATTTAAGTCTGATTCATTGTACAGAAGACATCTGCAAGAAGATGGCCACTATTACGCTCCTTACAGCCTCCTGGCTAAGAGTAATGTGAACACTTACTAAAAGTTAGCAGAGTTCCTTGTTTTAGAGAGCATGACACTTGACTCAGCCTTTTCTCTTTTTAAAACTTATTATTCCTTTCTTAAATCCAAGGAACTCCTGTTGGGGTAGTCAGGGTAGGGTTTCAAAGCATGCTAATGAGAATTATGCTGAATTCTTAGATGCTGCCTGGGCCTCTGTCACTTTTCTAAGACATGCTCAAAGAAGTTCTTCATTGGGGATCCAAGCATGGGGTTGTGAGTCCACCAAGGAAGCTTGCAGAATATGTGCGGAGTATCAGATGCATACACAACCCAACAAAAAGTACTTAAATGTTGTGGGATGACCATGACTCAAAAATATTCAGAACTAGTATGGCATTGTGGCACATGCCTTTAATCCCAGCACTTGGGAGTCAGAGACAGGTAGATTTCTGTGAGTTCCAGGCCAGCCTGATCTACATTGTGAGATCCTGTCTCAGAAAACCAATGATGATGATGTTCAAAACTTCTGCTTAAAATATCACTTATCAAAACTTTTCTGTATTTTCAGCACCTTCTGTTTGTGATGGTTGGTCATGGTTGTCAATTTGACTGGATCTGAATCAACTAAAAGGGAAGACACTAGGCATTCCTGTGAGGAATTTTCTTAATCAGACAGGTTGTTTGAAGTGTGAAGACCTGTCATAAATGTGGGTGGCACTGGCTGGTGGCAGCCCAGATGAAGGACACAGAAGAAAAAGGGTTTTGCTTTCGCTTGCTTGCCTTTACTTTCAGGCAAGTTCGTTAACTTCATTGCTGCCATGGCTACATTTGTTCCAAAATTAGGACTCAGCTTTCAGTGGAAACTAAAGACCAAAGGCTCTTCAGGAGTCTCCTGAGTTTTTAGTGCCAGACAGAGAGTGCTAAGACATCCAGTCTTGTGGACCAATCAGTCACCAGTTCTTGGCCTTTTTGATTGAGAGCCATCAGATACTATCATATAACCCAATCTAATAAATCCCCTTTTAATGTGCATTTATTCTGTCTGTTCTTCCAGAGAACCTTGATCCCATGACTGGCTTTACCACCTCCCTTCCCCCATCCACTCACTAGCATCAGTGGAAGAATGTACTACTTGCATGAGACATTAAGAGTGGAAAAATTCATGCCATAAAGTAAATGGCAGTGTCATATTACTATTAATGTCATATCTAGATATCTAGAGAGGAATCTGTGGTTAAATGCCAGCCACTCTCATGTCACTCTACAAAAATTATGATCCCAGGAGAAGAGACCAGAACAGGTTAGAACTGGTCTTAAACACCTTATCTATGTAACAGATAGAATAAGAATATGACAAAGCAACCCCTTATTCAGAACAGAAGTTTGCATGTATTTTTCTGTTCCACAATGAAGATGTACCTTCAGAAGGATGGTTTGGGTTTTCCCACAGTATTTTCCAGATGCATTCCCACCACTGGTAGAATATAAGACTTGATGGGCAGGAATTCTTGCATAAGCCAATCTTTTCTCTCCACGGATCATCCAGATGATAATGTCGGGCATACTGTTCTGAGGCTGGGCAGTGGGTTATTTGGCAAAGAAAGCAAAAAGATGAATATTTATGTAGAGAGACCAGAGAAATATCAGGCTAGACACTCAGGGATGTGGTCCAGTCTGTGTCACAAAGTCAGGAGACACATATTTTTTATGGTCACACAGCAGTTATATGGGGCTAAGAAATGGGCTGTGGGTGGCCAGGGGACAGAACAGGGAACATGGGAGCAAGTAAAGAGTTGTAACCCACTCTGGTCTGAAAGTGTTTTAGAAAATATCCCCCCCTCCATCATCCCTCAAGCATCATTTGAAGAAAACTATCAGCAGACAGAAGAACCTGCTGCCATGGTTTGAATGTGCTCTTCGGGGTTACATGTCTAAAGCTTTATTCAACAGTGCTGACTGGCTGAATGGGAGATGAGTAGGTTATGAGTGATTTACTCTCAAACACAGAATAATGCATCATTGCGGGAGTGGGTTAGTTCTAAGAATGGGCATCGTGTGAGGGTAGGCTCAGCTCCCAGCCGCTTGCTCCAGTCCTCTGAAGTGAAATAACACAACAACAAAAATATTCCTTGTTGGATTCAGACCTCTCAGTTTTCAATATCCCTGCCCTAGAAATGTAAGAAATCAATATCTGTTCTTTATAATTTATCTGGCCTGTGGCATTCTGTTACGGCAGCAGAGAAAGATCTAAAACACTACCCCCTAGATACTCAAAGGACTAGAAGAGTCCGTTTACTCTAGTTCTTTCTGTCACAGAGGTGAGGGACATTTGACACCTATCTAGCAACTACTATATACTCTGCATCGTGCTGTCCCCTTATAATCATCTTTTAGTCTTCCCACACAGTACTATGATGTAAGTACTGGTTTTCTCCACCTTACGGGTGCTAGGCTTAAATGAGTTGAAGAGCTTGCCCAAGGTTTACACATGATTTAGGATTTAAGTCTACGCCTTTCTAATCCACACTAAAGTGATATTTTAAATCTCTATGTTGTGTCCTACTATTCCATTACTCAAAATACTCTATAGCAGCACTATGAAAATAATGACTTTTCTGCAGGTTCTTCTGGGACTCAAAATTCTTGTCCTGATTTTTAATAACTTTCATCCCAATCCTTAGTAGCCTTCCAAGCTCAGTTATTTCTTGGTTTTTATCATTGACCAGACCCCATTCATGTCCCAAACATCATGCCAGATGCTCCATCCACCATCCCACCCTTGGTGTTAGCCACAGAATCCTTCTGAAAGCAGATGACATTAGTGTCATTCTGAAGTCTACCTCTTCAGTAAGTTGCATTAATTTATCAAGCCAGTCCTCGATTTCCAACAAAGTGGATTTCACATCCGTGGCTTCAGATCTCATTTTCATAGCTGCCTCGTGTATCTGGGAGAGAAACCTGGACCGCAGCTTTCGAATTTGAGTATCCAGAATTGTGACATTGGCTTTTCCATCTGTGGCAGGCAAGGTGTATCTACAAGAAAGGGAAAAAAAGGAAAGAGAATTTAGGAACGGAATTGTAGGCTTCAAAACTGAGTTCTCTTATGTTTGCACACATTTCATGTATGTCTGCATGCATTTCATGGAGACTGAAATGTCAGCATCTCTGAATTCTATAGGCAGGGCTGGTTTATGCTAGAGTTGAGGACATCTTTGCGGCACTGGCTGAACAGAAAAAAAAAAGAATAAACATTTCAAAGCAGTTGAGTCTAAAGAATATCTCAACCACCATCATCTTCATTATTGCCTTCATCTCAAAAGGGCCTCAAAGAGTTCCAGAAAATAGGAAGAACTGCTTGCATAAGACAATTTACATCTAAGACCCAGTGGTGGAGACCCCAAAGCAAAGGAAGGACTGCTGAGTGAGTGACTCAGATTAGCCCCATGCCATCTACACTTCCCTCTTACTGCAGTAGTAGGTGAGACCACAGGACAAGACAGCCACGAGTACCAGAAAATTCCGCTCAGATTGTCTCCACCTGGAATTTCCAATTACTTGCATTTCACCCAACTCCTTAAGTGAAGGATATCTAGCATGGTCTTCCTCAAACATGGAATTGCCTCTTAACGTAGCATTTAAAAGATCCCAGCTGGCTTCTTTGAAGATAGTGTGTATCATAAGCGCAGCTAGATATGGTCATGCTTTCTTCAACAAATCCTCCTGCTCTGCTTGGATTTCATTAACGACTGTGTCAGTGTGTAAAGGTTAAGATCCTGCAGTGGCCATGTACAGCAAAAATATGTGAGAAGGTTGTTGAGCTCAGAAGTCACCCTTGAGACCTTGGAGAGTGAGGGCAGCACTGTGACAAGAAGCAGTACGAGGGTGGGTCCTTCTGGGTCAGCATCGCTGAGACACTGGGCCTTTCTGTTTGCTTATCTGTGATTAAGAGGTGACACCCTAGGGTCCCGCAGTTTCTCAAGGTGAGCTCTGAGTGTTCACAAGGTGCTTTGACTTCAGCTGCTCGTCAATAACCTAACTAAACCACTAGATGGCACCAGAAGGCAGGGTGACAAAAGGCCTGACCCAGACGGGAAAATGTCTGGTTCCTCTGAGTAAGCTGAGGGCTCAGAGTGCTTTCTTTTTGACCTTCCGGTCCATGGCTTTATTAGCCAATATTTAAAATGAGTTTGGGATGAATCACTTTCCCCTTTGATTTCCAAATGTCAGAAGATTCGAGTTACTTCTCCAAGTCACAGCAATGGAGTGACCTCTGGCTATGTCTATGTACTGGTTTTGTCTAACCTGGGGTGTGTGTGTGTGTGTGTGTGTGTGTGTGTGTGTGTGTGTGTGTGTAGTTTGCATGTCATCCTTGTTAGGGACCATTCTAACTATCTCTGTTGCTCCTTTGTCAGTGTAAGTGCTGCTAAAGGGGTGTGGAATGCCTGAGACACTCAGTTGAAAAAGAAAGCTGTTTCTGAAACCATGAATTAGGAACATTGTTCTGAGTGGTGGAATCCACATTCCTATCTCCCTGTGGAAGTCTGGAGACCTTCTGCAGGAGGGTGACTCAGGCTTGTTACTCCTCCCTCCTTTCCATCCCCCACTCTCTGCCCCGGGCTGCTGGGACCAGCTTCCTGGAGTCCAACCTGGGCCTCCCCCAGCAACTTTAGACTTGGCCACAAACCAGAAAATAGGGCTTTTCCCGGTGATTCAAAAACTCCTCTGGGGTGAGGTGGGGCTTTCAAGAAGCCCCAAACAATGCTCGAATGCATTTTTTAGAGAAATACTTGAGAAGATTCTAGAAGCTCATACAGTCTTAGAATTCAGGGATGAGGGTACAACTTGAAATGGGGAGATAGGAAGATCACTGTACCTCGTGTCTTCTATAACGTCGTCTATCAACTTCAGCCATAGTTCTGCCACCTGGTTTGCAGGAATTTTACCCTGGATCCCTGATTTCACAGCCTCTATGTTTGATTGCTGAAGAATTAAGAAAGAGGAGAGATAGATGGTAACTCTGTCATTATATCCAGGAAAGCATTATTTCTAAGGTAGGGTAGAGAATGGAGTAGAGACATAAAAAAGATATAATTACAGAAAAGCCAGAGGCTTGGTTTCTCACTTTGTAGTATTTACCATAGCTTTGTGCTATTTACTTTGCTTCAAAATGCAATCGACACTAATAAGCTTAAGCAATAGAAAAGCTTATCATGTATTTTGACCTTTGAAACCATGTAAATATTTTATGTCATCCAAAAATAAACAGAAAGAAACAATCAGGAATAAGTGACGGAACCCTCAAGAAGATATAATAGAAACAGGGATATAGTTATGTTTTAGATGAATAGTCAACTACCCAAGGAAAATAGCATTTGACTTTTTATCCTGAGTTACAAAACAAAGGCTGTATTATGTTTATAATACAAAATCCAAACTGTATTAAACTCAAGTCAGTAGCTTGTTCACAGTGAATGATGTACAGAGTTAAGTTTGAATAAATGAATGATTATATTTAGGATAACAGAAACTGGAGTCTCACTGTAGTTAAGATAGACTAAGTCCTTGGTAGAATGTTAAAATTAGAGGCACCATTCTGGCCTTCAATATTTTAATAGATATGGAAGTGAACACACATACATCTGTGTGTATGCATGCACGTACACGCACATGAGTTTCTTGGCTGACAATGCCTATAAGGAACAATATACCAGTAGCCATGTGCATTTTGGTACCCAGATTCTTTAATGCCACTTCCCATTAAAGTAACTGAAGCATCTCAGAAGAATGGTTATTTTAGGGCTGGGGTTGAGAAAGTGCAAGATGAGCTCAGAACATGCTAGTGCTGAGCAGCTGTCAACAGAGGGGGGAGTGCCCTTGATGTCTAAAAAAGTCCTAGTCATGGAAAGCCAATATCTCTGTCAAGATTAGCCTGGAGCTTAAACATCTTGGCCAGCGGAGAGAGATGATAAGAATCAGGGCATCCCCCCACCCCTACCCCACCCCACCCCCTGCCCCAGAGACTATCACACACATCATTAGAAGAAGGATGGGGCCAATTCTCCACCAACTCCCTTGAGGAAGGGACTGGAAACTAATAAGGAAGTTGCATTTCAATTTCAACCATATTTATTTGTATTTTTAGTTGCATTTTTATTTTATGTGCTTGAGTGTTTTGCCTGTGTGTCTGTAAACCACACATGTGCTGGGTGCTGATGGATGCCAGAAAAAGACATCGGATCCCTTGGAATGGGAATTACAGATAGTTGTGTGCTGTCACATGAGTGCTGGGAACTAAACCCAGGTCCTCTGGAAGAATGGAAAACACTCTTAATCACAGAGCTATTTATCCAGTCCCCTTGATTTCAACTTTATTAAATGAGAAATTATACTGAAGTTCAATTATCTTTCTATATTGGTGCTCCCATCCCCACAAACGGAGGCACTTTATTTATAAGTGTGTTTGCTTCTCCATGGTTTGTGATGCTCCCCCGGGGTTGTCAGCAAAATAAAACCCAAGTGATGGAATGGAGACAAGTTCTTCTGCTTCATTTCTAGGTCTTTGAGCTGCATGCTAAATCTAAGACTGATCTTTCTACACCTGTGATCACCTGAGAAGTTCAGGACAATCTTCCCAGCTCTATAAATTCCCCAATGTAACCACGTTTCCTTATCACAGACAGAAACCAGGCTTTGGAACCTATAATGACCCGGCTCTCGCCTCTCTTTCTCAGCACTGTTGCTACTCTTGAGGGTATCAGCCAGGACATTCACATGCACCATTTTGGTGAAGTACAAAGATGGGAGAAAGAGAATCCATATTGCCCTTATAACAAAAAACAATAGAGTCTCAGATCAGGTATCTTTTCATGTACCTTAATCTAGCTGTTATAAAAATAATATCACTATAAATTAAAATTATTTTATTAAGATATTTTAATCACATATTAAGGAGATTAGTGTGATATTTCTATACATGACATATATTGATTATCTCCAAACACCCTTTTTCCATTTTTTCTATACCCTAAATTAACATAATATTGAGATAAAAATACTCATGCTGGATGGATTTTATTCATACTCTACAGAAGTAACTTGGTGGGGCTGGAGAGATGGCTCAGAGGTTAAGAACACTGGCTGTTTTTCCTGAGGTCCTGATTCAATTCCCAGCAATCACATGGTGGCTCACAACCATCTGTGATGACACCTGGTACCCTCTTCTGTATACTGTATACATAATAAATAAATCTTATAAAAAAAGAAGTATCTTGGTATCTTTAAATTTTGAGTAGCCATGTCTCAAATGCTCCACCTCTCTTCTCACTATTGTAGTGAACCAGTGTTGGGAAGGTACTATTCTTATGCATGTCTTTTAGAGGGACCTTCCTTTCCCAATCTTCAAAGAAGGAATGGTCCTCCAGTCGGAAGCAAGAGCAGAGAATGCCTGGCCTGGTTCTTCCCACGGCAGAATGCACTACTGTAATAACAGCAAAGCTCTACAGGTTGTACATAGTTACTGGAACAAATCATGGCGACATCATGTACTCCTTTTCTTCTCCAGCCTTTGCATCCTCTTGCCTTTCTCAGGAAGAAAACCTCTATCCTGTCATGTGCTCACACAAACCTAAGACTGAACTTCCTTGTGGTTAGGTGTGGCTGTATGACTGGATTCTGGCCAATGGAAAGTGAGCAGAAATCAAGTGTGTGACTTCTGGGTTTTTCAAGTGAGAGGTCCTTGTTATCTTCTCCTCACCCTTTCCTTCCCCTTAGGCTGGAAGGTGGATGTTGTGGTGTGATGTCTCTATGGAACAGACTGAGGTTATTCCTTAGTAATGAGTAGAGCAGCCTAGGGAAAGAGCGTGGGTCCCAGCACTACTAATTCCAGACCTTTTTTCCCAGCTCTTAGAAATTGCTCTTACCTTGTTGAGCATTGTATTTTATGATCATGTGCTACAGTTGCCAAGCTTGCATATTAACTGATGCTTAACTTACTGTTAGGTTAAAGGAAATGCAGCACAGATCACTCACCAGCCGCTCTGCCATGACTAGGAGAGTGTTCACTGCATCCAGGCGATGACTAATATCCTCCCAATAGGAAGTCAGGGTGACCACCGGCTTTGTGTGGGCCCAAGGTAAGTAGTAATAGTAGTTTCCTGGTACAGAGAATCAGAAGTCAATGAACACTGAACACTTGAAGTTGGTACCCTACTTATTAAATAGATAGAGCTACTCATTAATCCACATGCTTGGAGAATGGTCTTGGCCAGGGTTGGTTTGTTTGTTGTTTGGGGTATTGGAGATTAAACCCAGAGTCTCACACAAGCTAGGACAGTTCTCTACTACTGAACCACACCCAGGCACTATTCTGATTCATCAATTTTATTCAGTTGAGCAACAGAGGAATAGATGGTACATTCATCTGTTTTGTAACCTTCCCAAAAATAACTAGCAAATTGAGAACAATAATCTCAGGATCACACAGCTGAACATCCATGATGGTTATATCATATGCATTATAACCTCAGCTGCCTACATGGGGTTGATATTACTCGAAAGCTTTCTGTAATTAAGACTAAATACTTGACATTTTTAGGGGATTTTATGTTTTAAATTGTCCAAAAGGTAGATAAAAATAGAGCAATATTGTTGCTTGTTTATGTGTACAGACCCATACACACAGACATATAATTTATAAGAAAAACAAAATCTTTTAAGAGAAAAAGAAAACTAGGTGATGGGCCTGGGTTTGTAACAGTGAGGATCTGTCTGGTTTTCCCAGCATCTGAGCTAGAGGACAATCCATGACAACTATTGAATCTAAGGGAGGTTTGGACTTGGTGTGGTACAGCTGCTTCAGGAAATGGGGTATTTAGTGGGGTCACCATCTTGAAATTTTATGAGATCTGGTGTCCAGTCTGTGCATAAGATGGGAACCTGGGATTCAGCTCTTGAGAAACGGGATCTGGGTCTGGCCATTCCCAACCCCTCTCTGCCTGTAGGCTAGCATGCCCATGCAATGGGGGTGGTGTATGTAAGTGGGGTGATTAGAAGACAATGTGTAGGAAACAATTTTCTCTTTTCCACCATGTGGGTTCATTCTGAGGACTCGGTGACAATCTCCTTCACACAGCTGAGCCATTGACTCACTGATCCCCAAGCTTAGCTATTCTTGTGGGTTTCTAAACTCCAATCCTCTTTCTCATTTATATTAACTAATGAGACACTGGACATAATGACCACCAGAGGGAAAGGACAATGCATGCTTCTTGTCCTGAGATGTAACCACTGTAAGCAAGAATAAATAAGAGAGCACACGTAACACCAGTCTTACCATCAAACACAGCACGGCTGTACTGAGTTGTTGATGCCAAAGGTTTACAGGTTGCATCAAACTTGTTGCCATAGTTCCCAATGCTGACTTCAAACTGAATGGCCTCACCAACGTCCTGCAACATGGTGGCTGAGTGGAATACGGCAGACAGGCTGTACTTCCGCCTTCGCTGGTATTTCTGTAAGATAGAAATAGATACAAAGGTTAGTACCATTTCATTTGTCTGTATTTTATATGTGGATTTCCAGCAAATATGATTTTAAGGCCAGTTCATAGTGCTGCAATAAATGCCAGAGGGGAGTGTTCTTGGATTCATCAGTTCCACTTCTGACATAGTGAGCAGAGATTAAAGTATTAGGATTATCACCATGGAGCTGATTGAAAGGGGGAAACAATGTAAATGTCTAAAAGACACTGTTTAAACAAATTATGTTACTGTCATAATAGGATCAAAATTCACAATTTAAGTAAATCCTAGTGCACATATACAATCAAGTATTTTATTTTATCATTTCTTAATTTTGCTGATGATTAGGCCCAGAACCTTATACATGGTAGGCAAGTATTCCACCAGGGAGCTATACCCAGCTCCAAAAGGATGTATTGAAAATGATTTCATTAATATATTTTTCAACATTGATATAGATGAAGAGGGTCTGGAAGGATAGAACTCAAATTGCTAACAGTAATATTATAAAAGGCAGAGAGATAATGGCAATTTTATTTTCTAATTCATATGTGTTTGATATTTTGAGTCACTGAAGTATTAATTTTCTAATCAGAAATAACAATCATGATTTTAATTTTCAATTTATAAACAGGTGAAATTGTATTCTCTCTCTGTTCTAACCCCAGTCTCTCTTCACTCTCTCTCTCTCTCCAATAGTAACTTGACTGATGACCTTTTCCTTCTCTATCTATCTATATACCATGGCTTTATTCAGTCAAATGGATCACTAATTGTGGGTGGAGTCTTCTGGCTTGTATGAGTAAAAAATAATTTGATCCCCTATTTACAGAGATATCCAAACAATTGCTTCAAAAACATTTTTTTAAAAAAACGCTAAGATCCTTTTTATTTATTAAGTATAATCAAAAGTAATTATTCTTATGTCTTTCCTGGTGATATTTCCACTATTGAGCTCTTACAGCATTTACTCAGATCTCCAGTGCTCCTGAAGAGAAAAGCACCCTGTTAAAGGGAAAGCGTTTCCCAAGCATCATGTCTACCACAGTGATGAGAATTCCTCAACACCTAGCAGCATCTAAATTAAAATTAAATTGTCTTTTTCTTTGAAAATATTTACTTTATGTGCATGCATGTGCCTGAGTATATGTATGTGCATTGTGTCTCCTGGAGCCACAGGGGTCATAAAAGAGCGTTGGGGACCCTAAAACTGGATTTACAGCCCTCATATGTGCAGTAGGAACCAAACCCTACAAGAGCAGTGAGTGATAGCAAATGCCAAACCATCTCTCCAGTCCCCTACCCTCAAACTTATGGTCTTTTAAATGTATGTCTCCGTCATTATAGAAATGGTACCTTTCCCATTGTACCATACTTTTTTAAAAGGTGGTAAAAATACGTATAATAGAATTTATTGTTTTAAGAGTCTGGCTCAGGAGCATCAAGTAAATGCACACTGCTCTGTTCCAATCACTAACCATCCAGGCACAGCACTCTCTTCATGTTGCAAACCTGAAGACATTCTACATTCATCAAATAATAAAAAACAATCCCCATTTCTCCTTCCTCTTGCCACTGCAGCCACCATTGTCTTTCTGTCTCTGAATGTGAGTAAGCCGGCAGCTTCCATGTATGTGTGGTAGCAGTTATTATCTATCCTGTGCTGGGAATAATTCACTTAGCACAATGCCTTCCATATAATCCATGTTGTAGCACAGGTCAGAAAATGTTTCCCTTTTTACCCAGTACTGTTCTGTTATATGAGAACAAGTCATTAGCTTATCCAGTCACCCAGTGACGCACACACCGGCAGCTTCCACCTTTTGGCTTTGGTGAATAACATTGCTGTAAACACGGGTGCGCAAGTGTTTACATGAGTCCCTGCTTCAGACCCTTTGAATCTGCATTCAGAAGGAAGTACAGTTGCTAGACTCAATAGTGGTGCTATTTTTAATTTTTTTGAGGGCTGTTTCAAGAATTCTTTTGTTTGGGTTTGTTTTTCTGTTTTTTTTGAGGTAAGCTCTCACTATGTCTTGGCTGACTCAATCTTCCAGCCTCTGTCTCTAGGTGCTGGAATTACAGGCTGGGATTACAGACATGCTTCCCCATGCCTGGCTGTTGTGAGAACTTCTGTGAGCCTGAAGTCTTATAGAGGTAGAAAGAGAAGGGAACAATCCCCTAGACAGCCCATGAGTATAAAGCCACCATTTTGGTGAAAGGTGATCTTGACATCATATAACAGAACCTCCTAAGACAGCCCTATCAGGAACTCCTCTGAGCTCTGAGCTCTTGCAAAACTCAGCTTCATGGGTTAATCACCTGAGGAACTTTGCCCGGGTATTTGAGCTTAAAAGCTTCCCTGTCTTAGTCCACTGTCTTGGTGGTGGAGGAGCTTAGGACATTGATGTTATTTACCAGGAGCCTTTGCATGTGGATACTTGAAAAGAAGCCCCTTCAATTATTCATGGCTGAAGAATGCTGGGAGAATTGGAAGCTTAAGTATGAATTATCCAAGGATTGAAAAGCAGAAAGTTATTTGTACTAGTCATAATTCTATACACAGCATAACTTCTTTATAAAGTAGTAGGCATGAATTAAGAGAAGTTGTTTAAAAAAAAAAGGAACCATAGTTTGGGGCATGAGTCTGGGACTCTGGTGGTTAATATTGGCTGTCAACATGATGAGATCTAGGGTCAACTAGAAGACCAGTCAGCATGTCCATGGTGGAATTTCTAGATTTGGTTAACTGAATGAAGTGGAACAACCCACCCTAAATGTGATTAGGCCCAACACTATCCCATGGGCTGAGGCCCTGAGCTGATTTAAAAAAAAAAAAAAAAAAAAAAAAAGCAAGCTTAGTATGGCAGTCACCTCATCTTGCTTTATGATAGCTTATGCAGTGTGACCAGCCACCTCAAGCTCCTCCTACTATGCCTTCCTCACCATGATGGACTGTATTCTTGAACTGTTAGACAAATTAACAATCCCCCTTTTTTAAGTTTTATGTACACATTGCCTGTGTGAGGATGTCAGAACCCCTGGAGTTATAGACAGTTGTGAGTGACCATGTGGAGGACACTGGGAATTAAACCTAGGTCTTCTGGGAGAGCAGCTAGTGCTCTTAACCTCTGAGCCATTTCTCCAGCCCCTACTTTTTTTTTTTTTTAAAGAAGTTGTCACAGCAATGAAAGCAAACAAGCAAACAAAAACCCATATAGGTAGGATTCAGAAGAAATGGTCATTATTGAAGTGTAAATTAACAAGGAGGCCACAGTCTGCAGAGGACAAAGAAAGAGCACGGGGTTTCATGCGGAGGGTTCCATGGTACTATATCTGGCTAAGTCGATCCTGCACAGTCCACTCAGTCCTGGATGTTCTCATGTAACGCTTGCACAATTACTCACAGAAGCCTTCCAAGGCTCCAATTTGGGCTTCTTGCAATCACCACAATTAGCCAAGAGAGTGGCATACACTGTCTGAAAATGCTAAAGATGGACTCCCTTTGACCACTTTGCAAATCCAAACTCCAAGAGGACTATGGTTACCAGCTGCTCACCAGTCCCGGAGTCCAGCTGCTCTAAATTAGGATAATAGAGAGTTCTGCCAGGACACAATTCTTTCTCACTTCCTCTGACCTCAGAGTACAGAGAGATAGAGAGAGGAAGAAAAACCAAACACCATTTGGAGAAACTGGGTGCTTCGGTTTGGGTTCTGGGATCTCTCTTAGCAAATCTTGGGGCAAAACTGCCTACAATCAGGGAAAACTACAGAATGTAAATTATAATCTGTTAGAAACAGGTAGATGCTTCTTTAATGATGGAGCCTTGGGGGTCTCCAGTCTCAGTGATGGAGCACAAGGTAGTCAAGGTGGTACGTCAAAAGTGAATTTGAAGAAGGAGGTGACTTTTGTCAATTAAAATACTGGGATCATCCTTGAAAGTGGCTGAAGACCCACAGGCATGGGACCAGAGGTTAGTGACAAAGAAGATATATGACATGCAAACTACTCCTCTAGTTACCTTTGGACTATTTAGGCTGACAAGTGACTGAGATGATGGAAGAATCTATACACACTGATTCAAACAATATTTGCTGAGCTCAGACCAACAGGAGACTTCAAGGGAATCTCAGCTGTGTCTGAGGGAGAATACAATGCTAGGTCATACACAAGGAGGCAGGAAAGAAGGAAAACATACAATATGGTTCAGGAACAGAGCCTAGATGATGTAACAATTGAGTTGAAATCACCACTAAGATACAGATTTTCATAAAAACTCTTATGGGGAAAACCATTGAGTTCAAGGTTGAACCCTCTGACATTATAGAAAATGTAAAGGTCAAGATCCAGGATGAGGAAGGAATCCCTCCTACTCAGCCAAGGCTAATCTTTGCTGATAAGCAGCCAGTAAATAGATGGACTTTGACTGTGGGATAATGTTCTTGTACATTATTGAGATTCTTTACTTGTATTGGTTTAATAAAGCACTGACTGGTCAGTAGTCAAGCAGGAAATAGAGATGGCGTGACCAGTCTAGGAACATTCTGAGAAGAGGAAAGACAGAGCAAGCAGACTGGCCAGATGCAAAGAAAGCAAGATGAGAATGCTGCACTGAAGAAAACGTACCAAGCCACATGGATAAACATGGATAAGAACTATGGGTTAATTTAAGTGTAAGAGCTAGATAGTAATATGCCTGAACTACTGGCCCAGCAGGTACTATAATATTAAGCCTCTGAGTCAATTATTTGGGAAGTAGCTGCCAGGTATTTGAGAGTTTCTAAAGGGACAGAAACTTTTGACTATACTGACTATAACATTCAAAAAGACATTCATCTTGTGTTGAGTCTTTGTGGTTGTGTTAAGAAAAGATGAAGTCTCACACCCCTCCCAAGAAGACTGATCGGAAGAGAAGGTAGGGCAATCTGGCTGTCCTGACATGTTATAAGACAGATGAAAATGGCAAAATTAGTTGCCTTTATTAAGAGTACCCTTAGGATGCATGTGATTCTACAGTGTTTATAGCTAGTCACTTTGACAAGCATTATTTTAGCTAGTATTGTCTAACTTGGTTCAACAAAACCAGACAACATGTAATTGTGCATGAGTTAATAAGAAAAAAAACCAGAAAGTGCACAACAAACAAACAAAAACAAAATGGACCCCCCCCCAAAAAAAACCCAAGGAACAAAAATTAAAAAGAAAAAATCAAGGCAGGAAAAAGTAGGTGCCATAAAAAAACACTGCTGTAGAAATATCTTTCTGTACACTGTGACTATATATTACTCTCATTGTTTAATAAGGAATCTGATTGTTCTATAGCAAGGCAGGATAAAGTTAGGCAGGACAATCAACTGAGGATACTGTGATGAAAAAGGGCAGAGTCATGAGAGTTGAGGGAGAGATGACAGCCAGACACCAAGCAAGCAGGGCATGTAGAGAATGAGGTAATAAGCCATGAGCCACATGGCAAAGCATAAGTAGAAATATGGGTTGATTTAAATGTAAGAACCAGCTAATAACAAGCCTGAGCTATCAGCCAAGCATTTATAACTAATATAAGCCTCAGTGTGTTTGAGAGCAGCTGTGGAACTGGAAAACTTCAATCTTCACAATGTTGTGTTTGCAATACTTGATTTTCTTCTATCTGCCTAGAACCATCCATGGAGGCATCAGGCTGGACCCTGATGCAACTCCTACCCAGTAACATTCGTCCACTAGGCCCACCCAGAACAATGTCAGATCTGCTCTAGGGAGTGGAGTATTCTTGGATCTTTAACAAAGTCCCCTTCTATTATGGCCTGACTCTGCCCTGGCTCAGCTGACAACTCCTGAGAGCCGGACATGGAAGCCCAGGTAAAGAGGCGTTCAAACCAACAACTGCGTTCAGCTGTAAGAAGGTAGGTTGGAAATGTACAGGAAGGCAGGTAATAAGTGATACCCTAGGTTTATATGTAAGCCACACCTGCCTAAGGACTAGATAACTTCATGGAATTCTGGGAGTTGTAGCTCTTGGAAAATAACAAAGCCTCATGGGAAAGTATGGTGGCCTATGCTTTTGCCTATAAAAGCCCCTGACAACCCTGTCTCAGGGCCACTCAGTTGGAAAGTTCCAGGGAGAGATCCTGACCAAATTCCATCTTGGTCAGTATTTAATATTTTAATAAAAGCTTGCTTTAATTTTGGCCCAAAGTGGTGGAACTGTTATGTTGTGTCATTAAGAAAATCTGCCTGTGCTCATAGGCTGTGAGAAAACCCACATCATGTCAGCCATCCACTGTTTACTTGATTCAGAGCTGACATCTTTTGTAAAGTTGCTGCTTCGTTTTTCTATAATGTGGGAAAATGAGAGAAAGCCCTGTCTAGTTCTCAGAGTGAAGGGTGTGGCAGCCTTAGGAAGTTGGTGAGCCTGAGGCAGTCACAGGAAAGGCCCTGGGCAGAGGAGTGTTAGCAGTCCAGTTGCTCTCCCACACAGTTCAGAGTTGTGTGTTCCAAGAAGACCTGAGAGTCTCAGAAACAGAGGCAAACTTACAAGACTTCTTGTCTTGAAGGTGGAAGGGCAGTCAGAAGTAGGCAAGTCCTTGTCACTGTGAAGCCTGGGATATAGCAGCTTCCTGTGAGAGTGGGGACAGCTAACTCTGGTACCTATGCCATTTGGGAAGCGGGCTCTTCCTCACATCCTGTCCCCTAAGGGGGCTGTTAGGCACTCTGTTCTAACCAGGTACAGTAGAGTATGTGGTGGTCAGTCTTGATTTAGAACTTGACTAGAATAACAAACCTAGATTAGTCGTGCCTCTGGGTGTTTTTTTGTGTTTCCAGAGACAATAGATCATGAGGTCTTGAATATAACTCATGGGTTATCCTTTCCTGAATTTATATCACGCTGGTGTGATCACCAGTTGGTGTCAGTGGGAGGTGGAGGAAGCAGTCGGTTCTCAGGGGATGTGAGATGATCCTGGCCTCTTTCTCTGTTTTCCTCCTTCCTCCTGCCTGTCTGCAACGAAGAAGCCCCTCAGCCACACACTCCTTCCCTGATGCCGTTCTGTCCAGTTTGCATGGGACTATACCACCATGGACCAAACCCACAGACACAGTGATCCAAAATGAACCCTTCTGTCCTGAAGCTGTCTATGTCCAGTAATTTTGCCAAAGGCTGATACACCTATCAACCTCTCAATGGCTGAAGCAAGCCTCATTATCTTCATAGGGACGGTTCTCGTGGATAGATCAAGGGAATGTTGGAGGGAATCACTACGAAGCAGGTCCTTCTCCAGCTCTCCCATAAATAACCCTTACTCCCCTCAATCCCTTCCACCCTGTGCAATGTTCACAATGACATTTACCTCAACAACCAGAAGGTCATCATTTGAAATGGACTCAAGCTTCTTTTCTGGTGGTTTCTTTTCAAGGAAAGTGGTCAGTTCAACCAGGATCCTGCCTCTGTAGGCTACACCTTCACCCTGAAAGGGAAGAACACAGGATTATCTTCATAGTCAGGAACAACAGCAGAAAATCCGTCTCTCTCTCTCTCACACCACACACACACACACACACACACACACACACACTGTTCTTTCCATGGTCCTAATCCATTAGCAATTTTTATCAATCAAAGTCCTTAAGGAAGAGCTGTTTACTTTCAGATGGATTCCAAATGATGCCATAAAATCCTAGGTCAGAAAAGAGTTTCATCTTGACTAAGGCCAGAGGTTTTGAAGCCATGCTCTGGGTCTGGAAGGAGATCCTCAAGCAAGGTAGTGAGAAGACTAGGCTCCAAGTCTCTTCTGTTTTAATGCATCTGCATTTGTGTTTACTAACTTAGATCTTTTTTTTCCTCTTCTCATAATAAGGAAACCAACATGTGGCAACCAGGCAAGTCTCAGAGTGGCCAGGAAAAAAAGGATGAAGATGCTCTGGGTATGCCAAAATACAAGTCAAGATGGATACTCCTTTCACCTTACCCAGCAGTGATTGCCATAGAATCTGCTGGAGAGATATGAAAAGCTTCCAGTTCTTAACTGCCTTTACTATTTCCTTCCCAGGGCTATTTATAATCATTTTTTGATCCTTGGGAGATAACAAAAAAATCATTTGACTTTTACTGTAGTCAACAGAGATTTGCCATCAGTAAAATGAAGCTCATGGACAGTGTGGTGTCTCTAGTCACATCACTACAGATCCTGAAACATGCACTGGAACGAACCCTCTAAGTGAATCAGCTAGAAATTCTTATTAATTTCAGATGGATCCCAAATGATACCATAAAATGCTAGGTCAGAAAAGGGTCTGATCTTGACTAAGGCCAGAGGTTTTGAAGCCATGCTAGGAAGGAGACTATCAATGGCTGCTGATGTTTTCCACTAATGTAAAGTTGGAGACTGGATGGACGGGGTGTGCCACTTACCTCATTACTTGATTACTTGGTTCTCAGAATCTGTTTCTTTTCTTTCCTTTTTTAAACGGTCTTGCTATGTAGCTTTGGCTGGCCTAGAACTCATTATAAAGATCAGGGTGGATCAAGATCACAGAGATCCACCTGCCTCTGCACCTGGAGTGCTGGGATCACAGGTGTGTGTTACTGTGCCTGGCCTTCCATGGTCCTTCCTTTTCTATTATTTAATTCTACATTTTAAGAAGTGTAAGACTTCTCTCCTTTAGCACTTTAGCAGCTGAATGGTGGGTCTGTGTTAGGGACAAGGAATGTTAATGCCCCTACATGAGATATTTATTGCTGTAATAAGAAGAAATCCCATTAACCAGTATCTGTTAATCAAAGCCTTCACTGAGAAACTAACCTTCCCTGTATTCAGCTCATCATAGGGATCTGGGAATCCTGTGTACTCTCTGGGGCTTCCATAAAGGTTCAAATAACAAGGTCCAAATGTTGGGACAAAGCCCACCTCCGTCTCTCCTGTATTTGCTGAGACATAAACATCATCATTAGATTTCAGATCTTTAACATTCAAACTATGGAAATAAATTTTAGTTATTAGTCAGTTAGATGAGATGAAGTATTTTTCTTTAGTTTGTGAATTAGTTGTATTAGTGAAAATTATGAATACCGTAGGACCTGCCATATTTCCATTTTACTATCACTCTAGGATATTAAACAAAAAATTGGTATAATTCAGAAAACTTATCTTTACAAAAATAATGCTATTTAAATGAAAGAATCATAAGTTTATCCTCACATTTTTTGCAAGTTTATACCTGACATATTAATTATTTTGTCATATTTGGAGTAAAAGATGATATTGTTCTATTAAGTCATTTAAATAATGAACCAGATTTACTTAATATCACCTGTAAAGATGTCACTTAACCTCAAGTAGTATGGTAGGTGCTGATAAAAATACACTGAAATTTTTAAATGTGTCAGTGTGTTTCTTACAGTTATAAGACTATCAACCTAATGATATCAATCAACAAGTGTTAGGCTGGTTGCCATTAGTTTCCATTCCTCTCCGATGATCATCTGATAAACTGTATCTCTGCTACTTGGACTCAGCAAGATTCTCCTTCAATAAAGGGTGCTGAGGTCAACATAAGGACACAGCCAAATCAAGAGGAAATAAATCATGGGCAGCCATGGGGAATACAAGAGCTTTCTTCAGCAGTTTGAATGGCTCCAAAATGGAAGAGGGGTAGATTTTTCTCCAAAAAGCAGAGTTAGGCGCATTCTTGGGCAATACATGGAGGTCAAATTTGGTTTACTAGTTTGATTGTCTGTCTTTAACATCCAGTGGTATAGGCCCAGAGTGTTGATAATGGATTGAAGCAGAGAGTCTCAGAAAATATTTGCATTAGAAAGTTCCTAAAGGCAATGCTTCTCTAATTCAGAACCCTCATGTATTAGAGAACAGTAACATGTGCCATAAGAGAATTGTGATGGCCAACATTGAGCAAATTTGCAAAAAATGGCGAGTGCCAAAGTAGTACGTGTTGTGATATCTCCTTTTGGGGAGGCATGAGAAGTGAAAAGTGCTCGTATCTTCCAACCTAGAGATTTACATCAAGAATGGGGCAAAAGTACTTCATACATTACTGAAATTGTTGATTTAGTTCTGCCTCGGATCTCTACCCGCTAAACATAATAACAAAAAATATTATATCTCACAAACAATTACTTGCAGTAAAGCCACACAGAATGATGTGTATCAAGATGAAAATATGAAGCATGATGGCATAAAGGCTGGCTATCAAATTTATTTTAAGTTTTTAGCCATGCAGGACAAGCACACACCACTCATGAAACATCTAACAAAATCATATTTGAGACAGTAAAACATCAAAGAGATGGTTTTAAGGCAACCAATTAATAAATTTTTAGTAAGATGATAGTAGATAGGATGCTCTAGAAGACAGCAAAATTACAAAGCAAAAACCTGTATATGATGCAGCCCCAGTTCCCGAAGATGAGAAATCTACGTAGTAAAAATATGATTGGTTAAAAACCAGAGAAACATGGACAGTATAAAACACACATTGCAAAGTTAATCATATTCCGTGTTGAATAAGCAGCTTAGCCACAGCAGGGAGTCCCCAATTCACATCCAGATTCCATAAGCCTTTTGAATTCATTATACTAGTCTTACCAGTTAAATGTCACCTGGCTCAAAGCTCTGTGACAAGTGGTAGAACCAGCTCATATGAATAACCCAAATTTGCCAGCCCCAGGGAGCTGGCATTTGAGAAGGGTTGGTTCCCACAGCCATAGAAAGCGGTGACGTTAATAATACAGCATGTTTTTAATAAAACACTTGCATGTTTTTAGCGAGGCCCCTGGCCAGAAAAATGCAAGTTAATTTGGTTTACGGTGATATAAGCAAATACCAGTTGTTAACCCTGGATTAAGTGATGCAGAGCATGGTTTGTTTCTTTGTGTGTGTGGAATTGGGGTGGGGGGAAGGCACCGGGTGGCAGGAGGCAGTTCTTGAACCAGGCTACCTGCACAACCTGTAACAGCAAAAGTTCTCAGAGAAGGGGTTGAAACCACCTGTAACAATTTCTGGCTTTGGTTCTGATGTTATCACAAAGTAAAATATTTTTACCAGTATTTCTTAGAGAACCACTCCCTTTAGATATTATTTAGTGACTCCCTACCTAATAAATGGGTTGGGTTGCTTTTACCCATTCTCCCTGCAGATGTGGCCCCTTTTGGCCTTTATTGGTTTTCTTTAGCCTAGAGTAGGTGCCCACTCAACAAAAGAGGCCGTGAGCACACCTACCCTGCCTCTGTCCCCTTTTAATCTCTATGTCCTCTGTTTGTGTTTTACATTTGAGAAGGATAATGACATTTATGTTCTGTTCAGAGTGAGGGCTGTGGGTTTGAAGGAAAAGTAATTCTTATGTTACGGTAACCATTTAATCTGGTTTTCTGCAGAGAAAGTGGCCTCAATTCCATTGACATTGCTGAAGCTCAAGTCTTCCGGTTCCTTCTGCAGAAAATGTGCAGGTGGAAACTCATTCTGACCTTCACTTGTTTGCTTTAAATAATGCCCCATGTAGCTTTATATTTGACCTGTGCATTTCTTTGTAATGTCTCAAGATCAAAAATTAGTGCCTTTTAAATCTTATCTCTAGGACCTTCTAGCTTCTTGACATTGGTTGGATTGATAGTACTTATTTGTTATTTTATGTGTTTTGCGTGCGTGTGCGTGTGTGTGTGTGCGTGCGTGCGTGTGTGTGTGTGTGTGTGTGTGTGTGTGTGTGTGTGTGTGTGTATCAAGTATGTACAGTGTCTGCAGAGACCTGAAGAGGATGTCAGAGCCCCTGCAACTGGAGTTAGGGATGGTTGTGAGTCACCTTGAAGGTCCTGGGAACTAAACCCAGACCCTGTGCAAATGCAGTAAATATTCTTAAAAACTGAGCCATCTCTCTACCCCCATACTTCTTAAAACACATAAAATTAGGATACAAGGAAACTTCAGCTTCTCCAGACAAAACTGTACCCCACATTATACTTTACTCAACATGTTTAATCTGCTGGTCTTTGGAACACTCAGGCTGCAGGTATTAATCTCCTTACAGTAATTTTTTTCTCTTATCACTTTAGCTACTTTCTTTCTCTTCACTTCGGTCCCTGGACATGCACCAAATCATAACAACAGGAACAACAACGTGTGGACACTCTATACCGACAACCAAGAACTCAACCAACAGCTCCTGGCAAAAAAGGTTTGGGTGGGAACAAGAAAGCTAAAAATTTTTAAATTTTTATTTGCTGTCATTGTTAATCATTTTTCTGTTTATCATCAACACATCGCTGGCCTGTCTCACTGGACTCACTGTGTTTGGAGTGGTAGTATACTCAGGAGATACTAGGGGTTGAGTCCAGAGCTTTATATTCTCTAGGTACACACTCGATTCATTAGCCACACTGGCAGCCCTATATTTCATTTCTGTTTTGAGGCAGGGTCTTAGGTCTAGTTGCCTAGGCTAAATAGAAACTTCCTATGCAGCCCAGACAGGCCGTAAACGTGTGATTCTCCTGTCTTAGCTCCCTCTACAGCCAGGGTCACAATCCAGGTCACATCAGGCCCAGATACACTTGCCTTTTAAGACTTCAAGCCTGTTTCTAGGTGACCACCTCGGTTTATGCTTTCTGTATAAGTACTACTCGCTAACCACAGCACTGCTGGAGTAACGCCCCCCCCCCTTAGAAGCTTTGAATCTTGTCTTGTTCTGACCCTCAAAGAACTTACCCTCTACTTCTCCCCCAGAGGCAGCAATTTTAGAGAGGTGTAGGTACGTTGTCCCAACCACATCATTTTTGGTAAGCCGGTCCCTGTGTAAAGCAAGAGATTACGCCTTCTGCCTGTGAAGTTACAGTTTCATTTCAGTAATCTTTTTGTCATTGTTTTGGTTTTTTCAGGATAGGGTTTCCCTGCAACAGCCCTGGGTGTCCTAGAATTCTCTCTGTAGACCAAGCTAGCCTGGAACTCATAGAGATCCTGCCTCTGCTTGGCATTAAAGATGTGCGCCACCACAGGGCTCATTTCAAGAATCTTAATGGAGAAGTTAGAAGAATCCTTCCTGTTTAGGGGCCTCAAGCTTTACTGTCCTTAAGTGTGTGGAAACTTCCCACCCTCATCTGCCCAGGCTCAATTCAGGAAGCCTAGGCTAGCATCCAGGAGTGCACACATAACAGCTACCCTGCGAGCCTAGTGCTGACAGCTCTTCAGCCACTCTTGATCCAGCCGACTGTTCATTCTGCTGTCATAAAGCTGAGATTTGCAGAGAAGTCAAAGATTTTCAAATGGCCACACCAGTTTATATGATGGCACATTATGAGTTCATGAGTGGACTGTAATTATGTTGTGTAAACTGGTCAGATATGCCTTACCATGTCCACAGTAATTTTTACAGTGATTTAAATGGCTTGCCAAGTATAACAGACTGTATCTAGGGATCTATCAAAGAGAGAAAATGTCTCTTCTAATTAAATTCAAATGTGTATTGAGCATCTACCATATGACAAATGTTTCTCAGAGCATAGCCACTTGACTAAAACTTAAATTTTACCTAAATTGTGGGGAAAATTTTGTCAATATTCACTACAAGTCCAAATATCAATGTGTGCCTTTCTATGGGCATCCTAGAGAGGCCTTCGGCTGGGCATGGACTATGAACATTCATCTTTTCCTTTCCTTTTTATCACTAGCCATCTAGGAGCATACTCATTCTGAAGTCTGAGGCTCAGTGTTGTGGGAAAAGATCATAGCATAATATATTATAGGATACAACCTATAATTTGTTAGAAAATATATACAGCTATTTAATAATCATAAACATGTGGTTTGAATCTTTTCTGTCTGTTCAGATGGGTTTAGAATCCTTAACCTTACCTTAGTTATTTAAATATCCTTTAGTATATGCAATCTCAGATTTGGATCCAAGGATTCCCCAGTGAATCTGGGGCCCCTTGTGTATCCTCATCTTTGGAGAGAGCAGGAAGGGCAGGGATGCCCACACTTACAGAGACCACAGGTAAGTGGGATGACTCAGCCTACACTCACTCAGCTCTAGGGCCAATAGATAAATATCAGAGCCGTGTAGGGTCTAAATCCATACTACCAAGGGTCCCTTGGGTCCTAGAATGTCCTACACTATATGAACTGAGGATTTCCAATGCCTTGCAACCTTTACATTAAAGAAGGAGACATTTTGTCCTCAGATCCCAGCCGCAGTCTTGCTGTGGTACCAACATGACCTTAACATGGAAGTTAGATACATGTGACCAAAGGGGAAATGTGGGGTCACCAGGCAGTATGTGAGGTCACCTGTGTCAGTAATCACCACGTGCCTGTGGGGGAGCCACATGGCTTTTCTAAGCTTCAATGTCCTCACTGTAAAGTGAAGCTGAGAACAGTCCCTATCCCACAGAGCTTGCCCATGCTTCTTCCTCAGAGGGATTGAACACTCCATCCAGCAAGAGCTTTCTATGAGTGCTCTTATGATGGCCAGCTGGTTCTGAGAAGCTGGTCTAGAAAGAATACTTCAATAAATCCCCTCCTCCCTCCCTCCCCTTTCCCCTCTTTTCTTGAGCCCTGGTCTTACTGTGTAGCCCAGGATGACCTAGAACTCACAGTGCCCCCTTAGCCTTCTAAATTCTGGGATCACAGACATATGCTATAACACCTGACTTAATGAAAAAAATTGCTTTTGTGTAAGCAACTTTATTGATTTTCCTTTCTTATAATAACAAAGAATTATTTTCAGTCATTTTAGTGATTCTTCCTAAATCGTGGTTTACTCTCTGCAACCTATTTTGGACAGCCTAATGAAATTAAAATTTCTAATTTCCTATCTTTGAGCACTCCCTAATTTTGTTCATGAACATTTGAATGAAGATATCCAAAACATTTCTGCAAAGCCTTTTCTATTATTATTATTGTTGTCATTATTGTTTTACTGTATTTCTTTTAAGAAGCCCCTGTCACCCAGTTCCAGGTTCTTGTGAAAGAATAGCAAATACACCACGAGGTGGGACTTAGGTCACCTAAAGCAATGCACTCGGTTCCCAGTGTTTAACTCTTTAATGTTGAATCGAATACACTTTCAACTCACCAGTCATATACTGTTAGCTTTATTTTTTCACACATGGAGGGAAACTGTTAAAAGAAAACAGAAAAAGGTAATTATTTCCTCATGTCTTCAATAACTAGTGGAGTCAATATTCTTAGTTTTCATGAAAGAAAAGGAGGTCAAACCTTGATCTGAAGATTGACAATCTGATTCCATTCGGGGTTTGCATTTTTCTCAATTATATTTGTGCAAACCTGCAAAAATCACCAAAGAAAAACAGTAGGTAGTCACATTTCTAACAGCTTTCCTTTTGTGTGCCTATGATTGTGACTTTTGCAGTCGTCTACTTACTAGTTATATATTTAGTAACCTGTAAATCCTTCCTCTATCCATCCTCCCCTCCCTCCTCCCCTCCCTCCTCCTCTCTCTTCTCTCTTCTCCTCCTTCCTGTCTTCCTCTCTCCCAACCCCTCCCCTTTGTCTTGGAGACAGGGACTGCACCAGGGCTTTACTATTATTTAGCATTATTTACATCTACACTTCAGGCCTGAACTTTATTTTTTTCTGACAATAATTGTGTAAAATATGACATGAGTTTGAGTTCAACATTGGTCTTTGTTTCTTCTGTCCACCAAACGTTTTTATCCATGTCTTCAAGTTTTCACTTGCTAGATGTCTAACATGTAGCAGGAACTGAGGTTACTAAGCACTTGTTATGTACCATTTGATAAGCATCTCATCGCTATTAATTAACCAGGCCTTTCAGTCGCACTCACCAGCTTCCTGTATCCTCCTGTCTCGGCATTTCCAGTCACTCTGTTGTTTAGGCTTACAGTCAGTCAGTGGGACATCCTTCTCCTCTCCGCCCCCACCCCCCTCCCCCATCAGTAAATCCTGACATTCTGCCACACAAGCCTTCGCTCTTGGCTCCCCACTTCCCTTCCTGCCTCTTGACTCTTGCACCACCCTACTGTGGTCCCCCATTCCACTTAGAATAAAGTTCAGGGCTCTCTCTGCCTCAGAGAGCCTTCCCATCCACCTCCACGGACCCGGATCTTACTTTCCCCTCATTTACTTTCCTCTAGCCACATAGACTTCCCCTCCCTGCACCCATGCTTCCTTCCTGGGCTCTCCGGATGCTCCTCTCCCTGTCTGGAAGCCTCTGCTCTCAGGATCTCGACACATGCAGCATCTGTTCAAATGTTACTTCTTCCAAGGTGTCCCACCTGGTAACTCACTAACTACCTCTCCCCCCCCCACACACACACACAGAGCCACATGCATATACACATCTGTCACTCTGCTTTCTGGGTAGTTGTAATCACCAACTAAACTCATTCAGTTCTTGTTTGCTTACTTATTGATCATGTGACAGTTTCATAAGTTTCCCCAAAGTCCACAAGTTGAAAACTTCGTATCTAAATTCCTATATACATAGTATTTGGAAGTGTGAACTTTGGAGAAAATTTAAAGTGGTGAGATCATGGCGGGGAGGTTCCTATGATGCATTAGTGGCTTTGTTGGAAGAAGAGAGACTTGAGCTTTCACATTTATCCTCATGTCATGTGGTCCTTCTGCCACTGTACAGTGCAGTAGAAGGTCCTCACTAGATGCTGGACACAGTCCATGCTGTGCCCTTGGACTTCCCAGCCTTACGCCATGAGCCAAGGAAACTCCTCAACACGTTACCCAGTCTCTGATATGTTGTTCCAACTACAGAAAAGTTTAAGACAGTGCATGTTTTCTAGGCTCTGTGAAAACTATGGCTGGTCGTGTGCTCATTTCCATATTTACAGAACATGAGACAAACTATCTCTTAAACTAATGAACCAACTTAAAGACCCTATGAGATCATTAGCACTCACATTTACAGTTTAGGAAATTGAAATTATTGAGTTCTGTTAAGGGGTGCAGCTGACAGGGAAGTAGAATAAAGTCTAGGGTTCAAATCCAACTTCATCTTATCCCAGGGGCAGAGGCTTTCCCATTGCATCTACAATGACCCTCATAGAAAATCATATCTAGTCACCTGTGTGTTGTTTAGGATTCCCGCATTAATAACTACCTAGCTTAAATGAAAAGGAGATGCTGGCTTTTCATTACTGTAATTGCCCTGGGCACGTCATTCTTGAAATAAAAGTCTCCACCTGTGGTGGATGTGGTCTCCCCTCTACCAGGAGCTCTCTGATTTTTCCAGAGGTCTAAGATGAGGCTTCTCTGCTCTACTCCCCTGTCTCAACAACTTGTTAGGCGGGGCACAAAGGTGAGATGCCTCATAACACAGAAGACTCAGGAGTTGGGGGTGTCCTTGTAAGCTTTGACTGTCCACATGACATAGTCTAGAGGCATCTGGGAGAAAAGTCCCTTTCACGCATTACCTAAATCAAACTGGCATGTGAGAACATCTGTGGGGGATTGTCTTGGTTGTTAGCTGATGAAGGGGACCCAGTTCACTGGGGGCAGCACCATTCCCTGAATGGTGATGCTGGGCTGTGTAAGAAAGCTAGCTGGGCATGCGCTTGGGAACCAGCCAGAAACTGAGCCAGGAAGCTGTGTTCCTTTATGATCTCTGTTTCTGATTCCTGCTTAACCCTCTGTCTTACTGCCCTTAACGATGGGAGCTGATCTGGAAGCTGAAACAAACCCTTTCCTCCTCTAAGGGTTTCTAGTCAGAGTCTTTGATATGACTAGAATACAGCAAGAGAATGATTAATAACTGGCTGGGGATTTTGCCCAAGATTAAGAGAATAATTGAATATAAGAAGTATCTACAACAGTCTAGGGGTAGTTCCTACTATTCTAACTTCAAAAGGCAGAATTTTCTAATGAGTCAAGAATACTTTTCATTCCCAAAATAAAGTTGTGGAGAAATCTCGCATAGCCAGATTCAAATAGCCCATCTCTTTACAGGATAGCCCACTGACCAGGGGCCACTTACCAAAGATAACTAGGAATTCACCCCCAAGCAGATCATAGAACTTTAAATGTCTGTTCTAAGAGATGCACACATTTAGATCACATACAAACCTTTTTCCCAGCAAAAGAGACTTCTACAAAAGGGTCCACAAGATTTTTCTTATCTGCAGTGCCGCCAAATATTTCCTTCACAGTCTGTGAGAAGGCATCATCCACTGGAAAGGAACAGGTCACAAGGCAGAAATTAAACTTACTCTCTTAAAACAATGACATTAAACATTTTCCCAACACATCAAAAGAGATTTAAGAAGAATTGTTCTCTGGGCTGGCAAGCATGAGCAGCAGAAACCCTCTTTGTCTTGTGGAAAGGGGGAGGGGAGGAAGGAAGAAAATGCTTTTCTCTGTGAAGTTTTAAAATAATCAAGGGTACCTTGAAAAAGAAACCAATAAATTACTATGTTAAAAAGAACTAATCATTTATGGAAGAAAAAATAGCATTCCAGATGTTCATTTGGTTAGGGTAAGAGGCAATTGTCAAATCCAGGCCTTTATCCAGTTTCGAGAATGTGTATCGGGTCAAAATGATACAGGTCCAAATGACACTTTAGAGAAATGCAAGGAAAGTCAAAATATTCACAAGTCATGCTGCTCTCAAACATTGACACACTACAAATGTGAGTATTTCTGTTTCATCAGACTCTAAAGTGGCAGAAATCAATTGAGTAAGCCAGTGTAGGAGGAATGATGTGAAGCTAAATTTAATCTATTAAAGATATTTCTGAGGGAAAGATGGTATGTGAATATTCTAGAAGTTTTGAAAGTAGGGAAGAGATTCTAGGAAAAGAAGCAAAGCCTGAAGGTGTGAGTGGTCTGTGCTGTCATCTGGGGATTTGGAGAAGAGTCTGGTGCCACAGAGCCCAGCACAGGAGGCAGAAATGATGCATGCTGGCTGCAGTGACAGTCAGTGGTTGCCTTGGTCTCTGCAAGTAGAATCTCTGTAAGTTATTTTCTTTAAAGTGGCCAATCTCTTACTAAACATGTCTCATAATACAATATGGACAGATGTATTTATTAAGACCCGACCCTCTTTTGCGCAACACTTCTTAAAATACTTTGCTTACTTGTCTTGCGTGTATATATGATGCATGTGTACATGTTCTGTATGTGAGGGTACATGCATGCCATGACACACGTGTAGAAATCAGAGGACAACCTTAGGTGTGTGTCTTTGTCTTCTGCTTTGTTGTTGAGGGAGGGTCTCTTTTGTTGTATGCACTCCGGGTTAGCTGGCCCACCCGGCTTCAGGGCTATTACCTGTCATGGCATCCCATCTTGCTTTACAGGTGCTAGATTTGCATCAGTCACCATAACCTGGGTTCTGGGGACCTGAAGTCAGATCGTCAAATTTGCAGAGCAGACACTTTTACCCACTGAACCATCATCTTGGCTGTTGCTCAGCTATATTTAATAGTCCAATAGTAGACACATTGTTTTGTTATAAAGTTTTACATTTTCTTTAGGACAAAAACAGGTTGATAGGGGCCAGTGATATGTCTCAGTGGGTAAAGGCACTTGCCACCAAGCCCTACAGTCTGAATTCAGTCCCTGAGATGTTAGGTCCAAACTGGGCCCTCCAAATGGCAATTCTAGTGACAGTGTCCAAAACAGAAGAATTTGGCCATAGAAACCCAAGGACTGTTACTGGGTAAACAGAGGCCTAAAGATAGGTTTCTGCTTACCAGGAGCCTCCCTTAGTCCACCTTCAAAGGTCACCTACTTCAGGAAAGGGCATCTAGTTCCAGGTCAATCTGAACAGCCTGTATCAGCTCAAAGACCCCCACCCTGCTTTCCTCTGCACCCCAAGAGAGAGCCTTGGCAACTTGGTCCCCAATAAACCTTCCTTTCTACTCATATTGTCCGCTGATTTCAGGTGTAGTATGGCACATGTACATCTCTCTCTCTCTCTCTCTCTCTCTCTCTCTCTCTCTCTCACACACACACACACACACACACACACACACATACATAATGTAATGTAAAAGTAAAAGATGTTGGAAGTACTGACGGCTCACCTCTCTTTAGTAGTCTCTAGAAGGAAACAAAACATGAAAGGAAGAAAGGACAGAGCAGAATGGATCAAAGGCAGGAACTCAAGAAGGAACATGTGAACGCTGGCTGCCCAACAGCTGCTCATAATGCTTTTACTGGGGCCAGATGATGGAAATAAATCCAGGAAGGCCTTTCAGAGGGGAACCTATGGAGGGAGTGTCCGTCAGCATTCGGAGTTCAACATGAAACATCTCAAAGCCTACTGAAAGCCCCATGCATGACCAAGGCAGTACATACTCTGGGGGATGTCTTCCGCTCGGTAGATCTTCAGCAAGAAGGTTACCCACCGGAGCGCTATGCCAGCAGGCAGTAACAAGTTGCTCTCCACATCATCACTGTCATTGTCACGATCTCGTTTCTCAGGCTGTCAGAGACACATGGATAAAATCACACATATAAAAAGAAGCATTTCCAAAAGAAACCAAGATATAGATGCCCAGAACTGCCTTCATTATAATCTCTAGTGTCTGAACTTAAAGGTTCACCCATTGATTTTCCTTTAGCCTCAAAACCTCTACAAAATCACTGCTGCAATGTTTCTGTATCCTTCTGTAGTCTCACGAGCCCACACGTTAAGGATGTGACCCTGTGTTCTTGTGTCTTTCTGGCCCATTATTGTTCCTAGTTCCTGACTGATTTCTCAGAACTATCACTAACCCCTTCTGGTAGAAGGAAGTGTTGAGGTAAGGAATCCTTCCACAAAAGATGAATTCAAGTCTTTCTAATGATGCAAGGAAGTTGTTAAATACACATGTATTTCTTGAATTAAATACTTATTTCTGGATGCTGTGATTCAGACTTGTAATCTCAGCATGTAGCAGATGGAGTCAGGAAGACTGGAAGTTCAAAGCTAACCTTAGCTACATAGCCAGATTTGAGCTACATGAGATCCTAACTCAACACCCTTGGCTCCTCTGAAAGACTCACAAACTCAATCAGAAGAATCATAGGCGAGGGTAACAGTTTGGAGTCTGAACCCACTTGCTTAATTCCTTTTTAATAATGGGAGGTAGAAGATGGGGACTCACGGGGGGTTCATCTCCAGTTCCCAGGACAAACATGCTGACTTTCATGTAACCTTTTGCACCTGAGCTGGTGTCTTCTGGGTCATTGAGAAGAAGCCATTTTCTCATGACGGCATGGCCTAACATAACATAAAGGAACAAAAGAACAGGGACATTCTAAAGATGTGCCAAGAGGTCTGTGATTTCATCCAATTCCCCAAGTCCACATATCAGCAGCTCATGTTCATGCACTACCTACACCCTCCTACCCTGATCTGACTCCAGCAAGACTTTCCAAGCTCTGTAAACTTTCACTATTTTATTTTAATAGGATCAAGAGATCAACACAAAACAAAGACATTATCTATTTATGAGTGTTAAAATTTTTTAAAAAACAGATATCTGCATTAATTTGCTATTATTTATTTTCATTAAGCATCCTCCCTATCACAGAAACAGTGTTTCCTTACTCCTGTGATAGATTTGGGGGCATGTCTATATGGAAGAGCTCTTTCCAAGCATTTATGAGGACCTGAATTTGATCTCCACCACTGAAAAGACATTTCTTGATGTCTGAGATTTTTTTTTTTAAGTGCTAGAATTGTTTTCAGAATTTGAAGTTGAGACAAGGGAGGACATTACTTACCAGGTTCATCATATACAAATCCAACATCAATCTGGAGAAAAGTTAAAAGCAAGTTAAATATATTTAAAAAACAGCCTATTTACTTTAAAGAAAATAGCACTGTATTTAGATACAATGCTCTTGCTCTTAAATTCCCAAGATCTAAGTTTCTACCTCCCACTCTATATCAGCACCATGCCTGATGTAGAAGACTCTTAATAAAATCATCGTTGAATAAATGAGCTAGACTTAGGGGTAGAAGAGATCGTGAAATCAGGGTGACCCACATGTACCAGTTTGTCCAAGACCTTATTAGTTTCAGCATTGAAAGTAGCAGAGAAACTGGGACCATTAATCACCCTGCAGGACATCACCTGGCCCCATCTCCTGTCCAACCTTCCCTCGTCTCCAGCCAGTCTGAATGTCAGCACTAATCTAATCTCTGATTGGACAGCTCCGTGATGTCTTTCCACTTCTTCATAGTGATGATTCCATTTTACAGATGAGGCAACCAAGAACCAGAGCAATTAAGAGATTTCCCCTAGGTGACAGGCAGGCAGGGGTATGACCAGAAGTGTGTCTGATGCCGATTATCCTATGTGATGATGACCGCAGAAGTGACTGCATCTTCTTCCTTGAGAAGGTGGCTCATCCTCTAAGAACTGCTAAGGTGCCCATCAGGAATCGGCCAAGTGAGAACTATTTGAAAAAGTGTAGCTTCTCTCACCCAATTCCACTTTCCTTTCTCATTTCGCTAACAAATGGCTTTGCAGACAGAGTTTTGTGGCCATTGGTAAGTACATCTAGTTGAGGATTTGCTAGCACCAAGCACATCCTTTGTAGCAATGGCTTTGCTTCCATGCACAGATGGGAGCTGGAAAGGGCAGTCAGTCACACACCAAGGCACCATGCTTATGCTGAGTTGTGTAACTCTTAGTGCTTTACTTTGAATGTAGATAAAATCCATGAAACCTTGAGCAAAAATCATGGTGTCTGCCCTTTTCCTAGGACCCTAAGATGTCACCAAGATGTGCTCTGAGGCTTGGCAATGAATCAGGTTCCCTATTATAAAAGTTTCATCTTCATATTATTGAAAGAAGTATGTTGTTGCTACTGACCTTAAATTCCCCCATCAGACAATCTGCCCTCAAGGAATGAGAATTATAAACCTGGAAGACAGGAGAGGGGTGAGCTGGTGCCTTCCATCCAGTGGTCAGGGAGCAGTGTTCTTCTCCCGTTCCACTCCCTTACCCGGATACTGATGATCTCATCCATGAGTTCAGAAGGTGTGATGTGCACATTGTAGAAAAATAACTGTCAAAAGACACAGAACACATTCAGATTAATTTAGTCAGTGACTCAGGTCCAGAGGATCTGATGCTGAAGTTTGTCTAGAAAACTATATAACACTTTCAGAATGAGGTATGGCCATGTGAACACATTACCCATTTCTGTATGCTGGCAAAGGAAAACATGAGAAATAACTAACATAAGCATTAACTTAACCAAAGCAAACTTGTTCATTTAGCACTAGGTTTTCCTAGATAACTAAGGTGGATTTGGTTATTCCACATTGCCTCTTTGACTGACGTGGGTGCTGAAGGCTGAAATGTCCATTTAGTTTGCTAACATTTTTGTTCTCTCATTTCTGTCTAATTCTTCAAGGACAATGTCACCATTCAACTGTGGTGTTGCTTCTCAGTCAAGCTTCACTACACCTTTCCCGCATTTGACATGCTGAGGCAGGAGGATTGCCATGGGTTGGAAGCCAGCCTGAGCTACATAATGAGTTCTAGGTCAACCTTGGTTGCAATGTAAGGATTTTTATCTCAAAAAATATAATATTTATTAGAATGAAGCTATTATAAACATATAGAGAGTTGTGACAATGGGGAGATGCCACAAGACTTTGTCACCACAGTGGGACATTTGTTTCCTCTTTCTGGGTTTGTCTGTTTTTCTTTTAAGGAAAATAGGTTTATTATAGCTTTTCCAAACTGGGAAGAAAAATAAGTTTCCACACTGTTTATGGCCATCTTAAAATACACAGGAAACTGGGTTGGAGAGATGGCTCAGTAGTTAAGAGCACTGACTGTTCTTCTAGAGGTCCTGAGTTCAATTCCCAGCAACCACATGGTGGCTCACAACCATCTATGATGACATCTGATACCCTCTTCTGTACACTATATGCATAATGAATAAATAAAAAAATACAGAGGAAACCAAAGAAAAAGGTTAGTCTTCTTGATTATTGTTTTATTTCTTTTCTTGATTTCTTTGCTTTCTAAAAATTTTTATTTAGTTATTTATTAGCATTTTGTTTTGTTTTGTTTTTTTGAGACAGGGTTTCTCTGTGTTGCCCTGACTGTCCTGGAACTTGCTCTGTAGACCAGGCTGGCCTTGAACTCACAGAGCTCCACTCGCCTCTGCCTCTCAGCACCTGGAATCACCACTGCCTGGCTCCTTTCTTGATTTTTAACTGAATCATTCCAAAGAAACTTTTAGATATCATGACAATCTATTCCTTCAAAATTCATCAATACATGTCTCCCAAGAGCAGAGGCACTTTTCTGTATAATTACAATATTGCTGTCATATTCCCAAAATGAACATATAGTCAATTTTCAGATTTTTCTATATATTTCAAAATGAAAATTACTAGCTTCCTTTTTGTTTTCAAGGTCTAGAATCCACACAAAGATCACAGTTGCATCTGGATGTTGTAGCTCTTTAGTTTCCTTTTATCCAGAACAACATTATTTTTTTGAGTTTTCTATAGGGACCAGTTGTTTCACAGCTAGTACACAGTGTTACACATCTGTAATCCCAACATTTAAGATGCTGAAGTAAAGAGTTCAGGATCTTCAGCTAGCCTGAGCTACATATTGAAACTGAACAACAACAAATATATATATATATATATATATATATATATATTTGACAGTTGATTGGCTCTTTTATGTCCTACCAAGACATATGTATCATATAAAAGGGTGTGTGTGGCTGAGGTATAGATCAGGGTACATCCAGTATAGATGATGCTTCAGGTTCATGCTTGGTACCATGCACATACAAGTGAAGTCTCTATGTCATTTCATTGTGTTATTGGCAATAATGAGTAATGGTTAAGATGATGACTATGGGAACACTGAGGAAGATGGAGACTGTTGTTGCACTCCTTATATAAGCTTAGCTGACATAAAGCCTGTATCATGCAAGTTAACTGACAGGTCCCATGTCTAAAGCCGCAAGCCACTGGCTTCTGTAGGCATCTATATGCTATTGTCTGTCATCAGCCTAAGAAGGATAGGTTTGAAGAAAATGGCATTTCTCACTTCATTTGAACAGGACAAGAGACAGAGTGTAGAAGAGAATAGACTATTTTCTTTTTGTGAATGTAGACTAAAAAAAGAAGACAAAGTCAGAACTGGGCCTGGGACTGGATGCCAGAGGAAACAGACTAGGAAAGACCTGTACACGAAAGCAGAATATGAATCTCAGGCCCCAGGAAGCTCAGAGCTGTGTCTTCTCCGCATAGCACAGCTACCCTCTGAGAGACTCCTAAATAGTGTCTTCCCATACCCAGTTACGGTTTTGCGGTGTCTGAGATGGTTGATAAGGTATTAAGCATCATTGAGTTGTCACAGAGAAGTCAACAGAACCGGGCCGTGTTTTCAGTACGAAGAAAAACAAGACCTTGCTTGCTTGTGTGGCTTTCCTTTAATGTGAATTATTATTTTTTTTTGTAGCCAAGCAAAATCTGACACCTCTTGCAATATGGATCTCACAGTGACACAGTCAACCTTCAGAGTTGGTCTTTAAAAGAGCTGGGGTGTATACAGGTGACATCACATGTTCCATCACCAGGACAAAGGGACCCACAGGTAAATTGTAAAAATGGCAGGAAGACATGGGCAGGTGAAAATCAATGGAAGCCGGGTAGACAGCTTCATCAAGGCTCTGACTTCTCCATGCTACACACTGGGACCCTGGATTGAACGTTCTAGTTCTTAGTCCTTGTGTCCCCTCCTCTGTGAACCGGGCGGAATTGGCTGGAGGAGGGGATGTGTACAAACAAGACAGACTGGGTAAACAGATCGTGCATTCTCTGCCCACTCACCTCATCAAAAAATGGATTGTTCCCTCTCTTGATTCTTGTTCGGTGTGTCTGACCACAGATGTGGACTTTCACTACAGGCCTTATGTTGTTGCCACATAACTGTCGGCCCTCAATCACCCTGACACGGATCTGCAAGCACAAAGCAGTGTCGTTACCAAACCTTCCCAACTGTGTGGGACAAAGGGGATGCTCAGGAATGTCTGAAACAAGCAGGGAGTTTGTACTGTACTGGGACCCTCAGTCTAGATGAGGCCATCTCTCGCCATCTCCAACATGGGAACTCTGGCTGGGTTTCTCAACCCTGATCAACTGAACAGGAAAAAGGGTTCAGAGCTAGCCTGAGGAAAGCAGGATAGACTGAGGTATGGGCACTGTAGCTCTTTGCCTGATCTTCAAGAGTCTCTGCGATACACTCATGCTGAGAGATGAGTAAAAATATAACAGGTACTTGGGATGCTATTCTTTATGAATGAGCTCCTTCCTACTTCCAAACGGAAGGAAGGTTCCAGTTACATTCCTCTGAAGATCTTGTCTTCTTTGACTAAACCTTTCATGTTTATAAAACATGATAGTCTCCTTTCTGGGTTCATGTCCTTATATCCCTTTTAGCAGATGAGCCTTCCCATAGGAATGGGTCTATCTATCGTGCCATCATGGCAGTGGCCGGGTCATGGCCATGGCTGACAGTACAGACAGCAGAGCCCCTCCCACCTGGAAGTCCTGTGGCTTGTTGGATAGCATCCGCCGGCTGTTCTTTCCTTTGGTGATCCTCCGAGCAAGCTGAGCCTCTGACAGTGTCCCAGAGGGCACCTTGGGTCCAGGGCCCCTGACCATACCATCTACCCTGTCTTCACCTCCCTCGTCTTCTTCCTCTTCTTCTGAAATATGGAAGGGAGTCCAGTTAGTGATGGCCTGTAGCCTGTAACTGTCTAGCACTCTGGTTTCCTGGACATGTCCTGTTCCCAAGGTAGCAGATGAAAGAGATGCTTTTGGTGGCTCTGAATGGCCTCTTTAAGAAAATGCATTTACAGTGCACTAGGATCCTTGGTCAGACTGCCTTCACAGAGACAAGAGAATGCCAGCGAGCACAGGAAAAGGAGTATTGTGGCCTTGGATTGGCTGTGATGAGTGAGCTCTCATCTCAAGAGCCCGCCTGAGGTCAGGGGCCAGAGAGATGAGGACCAAAGGTAGATACCAGTCCCCACCCTTAACCCCGCCCCCTGCTTCTCATTGCAGGTCTTCCTCTAGAGACTGACCTGGGAGCCACATTGGGGTCCTGCCTGCTCAGCTTCATAATTCATGATCACCTTCATGGCAAATAACAACTCCTCTTTTCTTGCCAAGCAGCCACAATGGTCATGTTCTCCCCTTGTGTTTCTGTTCATTCCTTCAACGCTCATCTGTCCCTTCTTCCACCTCCCAGACACTTCACAGACTCAAGAAGAAAGTTTTCCCCACTTTACAGGTTAATGCTTCCACTCTCTGCTGTCTCTTGTCCTCCTCCACAAACGTCCCTAATTCCTCATTGCCCCAGCGGCTCATCACTGTTGCCTTCCTCACGCCTTCAGCAATACACAAACCTTTCTTACCCTTAAAAACAAAAATCAACTCTGTCCACCCCCTCTTCCTCCTCTTTCATTCACTAAATCTTTGAGACTTCAGGCAAACTTTAGCTTTTTATTTATTTTTCTTTTTTAAAAAAAATATTTATTTTGTATACACACTCCAGAAGAGGGTACCAGATCTCACTATAGATGGTTATGAGCCACCATGTGGCTGCTGGGAATTGAACTCAGGACCTCAGGACGAACAGACAGTGCTCTTAACCTCTGAGCCATCTCTCCAGCTCAACTTTTTATTTCTTAACAGACAAAGAGGGGTGGGAAGACTGACTCCGCAAAGCTCAACACTAGTGCCAAAGGAGCCTGGCACTCACTAGCTAAGCAGCCTAGCTGATTCAGTGAGCCTCAAGGTCAACGAGAGACTGACATCTCAAAGAATAAGGAGAAGAGCACCTGAGCAAGTCATCTGGCACTGACTTCCAGACACACGCATGACAAAACTTCAAACTTCTGGCTATCTATAGAAAATAATCTGGGAAAGCCTAGAAGATGAAACATAACAGCATTTGTTCAGACTACTTTGGATTCCGGACCCTCTCCCTTCAGGGAGGAACAACAGTAAGTGTTCCCTGAAGGACAAGAGAACTCCTAGGTCTTGATGAACACACCCTCTGCACAGGCTGTTTCCCTTCCAACATGCCAGTACTCATGCTAGCATGCTACACTAATGAGACCCAGGCACGGATGTGACCCAGAGCCACAAACAATGACTAACTCTGTCGTGACCACAAGGCACAATGCTAAGCTAGAAACTGCTGACTGAATGGGTGCAGCATCTTCCCAGCGCTATCTACAAACTGGATGGCTTAAAGCAATGTTCTCTGGCAGCTTCAGACTCTGGAAGAGAAATCACAGGTGTTGGCAGAGGCATACTCCACAGAAAGCCTCTGAGAAAGAATCCTCCTGCTTCTTCCCACACAGTAAGTAGCTCCTAGTGGTTCTTAGCAGCCACGTGTCATTCCAGTCCCTGCCTGTGGTCATGTGACCTACTCCCTGCATATCTGAGTATCCTTTCTTCATTTCCTAAGGACACCACCAGTCATGAGATACAGTAATCCAGGACAACCTCATCTTAACCAACCACATACAAGTACTATTTCCAAATGATGTGTTCTGAAATTTCACATGCACATGGCCTTTCAGGGGACATTACTCAACCCACTAGAGAAATCATCTCTTGGTTCCTCTTAGTTTTCTTAACCTACTTCTCCATGTGGGCAGCCCCAGTCCACACTGCCCACATCACCTTCCTGTCTGGTACTCCCTCCATTCCTTCAATAGTCTCCTAGGTGTTGGAGCCTGGGATCTAACATTGTGGTTGCCACCCACACCTTTCTCCTTCTCTCGTGTATCATACCCACGTGCTGACAATTCTGTACTTCTTCTCCCTCTGCAACTAGACAGCTCAACCCAGATGAGAAGGGTACACACCATCTTGACTGGACTCACAAACTCTAAGTGGTCTTCTGAGGTTGTCAGGCTATCTCCAATATTTCTAAGACGAAGTTTTTTGGATCCTGACCCGAAAGGGTAAGCCACTAAGGTCAAATCAGTTTATCTTTCTTAACTCCTATCTTTTACATTGCTAAGAATATGCCCAGGACAATATACAAGGTAGGCAAGTATTCCACCACCAAGCTACACTCCCAGCCTCCAACACCCAGCAATTATATCCTGGAAAACTTCATCCTCCATTAATGATCCTGCTTATTTCATTGAAGTAACAAAGTAAATCTCTCCATTTTTTTCAACTACATATCAACCACCTTGCTAACACATGTACTCCCTCCTGAAATACCTATGACTCCCAACTTCAGACCAACTATCACACTTAAACAGATCTTATTTCCTCTTCCTATTTAAAAGTTGACTTCAACTACACAGCAGATTGCAGGCCAGCCTGGGCTACAGTGGGCCCTGCCTTAAAACAACAAATAGAGCTTACTAGCTAGAGAGCTTATGTGTCATTTAATCCAGTCTCCTGGTAGTCCAAAAAATTAGTGGGTCAGAGAGACTGAAACCCCGAGAATGCACCAGTGTTCAGAATCAGATCTGCTGGCCCACTGCAGCTCAGAGTCCTAGTGTCCTGGAGAGAGAGAGAGAGAGAGAGAGAGAGAGAGAGAGAGAGAGAGAGAGAGAGAGACAGAGACAGAGACAGAGACAGACAGAGAGACAGACAGAGACAGAGACAGACAGAGAATCATGTCAGAAATTTCATGGGGTATGCTTAGTGCTATTGATCCAAGAGTGGGGTGGAAGGATATGGAATATCTTACAGTAGCACACAGTTATATAACTTCTAACAACAAAGAAACAAAAGAAAAGAAATCCAGGAATATAATAATTAAACAACCTGATACTATGTTACCCTTTTGTGTTTCTAAGCTTCCCTTTTTATGTTCTGTATTGTATAATTTTTGTATAATTCTCTAGTGGGTTGAGTAACGTTCCCTGAAAGGCCATGTGTATATGAAATTTCAGAACACATCATTTGGAAATAGTACTTGTATGTCGTTGTCCTGGATTATGGTATCCCATGACTGGTGTTGTCCTTAGGAAATGAAGAAAGGATATTATTTATTTGGGTGTTTTGTCTGTCTACATGTCTTCCCTGTGCAGAACCTGGGAAGGCCAGAAGAGGACATTGGATGTCCTGGAACTGGAGTTACAGATCACTGAGAGGCAGCAAGTGGGTGCTGGGATTGAACCCTTGTCCTCTGGAGGAGCAGCAGGTGCTCTTTAACCACTGGGCCATCTCTCAGCCCCTGTTTGGATCTATTTTGGAGAAGAATTTATCACATTTGCTGAGCCGTTGTTCTCATTTTATATTTTATCTTTCTACTGACTAGCATTGCCATTCTCATCTCTGCATGCACCATGTACACCTGTGATATGTTGTATATTTAATAAAATCAGCCTGTAATATCAGAGAACAGAATCACCCACAATGGAGCCATGAAGGCCAGAGAGTCACCACTTATGCCTTTAATCCCATCACTCAGGAGACAGAGATCTTTCTGGATTTCTGTGACTTCAAGCATAACAACCAAACAGTAACAGCTCACACCATTAATCTTAACTCTAGGATTATGATACATAGTTGAACCGGAAGTGAAGCAGCCAGGCAGGGAAGATATAAAAGGCAGGAGAAAGCAGAAACTCAGCCACTCTATAGCAATGACCAGTTAGGCTGAGGCCACTTGAAGATAGCATTTACTCTGTTCGGCCTGAGAAGTTGGCTGGGTGAGAACTGACTGTGGTCTGTTTCCTCTTTCTGATATTCCAGCTTTTCTCCAATATCTGGCTCCAGGTTTTTATTATATACTAACTAGAATTCATGCAATAAGTCTCAGTAGCTGTTTTTCTGAAATAGATCAAATTTACCCCCAAGCAAAAACACTTCATTGTTCATGAAATGATAGAAATTTGAATACTGGAGTCAGGCTATGAATGAAGTTTTGCTTTTCTTTAGTTTGGCAAAGAACACATTTAACAGATGGTTCTTTAAAAATAGATGTGAGGTTTTAAAAATAGTTCATTCTGGTAACAGAAATGTGCCCTCCAGTCGGGCTGAGTTGCCATGGTAACAAGATTCCAGGCTGCCAAGTCTAGAGACTGTCTCAGCTCATCTTTCTGTTATAGGACCAGCTTCAAAGGTGATCAGTGAAGGGGACATCATTGATATAACATACTGTCAATCAACCGCCAAGCCTCAAGCTCTGAATCTTCTGTAACTCTGATATAAAGGCTGATTGGAAACATTCCTTTAAAGAGAACTCCCACACAGTTCGATTCTTAGGTCAGTAATAGCTAGTTCATTGCAGAGGGCATTCTCTTACCATCTTATCTTTGTGCTATATAGTTATGGTTTCACTTTTCTGTGCAGCAGCTGCTGTGTGAGTAAGATGCCTTTAACAGCACTCATCACTATCAATAGCTGCTGGCAGATGTATTTCAGGAGAAGGAGATTTTTTTTTTTCCTTCCTGTGTCTTCTGAGGTCTTTTCTGCGATGCTTACATTTTAATAAGCAGATATTTCTTTTGTACTCAAAAAAGATAACAAGCTAGAGTTACAAAAATTTGAAAATATTTATATAAGTTAAGGAGAGCAAGGGGGAACAATAGGCCAGAGGTACTATGTGTAAGTGTGTTCCTGGCATGAATGGCTCCCGGGAAGATGCAAGAATTCCCGGCATGCCCCCAGCTCAAAATGGCGCAGGCAGAGTTCCTGAAAAAAGTGCATGCTCCCAGGCATGGCTATGTAGCTCTGTGCCCATCCCTTCTCTTACCCGCCCCTACCATGTGGCAGCCAGTTCCCTCCCTCCCTCCCCTCCCCTTCTCCCTTCCCCGGGTACCCAAACTCCCCAAATAAACTCTCGTGTGGCACCTGGCAGTGAGTGTGTATCTGTCCCCACGCCCAAAAAGCTAACACTGTTTTGGCCACTAAGGTGTGCAATGGTAAGACTGACAGTTGTGATCTTGTCTTCCATAAATTCGTTTTCTTCCCCCAGGCCTTCCCTTCTTCTGTCTTCCTTCCCTTCCTGTACATCCTCTAAGAAGTGATTTCTAGCCTGAATATGAGGCCAGCATTCTCAGTGTCACCCCTGGGCCTGCCTTGGTGAGGAATCATTTTATATGACACAGAATACTTTCAGATTAATGAATCTTGTTCTTTTTTCTAAATCAAGAAATTTCACCGTGTTATATTATGCTTACATTATCCCCTGACACAGCCTGCTCCTTCACAGTACAATGCACAGTGAAGGTCTTGAAAACCCCAAATTAAAAAAAAAAAAAAAGCTGAGTGGTGATGGTAGTGAATACCTTAATCCCAGCACTTGGGAGACAGAGGCAGGAAGATCCCTGTGAGTTAGCTAGCCTGCTCACTGAGTGAGTTCAAGGGCTATATAGAAAAAAAAAAATCACAACAATGAAAAAAATAACCAAATTTAAGAAACCCACATGCTGATTCATCTCCACATCAGTCCAGCATATCAGACCCATCAGAATTGTGGGAAGCTCTGTAGGAGATCTAACACGTGCTTGCCCAGTGTCTGCCATGGAGCTACAGGGAGTGGCCTCTTGGCCTTGGGTAGACTCTCCAGTGCTACCAGGATACCAGGCTTCCACAGATGACATCAGGCCAAGTATTGAGAAATGGCCTCAGTAAATGGAGCCTTGGTGGTGGGGTGGGTGGGGATGGGAGATGGGGGGGGTGAGAAGGGGCAGAGGGTGAGGAATAAGGGGTAGTCTTTCCTATGAGGGTCACTCATATCTAAGGAAGCAGAGACCCACTCTGGAGAAATCATATTTATCCACAGAGGGCTCCTTTGGCCAGTCTAAAGAGACAACATCTTCCTCCACCTTAGATAATGTAATTAACTGTCTTTTCTGAAAGCCTTTCTGTTTCATTGGGATAAAACTCATTTTCAGTACTACTGTCATCCTACAGAAAATATCAAGGGAAATCAAACTGAACTTTGTAAAAGACTGGATTGTCTAATAGACCTTCCCTCTACCTGAGGCTGACAGGCCTTCCCAGAAGCCCCAAGCTGCCCTGTCTAGAGTGACATCTGATGACAAAATGACAGAGGACAAGTGATTTGTGCTGAAAGGAAACAAACAATTGGCTAGAGGAGAGAGGGAGTGTTTGGGGGAGAAAAAATGATAGAGGTTCAGAGAAAGAAAAAGAAGTTCAAGGGCTGGGGCTGAGAACACATCCTAGTAATCGTGCCTTTTTGAGCTATGACCCTTGAAAGAGAGCAGAGAAGCCGTTCTTGAACCTCACAACTTGAGACACTGAATCCAGTGGAAATCGCAAAGCCGAAGCCACATCAGAATGATGCTGCAGTCTGTGTGTACTGGATGAGCGCTGGGAGTGCCTGCCGTGGGAGCTGTTTCAGCATCCCCTCCACCCGAAGGGCATGTTGTAAACAATTGCACCTGTCTGGAGAGCAGGCACTATGGACACTGTAAAGGCAGCTTCTTTACAGACTCTGTGCTTTAGCTGATTTTCCTTGGATCATCAGGAAGATCAACTTACCACCCATGCCTGGCACACTGGTCCCACTCGGGTCATTCGGATGTGGAGCTGAAGGTGGGTTATACCCGATCACCAGGTCAATGGTGGCCTGAGTAGAAAAGGATCCATTGCACAAAGAATCAGCGCAGGGAAAAGAATATTACAGACTTGGTATGAACAGTTCAGTAGGGGTAGGAGTCTTGGAAGGGCTGGGCATGAAAGTGACACTGGAAAGGTGGAGAGGGTGATGTCACATTGGACTATTCCTATCTTCCCCCAGGTGAGGCAAGGCAGAGTGAGAAAAAGCCTCTTTGTCACAGGTTGCCAAGAGCAACCTTACCGCCTAGAGTAAAGCTGTGACAAGCATGTGTGAGCTTGTAGAGAGCTTCTGTTCTGCAGATGGACTCTGTTCATAGAATTACTAACAGAGATGCTTACTTAGAATGATTACATCATCTATTGCTCATAAATACTAATTGCTGAGATTTAATCTTATATTTCTCTTCAGGAAAAAAATTTAAGTAGTTAATAAGAAGGTATAATAATAGTATAACATAGACAAAAGGGGTAAATGAGTCTGATTAAAGACAAATGCACAAATCATGAAGTTAAATATAATTATCATCCCTCTGTGTTAATTGTGATCCCGAGATACCTAGAAATCAAAAAAGGACAATAAAGCAAAGCTTATGATTTTATAATTCATGGACCTACGAGACTTGAAAAAAAAGTTTGCTAGGAAAAAAATTAATTGCATCTTTCTGTTAAGTACCACGAATGGGAACCAGGGACTCACATATGCTAGGGAAGTATCCTGCCCCTGAGCTACATCCTCAGCCTTGAAGAAAGGTTGCTAACTTTTATTTCACCAAGCTCATGTCCATTGACTACTGCAATCATTTCATAAAAAACAGGCATTTAATACCCAAAGTGAGGAAAGACAAGCTTTAAAACCAAGGAGATCCTTTGCAAATGAGGATTCTCTACCTCCACCCACTACCCAAACACATACATCAGGTTAGGAGATAAAATTCAGGGGCTGGAGGGGTAGCTCAGTGATTAAGAGCAGCAAGTGTTCTGGCAGAGGACTAGGGTTTGATTCCCAGCAGCCACGTGGCAGCTCTGTAATATGTCTCAGATGATCTGACACCTTCTACTGGCCTCTGTGGTCACCATATGCACCTGGTGCACAGACATACATACAGGTAAAACACCCATGCACATAAAATAAAAATAAAAGTTAAAAAATTTTTAGTTTGAGGTCAGCCTGGTCTACAGAGTGGTTCCAAGACAGCCAGGACTGTTATCCAGAGAAATCTTTTATTAAAAAACAAAACAAAAATTTAAAGATATTCTAATTTTTAGAACATATCAATGCTAAAAATAAATTCATTATTTTTCTGATGTCCAAATCTAAGTGAGCCTCTCTTCATTTCAGGTTTGCTGTGACTCTGATGTGTGAATGTATAGACATGCATGTCTACATTGCTCCTGTTTTTCTTGTCTGTTCATCACTGAATGTTTCCTCATGGATCAGTACATTAGGTGCATGAGACTGGCCTGGGAACACTGAGCAGATTAGTCAATAGGCCTTCCCACAGCCTCAAGAGCAGCATCTATGGCTACTTATTTCACAGACCATGGCTCAGATCACGGCTCAACATGAAGGTTATGTGCCAGCACCACGGGACTCAGACTTAACATGAGAAATTGTACTTTTAAAACCTAGGAGAGCTCCTGGTGACTCATTCCCAGAATGCTGTTTTACACACCGTGGTCCCAGTTGCCTCAGTATTCCTAGGGATGCTTAGGAATCTCAGTAGGGATGAGGGCATCCCAGGGGCAGTGTTCATTTCAGTCTCACTCCTTTGGACAGTCCATGAGCTTTCTTCTGTATTTTATAAACCACCAGAAACCCAAAAAACCACAGACATCCCGCCTGGCCTGGGCATCATTTCTCTCAGCCATGTTTTAGGTAGTCAGGTGGCAGATGGCCTTTTGAATGCATGTGTTATGATCAGAATCCTGACACATGGTGAGCTGGTAGCCTCAGAGATCAGTGCAGCAGCACTGACATCCTCACCCCTAGATTCTGAGAGGCCTCGCCTGTGACGAGGTTTACAGTGATGCCTTGAATATAAAAACTTGGCTCAAGTTTACAAGCGAAGTAAGCTGGTTGGAAAATAAAGGGGTTAGAAGTCATGGGCTGAGCGTGATAGCTTCTAAAGACTTCTTAGTCACCATATGGCATCTAAACCTGACTTACTTGAGTAAAATACACTTGAAAAAAAATTTTTAATATGGGATTTCATTGTGTAGCCCTGGCTGGCCTGGAACTCACTATGTAGATCAGGCTAAAACACACAGAAATCAGCCTTCCTCAGCTTCCTGATTGCTGGGATTAAAGGTGTATGCCACTACACCCAGCTTTGAATTCTGGTTTTAAGTTGGACAATATATACTTATATAGAGGGGCTGGGATCAGAAAACATTTGGCCACCAATGTGGTGATAATGACCATGATATTACCATCTAAACACAAAAAGTAACAAAACCTTCTGTTTGTCTGGTATATTATCAAAGTAACCCAAAGATAAGAACTACTACTCAAACCAACATGGATAGCATTGAACTATATCCAGCTGGGTTTGGCTTACCATATGGAATTCTGTCAAATCAGTTTGGGACTGAACACAGAGGAGGATAAGGCCCGTATTGTAGACAAATGGATCCATTTATCATGAAACCAGACTTCCAGTATTTTATGGAGTGAGCCAACTGTCAAGCAAAAGTCCTTCCTACATGAGTTTTCACTTAACCATCTTATTTCGTCTTTCCACAAAAGCAAAGCGCTCACCCCAGTGTCCTGCCCCTTTTCATTTAGGAGGGAGATCTGTTTGTAGGGCAACGATCTGTTCTGGTCCCCCATCAGGTCCTTCAGAGAGACAGTTGCTGTACCAATTAATCTGCAGAGGAGACAAGAAAGCACACAACATCCTAAGAAGACCCGTAGAACACTCAATGCCCTCACATCCATCCTCGTAACTTCCCTGGCTGGAAAGCTGATCCTCTATAGAGAGACACCATAGCCTTTCTTTGGCTATGGACTCTGGAAACAATGGTCCCCAAGAAACTGGAATTTCCTCCCTAGGAGACTTGTATAAGGAGAAAGAAAAGGTTAAAACGCTGTACCAGCCAGAAGAACTTGTGGGAGACTAGTGATGATGGTCATTGGAGGGCAGGACCACACCATGATCTGGACTACTTAATTCTATGTACCTGTTACCCCATATTAAGCAGAAACTGCACATATCTGGACCCCAAAGATGGACTTAGAGAACAGTTTACCTCTTCACTTGGTTCTCTCCCCAGTGTGGACACACTGAATAAATCTCCTTTCTCTGTCTTTTGCTATAAGGTCTCATTTTAATTGGCTTCCTGAGGATGGGTAGCTGATCTTAGCTTGTTAGGGTTACCAGGGCCCAGGCTTTGACCCTAACATCTCATTAAAATCACCGCGTAACAAATGTGGCCAGAGTATTTCACGGTGAACAAAACATGTGTTACTTCTCCATGACAAGGAGTTGTCTGAGAATCAAACTAACAATGTCCACAAAATTCTGACTATTGTGAATGAGAGGGTGAGGGAACAATTGAATACAGGCCCCAGACTCCAGAGAGAAATGTAAGAAAAACCTTAGTAGGCAAGAAAAGCAGTTTTCTCAAAATGAGGACTTAAAAGGATCCAGACACTGCCCACTGGACAATATTTCCCCAAGTCAACCTTCTTCAAATGTTACTTTAAGTCTAGGCTGCTGGGATAGTCTTACAGATGGGGCTGACTGGCTCGCCCATACCCTCCCTCTACTGCAGCATTCAAATGAGGATGTACTCACTGCAGGTCTCTGTCACTCACACCTCTGCTCCCTATTGCATAAGACTGATGGGCAGAAAAGTACACAGTGTGCCTGTCTCTAGCATATGCTCCCTGGGAACACTGGCTGCTTCTGTTTCGCTCAAGCCATTGTCTAGAACATGGCAGGCACTTAGAATGTCTTTGTGGAATGGTGAGAAGAAGGAGTAAATCTACAGGTACTTCAAATAAATATCCAAAATTTTTTATGTAATTAAGGCCTGTTTTAAAAGGTTTTTTTTTTTTTTTTTTTTTTTTTTTTTTAATAGAACACATATCCACAGGGAGTTAACATGAAAAAGTAACCCATGGAAAATAGTCTGTAATTTAAAGGATGTAACCTGAAATGTAGGTGGAGGAGGGACCAGAGCAGCATAGAGCCTGGGGACTTTCATTTCAATGTGCAGACTGCAAATGGGAATAGAAAAACAGGAAGAATGATGTTTGGTTACTTATAGCTCGCCTATGTGTGCAGTGATTATATTAATAGGAAGCAATGTTATAGAACGGAATATCACAACATTGAAACAGAAAGCTAAGCATGGAGCCCTAAGCAATGGGGATCATGATTTTTGTGCTTGTGGTGCTACTCAGGGCCTAGCATGTTGCCAGACAAGCACCCAACCCCTGAACTATATCTCCAGGCCAAAAGAGATTCACAGTTCTATTCATTCTGTTTTGTTCTAGAGATAGGGAGAGCAATTTGAATGAGAATGGTCCCTACAGGCACATTTGTTTCAAAACTTGGCCCCCAGCTGGTGGAACTGTTTGGGAAGGGTTAAGGGGTGGTGTGGCCTTGTTGGAGGAGGTGTGTCAATGGGGTGGGGCTTTGAGCTTTCAAAAGACTTGCCACTTCTAGTGTGCACTGCTCTCTGCCTCTTGCTATGGATCAGGATGTGAGAGCTCAGTAGTTCCTGCTGTCATGCCCCACCATCATCTAACCTCCTGACTGTAAGCCCAATTAATGTTTAGTTTGTTATGTTGCCTTGGTCATAGTATTTTGTCACAGCAATAGAAAAGAAACTAAGACACAGCGGTTTACCAGGTAACTCAAGATGTTCTTGAACTTAGTATATAGCCTAAGCTGGTTCCAAACTCATATTCCTTCTCCTTTTGCATCCTGAGTGCTGATATTACTCATATGTACCACCATGTGTGTGTATGCATATGTATGTATGTGTGTATATGTATTAGTATGTGCATATGTGTATGTATGTCAGGATCAGACAAGCATGGCAATAAACCCTTAAAATCTGAGCACCTAGGAGATAGAGACAGAGGTAATCAAGGGCCTAAGGCTAGCCTGTACTAATAGGACCTATCTCCAAAATAATCTCCAACAACAGCACATGGTGGAAAGACTAGGTGATTATTTTCATGTAACTCTAGGCAAAGTGTACTCTTAGGTAGAATTAAAAATCAGAATATAGAAATCTGTTTCATGTATTTATAACATTTTCTTTAAAAACCAGGACGTAGGTTTGGAGTACAGTGCTTGCCTATCATGCTTAAGGCCTTGGGCTCAATCTCTTGCACCAACCAGAAACAAAACAGGAAGTGAAGGCTGAGGTCAGTTTGGATATATCAGTTGTTGAAGTCTTGATGTTGGTGTAGGCACATCATTTTTGGAGTGACACATGCATATTCATGTTCTCAGACCTCAGACTGTGGGATCTATGGCTCACAGCATATCTCAGTCACTTCCAGTTTTACTCTGGAAATAGTAGAGTTTATGTCACGAGACCAGAACATGATGGCAGTTTCACCCAGTTTGCCCATGGTTTCTTGGAAGAGTACATGTTCTGATATGGAGCTGTGTGTACACACAAGTCTCAGCATATGAGAACTATCACGGGTTCTCATCTCTCCTGAACCAGCCCCTTAACCAGTAATAGAAAGGGCATTTGTCTCCAGAAGGATGAAGAAGCCTTTCACTCCTTATGGTCCATATGGAAATTGGGTCTACCAGACAATGCTGAAAACTGATAGAAATTATATACAATACCTCAACAAACACTAGCATATTAAAACAATAATGAATATACTTGGAGCATTTTTTCCTCTTTACTTGGGTTTGATTTCTCTAACATGATGAGGACAGGGTTACACACCTCACCCTACCTCCACCAGGCCAAACAGTTACCCCAGCACCAGATTAGGGCCTACCATTTCCACACTCCTACAGCCCCACACACACCTGAGGAGAGTTTTGGTTCATGGTTTTTAAATATGACAAACATACATAGGGTGGGTTAATTGATATTTTACAAATAATGAAATGGGGTAAAGGGGCCGGGGTCAGTAGAATATGTGTTGCAAATACACAAGGATCTGAGTATAGTCTCTGCATTCATGTAAAAAGCTTTGTGTTGAGGTGCACACTTATAATCCCACTTCTGGGAAGGTGGAGATGGGGGGGGCAGTTCCCAACCTAGCCTAATCAGGTAGCCAATGTGAGAGAATTTATCTACAAAACAGTGTAGCCAGCTCCTGGAGAATGACACTCAAGTTAACCTTTGGCCTCCTCATACATGTCCATCTGTGCACATGACCACACTCACACATACACAAAATGAAAGTTTTAAGTTTAAAAATGTAAGAAGATCAATATGTCAATAATAACATGCTTAAAAGTCACCTGGGAGAGTTGGGGAGCTGACTCAAGGCTTAAGGGTGCTTTAAGTGTTGTGCAAGCCTGGTGACTTGAATTTGATCCCCAGGTCCCCTGCTAAGTAGCCCACATCTATAATCCCAGCACGCCTGCCTGGAGGTGGGAGGTGTGGACAGAAGCTTGCAGGTCGGTAGCCTGTGGTACATGGAGATGGAACAAAAAAATGAGACCCTCCCTCAGTGAGGTGAAGAACAAAGACTTCCTCTCAGAGGTTGCCTTCTGACCTCCACTCTGCACAGTGGCATGTGTACACACACACACACACCACAAGCACTCGCACACAAAGCCCACAGGCACACACACCATGCATACGTCATCATCATAGACATTCATACCATAACATGCACACTATACATATATCATATGCACTCACACATACACATTACAGGCACTCACACTATTCACACACATATCACATGCACTCTTTCTCACACACACACACTAAAATGTGTACGCTTCCTTCTTTTAAGAAAATGTGTCTGGCTTTGTTTAAATATGGCGTTCATTTGTTAAGACAAGGAAACAAACTTATCCTTCACAGTCTGTGATTCATGGTGTAGTTCTATGATTAAGATAATGACATCACACACTTGAACGCGTCCTGATTTGTTTTTGGTAAAGCCAGCCAGAGCTAGAATGACCTGAACCTCTTATCAGCAGTAAATAAATCTGAGAACAAAACAGGGTGCCATGGCCAGGTCATGTGAAGGCCATCAGGCAAAAGGCCTGTTGAGGGTCAGGCCAGCATCCTAGACCTTGACATTAACGACACTGTGAACCTGAGAACATCTATGTTGTGGGGGCTGCCCTGCACACGTTAGACATGCAGCAATCCCTGGCCTCCACCTTGATGGCCAGGACAGTGCCTTTAACTGTGATCACCAGATACATTACCTAGTGTTCTGGAGAACAAAATCACCCAGGTGGAGAGAACAGATGCTATTGCAACCTCAAGCGTTGTCTCTTCTCCCCCTGAGGCTTTGCCTTAGTCCTTCCATTCTTTAAGCCACTGTATTTTGGCAAACAAACAGACAAGTGGATAATTTCACAGGCTAGGCTTACACATATGATGTGTCCTATATGGTCTATTTTTAAAAACTACTGTACATTAAGTATTTCTTTCCTTATATTATTGCTTTTTGGTGTGTGTGTCGGGGGGGGGGTGTGTTTAAAATCTCCTAGAATTGTTTTGGAAACTTCTTAATCTGCCTTCAAAATCATTGCCCTATAATAGTACAGGTCAAAATGAATTCACACACAGTGTAGAGCCAAAGATGAAGTCTGTAACAGAACCATAAGATACAATGAAATCACACGATGCAGTAGCAGACAGCGGACTTGGGGCTAACTGGAAAGAACAGGTTTGAGCACATACAATGCCCATCTGTTAATCTCTTCACGCTGCTCAGTGGTTCATAACCTGTTCTGACTCAGCCTCAGCTGGCTGGGGTTCCTTCCCCAGCAGAGGGCAGTATCAGATGATCAGGCAGGAATGGAGAAAAGTAAAAGTAGCCAATTATAAACTCATAACTTCAATTCCTTCTTTAAAAATCTTGACTCCCACTTCCTAAGATTTACTTTCTTCTCAGGAAATTCTAATGGTTTTTTGGGGTGAGGGGCATGTAAAAGAAAACATGGTGTGTGTGTGTGTGTGTGTGTATGTGGCTGTGTGTGGCTGTGTCTGTGTGTGAGCACCTGAGAGAGAGAATTCCTGTAAAGAGTATGTTTTGGTAAAAGCCTGTAAAGATAATCTCAAAGATATTTTCAGGGTTGGGCTGAGTTGAGGAAAGATGTAAACAGACACAGCTCCTGAGACCTTTGACTGTGAGCTGAAGGAAGCCCGCCTAAGGCCAGTCCTGCTGTGCTCACAGGACAGCCAGCCAGGCCTGTTTTCTGGGCCGTTGCCTGGATACAGAAAACTGTGAGAACGTGGGGAATGATAGCCTGGCCTCCTACACAAGGAACAGAACGGTTCAGTCTCACCATAAGCTGATTTCCTTTAAAGGAGGTAACACTGAGCCAAGGACCTCTTTTCCTCTGTTACTAAGGCAATCCTGTAAACAGGCCAGGATGATACAATGTGCCAGTAATGGGGACACTTTGCCCTGTGTTTCACAGAAAAATAAGAGCCTCCTATGGACTGCCACACGACTATAATTAACGAGCCACAGTCCCAAAAGGAAACTACAGTGAACAAATGCCAGGGCCTTGGCTCTACAGCGCTTTGAGGAACTAAGGAGCTCCAGGTCCATCTGACAATGTAGGAAACCCAGGTCCTCTTCCTTCAGTTATGTCATAGAACTCAGAGTCAGGCCTCTCGACATGATATGAACTAATTCTAAGCCATGGGAATGTCCTGGCAACTAGATGTTATACCTGGAGGCCGGGGGGGGGGGGTGTTGTAAACCAAGTTAGACAACTTAGTTATGTGGTGTCAGTTAAGAATTTCTTTATCCCTAGCTGTGTTCTTCTGGAAACATGTAATTGGTTTTAAAAAGAGGAATGGAAATGTCCTCCCCACAGGCTGGGCCCACATTTACAGCCACATGCCTGTGTAGTGAGTAAGGACTCTGCTGGCTGAGGGCCTCAGCGGGGGAGCTCACATATACTGCACACCAGGTCCCTGCTCTATGTAGCCCCAACACAGCCCATGGGGATTGCTGGAAATTCCTTCACAAAAGAAAAGAAAGATCTGCTGGATCTTGAACATAAATCACATGCTCACTGCTGCTGCTTCTAGGGGTAGCAGCCAGAGGGCTGCCATCCTCTGGGAGAAATCATAGCCTGCAACTGGGCTAGGGACATGGCTGGGGACATTAGAAAAAAAGTTTCCAAGCTGCTCCGAAGTGTCCTGTGGACGATCTGGAGAGACCATGCTATCCCATTCTTTGAAGGCCCAGGCTCTGGCTGCCGGCGTTTGTCCTTTTGGATGGGTCGGTAGGCTTCGTATCACTTCCTCACACTGTTCCCTCCTCTGGGCCTGTGTCAAGTTCCTCCTGAGTCCTGAGAATAAGGGAGGGAATAATCACCCCCACCCCTTAAGAGAAACCAGATTGGCAGGGGACAGAGAACAGCAGAAAAACTGGTCTTTGCACAGCCCACTTTTCTCCTAGGCAGAATGTGCGATTCCTCCCCATGTTGAGATCCAGCAAGGGACCCCGCTGAATTTAACAGGCCCGCCACCCCAGAAAACGGACTGATGTCCTTTCATAACTATCAGACTCCCTATCTCACACAGACTGTGACATCACCCTGGCCAGGATTCAGGAAGAATCCTCTTAGGTTTGCCAGAATTTCCCAGATCCCGGCTGTTTCCTCTGAGAAGTTTTCCTTCCACTGACCCCTCCCTGTCCCTTGGCTATAAGTTCACAGAAGGCTGTGCTGTGGGACCACCTCACTGGTCTCCAGTTCTCACCCCAAATTGTCCCTCAGAATGTATCTCTCAAAGCTCCCAGGCTCAGCAGCAGCAGCAGTAGCAGGTATCTGCAGATTCCCAGAGCCTAGAGTTAGATTATTTCTTAAGGCAATTTTTTCTCTTTCCTTTTATTTTTATTTTATGAGTGTTTTGCCTACATGTGTATTAGTGTACTAAATACATTTTTGTTGATCATGGAAGTCAAAAGAGGGAGTTTGGTCCTGTAGAAGTGTAGTTACATATAGATGCCTGGAAACTGAATTCACATCTTCTACAAAAGCAAGTACTCTTAAATATTAATCTCTCCAGAACCTTCTTATACCCATGGTCTCAAACTAGGAACTCTTATGGGGGCCTGGAGAAGGACTGGCAAAGCAGAATCAGGAAATGTTTAAAAACCATTCAATATGATCATTCAGGGTCTCAGCTGAGAAATAGGTGTAGAAATCCAATTATTTCCCAGAATAAACTGTAGTCAACAGAACTCAATCAATATCTAGACATCCTTTCCATGGCCTTCCCTTCTTGCTCCAAACCGGGATTCTTAACAACAGTCTTTATTCTTGGCTATTCAAAGGCAGCATGAACTGAAAAACAAAACAAAATGCAGATATAGTGGACCTCTACAATGCTACAAAACCTGATGTGGACAGGTCTTCTCTGTACTCTCCACAAACTCCACACCCTCAATATTATTCCTTACAGATGACTGTAGTCAGGGAGGTGAGATGGATCAGCAGGTAAAAGCTGCTACCTTCAAATATGATGACTGAGTTTGATCCCTGGTACCCACATGGTAGGAGAAGAGCAGAGCCCCCGGCAAGTTGTCCTCTGACTTCCTCATAAGTATTATGGCAAGCATGCACACTCACAGAACACATGCACACAATAAATATAATTGTGATTAACTACTGTACCCTGATACCCGCCTCTTTCTACCTGAACAACTCTGCTTTCTCAGTGCTTAAGGAGTTCCCAAGCCCTGGATGTCTAATTCCCTAGACATCAGAAGCAGATCAGTTTTTTTCATTCATAAATACAGTCCTTCATCCAGTCACACATGGGCCTTAGAAGGTAATAGGACAGCACACTATAAAGATTATGAAGACAGAACTTAACTAATTTTTGAACCATAGCCTGTGTACAGACTAACTTCTGGGAGCTCTCAGATTCTTTATCTATACATGGGGATAGGAGATAAATAATAATGCCACGATAAAAAAAAAACAGTAAAGTTGGGCAGTGGTGGCACACATCTATAATCCCGACATATGGGAGGCAGAGGCAGGTGGATCACTGAACTGGAGGCCAGCCTGGTCTACAGAATGAGTTCCAGGAAAGCAAGGGCTATGCAGAGAAACTTTGTTCCCAAAAAACCAAAACCAAAACCAAAACCAAAACCAAAACCAAACCAAACCAAAAAAAAAAAAAAAAAAAAAAAAATGTCAAGTACTTAAAAATCAGCTTTAACTATTTAAGATACCATTCTGGAAAGGGAAGGAAAGAAAAGCATAGGCAGATGCTTGGGGAAACCTATGTTTCAGACTCATGCCCAGCCCAAATTTCAAAAGACATGGGGCAGAGCAAGTGGACATGAATATAAACTTTCTTTAAAAATACTGGGCTAGATAGCCCATGATTCTAATCCTAGCACTCCAGAATCTCAGACAGAAAAGATTGTCCTGAGTTTGAAATTAACCCAGACTATACAGTAAGATTGTCTCAAACAAGGGACTGGAGAAAAGGCTCAGAGGTTGATGTTTATAGTATTTGCTCCACAATCATAAGGACCAGAGTTCAAATCCCGGAACCTACATGATAGGAGATCACTGGAGCTTGCTGGCTTCCACCTTAGACAAGAAAACAAAAGCCCCAGATTCAGAGAGAGAGACCTGTTCTCAAACAAATGGACAAAGAATGATGTAGAAAGACAATGACAGTCTCTTCTGGCCTCTGCATATACATGCATACAAACACATACACACATAAATAAATAAAGAGAAAGAAATCTTAAAAACCAAACATACATAAAACTACTACAGAAAAAAATTAGGGAACACAATTATAAATACAGACACAAGTAAAGACTTTTGGGACAGTATTTTGATCATCAATAATCAACAAACAGGTTCTCATGAAATTAGAAAGTTTTTGTATATCAAAGGAAATTGTCAGTCAAATGAAGGCTGTGATATCCCCGGCCTAGAGAGAAATCTACTACAGTTGTTTTTACTAAATAATGCTGTCAAACTGCCTTCTAAATATTTATGCTTATACCCAGAGATTAATGCTGAGTCACCTTGGCCAGCAGCTTCTCTGCTGCCGTGGGAAGCAGTCAATACAGAGATGTATAATTTGGTCAAAGTGCTCAAAATAAGTTCTATGCACACTCACCCCTAACTGGGACATCTATACCAAGCCCCCAACCACTAAAAGGTCTTCCTGTACCTCACCATCTGCTGCTTCTGTATATGTATTTATTTGTTGGTTATCTGTTCCCTCCATTTAAATGAGTGTTTGGGGGAGAAGTTGTTTTCTTTTGCTTTGTTTTTGCAGGGCTGAGAATCAAACCCAGGTCCATATGCTTTTCCATTGAACTGTACCCTGACCCTCTGACCAGACATTACCTCTATGAAAGGTGTGGGGCGTCCCCAGTGCCTTGAGCTGTTGCTGAGACAAGATGGCCATTAGTAAGTGTTTATGGGATGAGTGAGTAAACTGACATTATCATTGAAGATAGTCCAGTGACTCTGCAAATTCTAAGTTATAAAGCTTCTTCTCCTAAGAACAATGGGGTCATCAACAAAGGCTGGTATGAAATGCCTTTCTCTTTCACTTCCTGACACATCTTTCTCCTGGTTACACTCACAAGACCAAAATTGAGGCCTCAGGACTTTTAGGAATGACATTGGTCTCCCTCAGGCCCTGTAGTTCAGTCTTTTATTAGGATCCGTCTGTGCACTGCCTTAAGTTACCCCTATATAATGTAACATGGTAGTTTCTTTAGGCCACATCTTGCCTTGAGAGATTCTACTTACAGGCAGCTTTTGAATCCATTTTGAGGAAGCAGGATGATGACTCTGCAGTCAGGTGGACATGTGAAGGGCACCATGTCTTGACACCACCTTCACAGCACAGACCAAAAAATGACTTATTCCTGAGAGTACAAAGGGTGCTGCCATATACACTTCTTAAGCAGGCTGAGCCTTGTGGAGCCACATGGGCATTTTAAAATCAGAGTAGGAAAAGCAGGGCCAAGAACTTATCAGACATGCCAGACCAAGGAAGGATATAAGCCCCTCTCCTGGACCCCATAAAGAGATGATGTGATCTTCTAATACTGTAATGGTGACCCGTCATCTGACTACCTTCTGTGTAGAACTCCCAATGTCTCACAGCCTTCAGTTTCATTGGGTACCCACTGCTGATGCTGCTTACTGGAATTGTCCCCTGCCTGTCTATCTGCTTACCCACCCAGACCTGCTGTCCATTCATCTGCTCAGCCAGCCATCTGCCCAAACCATGTCTTGTCCTTCCCATTTCTCTGCTGCAGCTCCACTTAGATCCTGTAGCCTGACTATTGCTAGCTAGCAGCCAGCAGCTTCTCCAGCCTCTCCTGCAGCTCTGTTTGATTCCTGTCCCACATCCAGCAGGACTTCTTTACATTTCTATCAGTTTCCCAGCTTTGGCATCTAAGATTTCTTTGACGTGTCTTGCCTCTTTAACCCTTTGTAGTCATTCTGTAACGACGTGACATGTATGCATGCTGTAGAATATTATTTTATGGTGTGTTACTTTTGTTTATGTTGCACTTGTTTAACTCTATAAAGTTGTGTTACCATGCCTGTCTAAAACATCTGATGGTCTAATAAAGAACTGAATGTCCAATAGCAAAGCAGGACAAAGGATGGGTAGAGCTGGCAGGCAGAGAGAATAAATAGAAGGAGAAATTTGAGAATCAAGAAGAAAGAGCAAGAGGAGAAGGACACAAGGGGCCAGCCACCCAGCAAGTATTGGAGTAAGAGTAAGATTTACAAAAGTAAGAACAGACAAAGCCCAGAGGTATAAGTAAGGGTGACAAGCTAATTTAAAGTTAAGAAAAGCTGTCAAGAAACAAGCCAAGCTAAGGCTGGATATTTATAAGTAAGAATAAGCCTCCATGTGTGATTTATTTGGGAGCTGGGTGATGGGGCCCCCTAAAAGAGTAAAAAACATAACACATACATGCATGCATACATACTTTAAAAATAGACATTTATTGTGTGATATATGACATGTGGTCTGAGAGTTAATTTTAGTAATTAAGGTTGGAATAAAAGAACCTGTGATTGTCTCAGCACTAGCCATAAGAAAAGTGGGATTATCTGTCAAATGGCTGCCAATAAAACTACCATACATTATGACTTTACTGTTAGCCCATTAATCTGGACACTAGAAATACACAGACATGTTAGTCCATGTTTCTGAGACCTCTCCAGAAGTCAATGACACTCATCAGTAATGGCCCCATCTTCTCACCCTGGTGATGCTCTGCTGAAAATACAGGCTTTTTGTTGTGTTTTGTTTTTAATCAAAACTAGGGGTTCCACTCCATAGTCCCCCCTGCATCTGCTTAGGCTTTCACACAGCTTGGAGAGCTTCTCCCAGCTTTTCTCTCTTGTGTATCTGTGTAGCCCACTGTTCTTACCAAGCACCTCAGGAAAGGACAGGACAGCTAGGTCCTTCTCAGGAGAGAGTCACAGTCATGAGAAAGAACAGGATTAAAGGCTAGAAGGCAAAGTCTTTGATATACCCCAGAACCAACTTATCACAAGCAGGACCACACTTTGCCTCAGAAAGAATTCTTTTCATTCCAAGACATAGTTTTTCTGTTTTCTTCAACTGAAAAGCGCTTTTGCTCAGGAAGTTAGTATATTTCACAAGTTAAATTTTTTTAATTTTCTGTTTTCTATCTCCCCAAACCATGTGTGCATACTTACACACTTGTGTCTACTGGGCTGTCCTCTCACTCTTATTCTTGCACTCTCACTCTCAGCCCTAGAGCATATGTGCACACACTCATGCACACACACAGGGAGAACAGCTCTGGCCTCTGTATAATGGGACTTTAGCGTTTCCCAGTTAACTCCATTCATTTCCACTTAGGGAGACGAGTGACCCTTGGTGCTTTGCTGAACCTCTTGAGACATCTTTCTCTTATTTGTCAGTTGAAGATATGACTGTCTGACTGAATTGTTACAAAAGTTAAATGCAGGTACATGTGAAATTGTTGTATCCCAATCCCTAGATTTCTGTCAACCCACAAATATGGCGATTACTTGTTCATTGGGAAGTGAAAGTAATGCTTCTCTAATGATGTCAAATGTGCCCTGGCTGGCCTTGATGGAGGAAGGACTGCAGTTCCCATGGTAAAGATGAAGGAACCTCTCAAGAGTTACCTAACTAGCATGAAATCCCGGCTAACCCCAGGATCAGGCAGCTGGCCACTTTGCAGTCTCTTATGTAAGAACGTGGTAATTTTCCTTCTTGGTGTATTACTAAACTTTCTGTCACCTCCTTCTTATGTACAATATAACAAATCAGAGCTGTGACCAAGGACAAACATTCCAACACTGTTGCTGACTTTACACTGGTGTGTATGTGTGTGTGTGTGTGTGTGTGTGTGTGTGTGTGTGTGTGTATGGTGTGTCTCGGAGTGGAGGTGTGGTGGTGGTTTTCCATGAACACGTACACTCATGCAAATGAGAAAAGAACCCTGGAAACACAGGTTCTTACAGAGATAATTATGGTCATTGTATCGCAGACATTGTCATTTTCTTTCTCCAGCAGCCCAATTTGGATCCTGTTTATAACGTCCTTGTCTCTACCACCTACACTCTCCTCTATCTTCTTTAATCTATAGACCAGAATTCTACAGCTTGATCCACCATTCACATCTATAACAATACCACCCGGGTCAGTCACTATTTCCCTCCACTCTTTCTTTCGTAGGTCTCTCCATCTTCACTCCACAGCTTCCTGGGCATCTGTATAATACGATCTGCATCTCTCTACTCTGAAGGATAGCCAGAATCTGCCTGGGCCCTGTCGTGTAATAACCCTTCTGTACACTGTGAATATGTATTACTTTCAATGGTTAATAAAAAGCTAACAGGCTGGTAGCTGGGCAGGAAATTAGGTAGGAAAACCAAACTGATAATAATGGGAAGAAGGAGGGCAGAGTCAGAGAGACATCATCCAGCTACAGAGGGAGCAGGACATGCTGGAGGACAGTAAAAAGCCAAAAACCACGTGGCAGAATATAGATTAATAGAAATGGGTTGTTTTAAGTTCTAAGAGCTAGTTAGTAATAAGCCTGAGCTATTGGCCAAGCATTTGTAAGTAATATAAGCATAAGTATGGTAATTTGGAAGAGGCTGCTGGGACAGGAAAACTCAGCCTACAGGGACCCTCTCACTGCACTGTACTAGGATACTCAGCTGGCTCACATCATTCTTCTCCCTCTTGAAGAACCACAGTACTGTGTCAAACTGCTGTCACCTGGGTTGCGCACAGGTTTTTAGTTGTGTCTGGTGGGAGAGTAAATAAGGTTCCTGTAATATTGCCTTCACTAAAACAGAACTGCTAAACTATGAACACTTTAAGGATGAGGATCCTGATGCTGGAAGACAGTAACTAACTTATCCAAGACCCACTCCCTACTGACCGAGAACTATATCTAGCCAGCCTTGTTCATCTCCAGAAGATTAGTGTTTAACCTCAGTGCTCTTGTCTCCCTATGATATTCATTTCTATATCACTTCAGAAGGGCACTGGCTTTGTGAGAACACATGTGTCTCTTGTGTTTTAACTGTTCTGAGCCTTTTGTAGCCATACCAAGTTGTCTGAGAACTGTTCCAGAGAGCTGAGGTAGACAGATTCTACACAAGTGACCTGTTACTAGTTCTCTGGAAATGATAGCCACGGGGTGACTGCAAATATTACATACCATCCATGTAGAAGTGTCCCAAACCCACTTGTTCACTTACTCATTCAACAACATTTATTGATAATTCCTTGCATGCTGGGCATTGTTACACTGTTCATGCTATAGCATTGATAGAGACAAATATGGAGCCTATAGTCTAGTGGAAGGACATAAAGGATTAACTTACATAAGAGCCTCGAAGATGGAGCTGATGCCAAGCTAAACACAGCAGTGATGGGGATAACACATATGCTGGGACTTATCTCAGACCTGGCCTAATATCTGATTTCCCACATCATTCCTACATGCATTCAGAACCGAATAGGACAGCGTAGTGATGCAGTGAGAGCTTGGCTCCTTCCTGTGCTATGGTTTGGTGATCAGAGCCTCTAAGGACCAATGATGAGATGCCACATTGTAGTGCAAGGGGAAGAGCATCCCATGCAGAGTAGACAGTAGATGTGGACTGCTTGGTACTGTTTCCTCCTGGGCTTCTTATTTGAATGGACATAGGTACCTGTGCATGTGAACACACATGCACATCTGAAGACCTGGCACTCTCTCTTATTCCTGTCCATCTAAGAATCAGGCCATTGTTCTGTAGAAACTCCAGTGGATGACAAGGATCAGCATCTTCTATCACTCTGAACCTCAAGTGTCCTCTACTCTCCCAAAGTTGGTATGAAGATTAAGTGGGATACAAAACTATCTTGGACCACATTTTGACCAGTACCGTGTATGAGCATAAGTGACTTACCATCTACCCAACAGGCTTTCTTAAAGGAGAGGCCCCGGAAACACACCAATACTCTTGACATTAAGAGTGGTTAACTTTTTTGTGGGAAAGGGGTTGTCTCTTTTTTAGAATTAGAGAGAAGCATTGCTTCCCTTTTAGCAAAGACAGAATCTGCACTCTACCTACAATCTTGTTCCAACAGGTCCGAGGCTTCCAAAGTAACAACAAAAGTCAAGACTTTAAGTCTGGATAAAAATGACCTGACTCCATCTCAGGCCTGCTGAGATAGCCTGAGCAGGTTACTAACCACTCTGAAGAAGGAGGTCCTGGCTCATTGGGCGCCTGTGTTGTGGGTTCTGGGCTAGCCGTTGGTCTCTGCTAAGTCCTTACCAACTGAAGCCATTGCTTGTCTATAAAGGAAACTATCTTTTGTCTGGACTAATCATTTCATTCTAACATCTCAGAATGGACGTCTAAAAATGCTTTCGGCTCACACGGACAGGCTACGGACAGCACAGAACAACCAACTGGCTCCTAGCCTGCAGCAATATCCCTGCATGCTGGGGCCGCCTGTGGGTGTGGCCACCTCACACAGGCCAGCCCAGCCTGCCTGGCACTGTTATGCTGACAGGCCCTAAGCAATAGAACAGCAAAAGCCAAGTGGAAACTTGTGTTTGTACTGCCAGTTTCCATGGTAACAAGTAAGTCAGCACAGGGAACATTCTCAAGCTGGCAGAAAAATCCTCAGCCTCGCCCTGAAAAGTCACCCTCTCCCTGGGCAGCCACAGATCCCTGAGGCCAAATCTCTGGCAGAAAAGCCAAACATACAGATACTTTGTACAAACATACAGCTTATTCCCAGATAGTCTTTCCTCCTAAAATGTACAGGTAATTTGACTGGCATAAATGTATCTTTGGATATATCTTTGGATTAGTGGAAGTGTCTAAAGAGGCAAAGGTTTTGCATGGTTCTGGGCATGCTCTTAGTAGAGGAAGTACAGGGATAATGGAAACATATCTGCTCCATGAACTGACTCAGGCCAGAATTTCAAGACAGTAAGCATCTCTAAAGAGAGACATCTTCAGGGCAGAGAGATGATCTCATTAAACAACACCTGCCCCCATGATGGGGCCATAGACCCTAAAATCCTTTTTTTTTTTTTTCTCCTCTATTTTGTCAGGTGAGTTGGCTTCAGCCTAACCTTAGTGTTTTAGTTTAGTGTTTAGATGATGACTTGTGTGCTGGCTAGTATTATGTCGACTTGACACAAGCTAGAGTTATCTGAAAGAACAGAATGTCTATTGAAAATGTCTTTGTAAAATCTGGCTGAAGGGCATTTTCTTAATTAGTGATTGAAAGAGGGAGGGCCCTGTCCATTGTGGGTGGAGTCATCCTGGGCTGGTGGTCCTGGGTTCTATAAGAAAGCAGGCAGAGCAAGCCATGAGGAGCAAGCCAGTAAACAGCACCCCTCCATGGCCTCTGCCTCAGCTCCTACCTCCAGGTTCTGCCCTGTTTGAGTTTCTGCCTTCATTGCCTTTGAAGATGAACTTTAAAACATAATTGTGTGGAAATAAACCTTCTCCTCCCCAAGTTACTTCTGTTACAGTGTTTCATCACAGCAATCATAACTAAGACAACTTCGTATGCTCCTAATACCCATTTACCATACTCAGCTGAGGTTTTCAGAAAGTACCTGATATGGGACCTTGAAGCTCATAAAGTGGGCCAGATGAGTTTCTCAGATGAAGAGAACTGGGAGAGAGTATAGGACATAGCTGGAAGGGCAGGCTAGGTGGGTACCCCACGGGAGCCCTGGAAGTTAAGGACATTGGGTGCCTTAGTCACTGGGAGGGAGAGATAAAGGAAGAATGAAGACCAACCAGCTTCATGTTTTGCCTAGAACTGACATGTTTCTGCTCATCAGGCCTGTATAGTGAACGTGGTTCGTGTGGTTTTTGTAGTGAACATGTACTCATTTGTTCTTTATACCCAGAAGCAGGAGAAGCATATCTCAGCCCCAGTCTAAAGATAGAGTTCAGGGTGTTTGCACAGCATGCATTCAATCCCTGCATCTCATGAAACTGAGCATGGTGGTGCATGCTTGTAATCCTAGCACTCGGGAAGTTGCGGTAGAAGATTCAGAACCTGACCATCAACCTTTGTTACAGAGGGAGTTAGAGGCTAGCCTGGGCTACATGAGATCATATCTCAACCAAACAAATAACAAGAATGAAGAGAAGCTCAGCAGATAAAGGCACTTGCTGCTAAGCCTGATTATCTGAGTAAGATCCCTGGTACCCTCATAAAGAGAAAACCTCATACAGTGACATAGCATCCTCTCTCCACCACCCTGCAATAAATAGTTGTTTATAGAAACCTGTATCTAAGCAAGATGTGCAGAATCTCAAAATCTAGGTGGGTCCTCTTATAACAGAACTCATCGTATTTCCTTTGTTCAGACTAGAAGAAAAAAGGAATGTAGAGATTCAGAGGGAGGCTGCACAACCACTCTGTCTAGAAAAGCACTAGCACATCACTGGGAGTGAGAAGCAAACACAGAGTCTAGAGTGGATTTCACAGGCTGTGCAGGCACTACCTTGATTTCAGGCAGATTGACCCCATGCTGAGATGAAGCCATCTTGGATATGCTGGGTGAAAGCAGTAGGATTAATTTCTCTGGTTTCATTTTCATTTTGCTAATGTAGCCACTAGAGAATGTTATGGCATGTGCACCCTCTCACTATTCCCACTGGAGGGGGCTGGTCTAGAACACTGGCAATGCCTCCATCTGCAGAGAAGGACATACAGACTGCTAATCAGAGGCTACTATGGGGCTCTACTAACCACTTCCCCAGAACTTTGAATTACGGGAACTAAAACTCTTCTGGAGGTTGAGGGGGAAGATCATTGTTCATATAATGGTTCAAAACCAAGATATGCAACATAACCTTAAAAGGCTAGACTGGAGCTGGGTGTGGTGGTACACCCCTATAATCCCAACACCTGGAAAATGTAAGCAAAAGAATCCAAAGTTCAAGGTTATCTCTTGCCATACAGCAAGTTTGAGAGCAGTTTGGGTTTCATGAGGCCCTGTCTCCAAAACAAACAAACAAACAAAATATTACATTGGCTTTTAGTCTTAAGAGTGTGGGTAGGACCATAACATTTCATAATAAATTTATATAATTAAAAAAAAACTATACCAGTCATGGAGTTGGAGAGATGACTCGGCAGTTAAGAGCACTGACTGTTCTTCCAGAGGTCCTGAGTCCAATTCTCAGCAACCACATGGTGGCTCTCAACCATCTATAATGACATCCGGTACCCTCTTCTGTATACTGTATGCATAATAAATAAATAAATCTTAAAAAAAGAAAAAACTATTCCAGTCACAAAGGGGCATGAGTAAGTGACAGAGAGATTTTAAAAGGCCCCCAATTCTGGAGTCAGAGAGATGATCAGTGAGTAAGGCGGTTGGTATACAAGCATGAGTTTGGATCACTAGTACCCATATAAGAAGCCAGGTTTGATGATAATGTAACCCTGATGCTGGCGGTCAGAGATGAGTGGGTCCTGGGACTCACTGGCCAGCTAGCCTTGCCTAATCAGAAAGCTCCAGACATAGTGAGAGACACTGCCTAAAATAATAATAATAATTATTATTATTATTATTAATAATAAAAGTAAAGAAACTAAAGACATTCCAGGTCAGCCTCTGACCTCCACATGTTTTCAAGCTGAGTGTGCATCACACGTATGCACATGCATACATACACACACACACACACACACACACACACACACACACACACATACACACACATTCTAACAAAGTTCTACCTAGGGAGCAGATGTCTCCCTGGCACCATTGAGCAAAAGATCCCAACAATTATGTTGACCTTATAGTTTACTGTCTAGGTAGTGCCCCCACTGACAGCAAATCAAGCATTAGCATTCACTGTGCTGGGAAGTAGCCAAGCAAACCAGAGCATGTGGTGTCATGCTCAACTCCCCAATTCCTCTCATGGCAGCCTCTGGTTGTGCCAATGTGCCTGAGTAAGTCTTACATTTTTAAATGCACCAACACTGAAGGTCAAGGTGTTTTTTATGACTCATGTGGATTGAACATTGGACTCTCTTTTTCTCCCAAATCTGTTTTTAATGGAGCACTACACCTGATAAACAATAACACCCTATAGTCACTGTTGAGAGTAACCTGTCTTTCCATGAGTTATGGTCTCATCAAATGACTTTGTTACTCTGAGATTCCAACCCAAGACTGGGTTCTGAGTCTTTGGTTCCTGCTCTGGGAATGCGGGCATTCCATACTGCCTTGTGTATGGATCTGTACTTGAGAAGTTTTATCTAGAGGACATGCTTCAGTGTCTCCTGGGTACCAAGAGGGCCCTCCCTGAAGGAAACTCAGAACAGCAGTAAATACAACGGGTGGTCTGGCTTAGACAATTTTAAAAGATGAATGAGACATGAGAACAGAAATTCCGCACAAAGTTGAACTTGAATGAGATGTGTATTTGCTAGCTAGTTCCAAATTCAGTGAGAGACCCTGTCTCAAAAAAAAATTTAAGTAAAATGATGTCATTAAGACTGAGCAGGAGGGGTCATGCAGAGGTGGTACATAACTTTAATTTCAGCAGTTAGAAGGCAGAGGCAGGAGGAACTTCATGAGTTTGAGACCAGTCTGGTCTATAGAGCGAGTTCTAGGACAGCCAGGGCTACACAGAAACTCTGTCTCAAAAAACAAATAGATAAACAAACTAAAAGACTGAGTGGGAGGAGCAGACCCACACACTTGCCCTGGATAGTGAGGAGAAACCATGGGCCCATCAGGTACCATAAGGGCTCTATTATGGTGAGCAAATACAAGGTGGGGTATGGAAAAACCAGATAGAATGGTTCATGTCCTGTGGAGACAGGCAGACCTGGAGAGGTGAAGGTGGTGAGGAGCTGACTGAGGTGGGTGGCTTGCTTGCCACCAAGAGCCATGGTGATGTTCTGTCCCTGACTGCTGCAAAGGTTCATGTCTGAGTCTGTGGTCCTGATACAGCCACTGTCTGTGTTGATGCCTATGGTTCCTGTTACCATTGATAGGATAGGGCTACACAGACTAGGCCCTGCCCCTCACTGGCTGCAACACTAGGGAGAAGTTGTCCTGCTCCTCACCAACTGCAGCACTCAGGAGAGTGGTCCCTGCACCGCTGGCCCTGAGGTCATGAGAGCAGGAGAGCTGTTCCTGTCCCTCACTAGCTGCAACACTCAGGAGAATGGTCCTTGCACCTCCCCTAGGCAATACAGTAGAGCCAGTGTGGGTGAGTCTACCGGGAAGGCATGAAAGCCAGAGAACCAGCCTCACCTCTTGCTCCTTGCTGCTTAGGGTGAACTAGCCAGGGCAGTGTTGGAGAGCTCACCCTGTTGGCGAAGATGATGGAGAACTGACAGGCTGACCAACTCCGAAACCACCTAGCCCCAGAACCAGGGCTCTGAGTTGGCTTACCCCAACATCCACCCAATTTGTGATCTGCTAGAGCATGTGAATGGGCTGGTCCTGCAGATCCAAAGTTTCAGGACCTCTACAACAAAGGGCAACAATAAAATATCTAAGAAGAGCCCCAGAGAGGGCCCAATATCAATAGTGTAGCAAAAACCAGAGGCCTCAAATCAGACCAATGACTCTTTTCAATGAACACTTGCAAGTAAAGGTGTATGGACTAAAGGCCTTACTGTGTGATACTACAGCTTCCAGGATGAGATCTTTCTTTTTCTATTATTTTTTTTCTCTTAAATTTTATTTTATTTATTTGGCAGGGGAGGGAAGATTGCGAGGGCAGAGGGTGGATATGAAGGGACGGGGCAGTGAATGGGATTGCGATGTGAAAGCCACAAAGAATAAACAAAAAGTTTAGAAAATGAAATACAATGAAGTAGTGAAGCGATTGAGGAAGACAACCCAGTGTTGGCCTCTGGTTGCCACACGTGTGTGCCTGGGGAGTGGATAACACAAGTGTGTGTGGTGAAAAGAGAGAACTGTCTCTCATAAGTCTTCCCCTGACTTCATGAATACTGTGGCGCATGTGCTTACAAATGTGTGTGTGCACATCCCCACCCCACCCACACACTAGCAAAGCACACACAGAGAATCTTGGTCACAGCTGAGTTACATGGCTGCAATTCAGATAAACAACTAGAGGTAAGAGGTACAGTTAGTAAGGAAGGTGTGAGGCAGATGGTGAGGGCTGACATTCGAACGCTGTAATCACTGGGCGAAAGTTCTGGGCTTGAATGATTATAGCTCCTGATACCACTGAGAGGAGAGGGGAGGGCTGCCCAGAGTTGGCCCCGCCCCTCGCCGGCTGCAGCACTCTAAAGGGGTAAGAACATGGAGGCATAGAACTGAAGCACTGGCATATCAAAAATACTATAACATGTAATTCAACAAAACAAATGACAGATAATATGTGAGGTGATTTATATATTTAATAAAAATAGGCAGCCACCCATTCATGGCTTGGATCTGTGAATGATTCTGTCTTTTGATATTTTAGATTGTTTTTATTAAATATACACTATATCACCGCATATGTGTGTCTTAGGTTTCATTGCTGTGAAAAGACACTATAACCATGACAACTGTTACAAAGAAAATATTTAATTGGCATGACTCGTCTGCAGTTTCAGAGGTTCAGTCCATCATGACTATGATGGGGAGCATGGCGGTATGCAGGCAGATGTGGTGCTGGAGCTAAGAGTGCTACCTACATCTTCCAGGCAACAGAAAGTCAACTGAGACACTGGGTGGTGTCCTGAGCATAGGAAACCTCAAAGCCTGTCCCTACAGTGACTTACTTCCCGCAATAAGGCCATGCCCACTCCAACAAAGCCACACCTCCTAGTAGTACCACTTCTATGAGATTGACCAGTTACATTCAAACAACCACAATATGTAAAATGATAAAAGTCTCTGGAGCAACTTACTTATTTTGTCCAATTGTCTCAAAATCTTTGACAACAATCACCAGGGAAGATGAAAAGTCCAGTGGTATCCCCTTCAAGTCAAATTCCAAAATCTGTTCACAGAAAGGTTATAAGAAATGAAAAGGCTGTTAAAGAGAATATAAGATATACTGGGCAGCAGTCTTCACTAACAATCTCTTGAATTACTAAATTCTATAGTCCGGGTGGTGGCGGAGATTCAGGGAATGTGTGGGCCTCTCCTGGCTTCCCATTTTCTAGATCTTGGGGCTGTAGCTGGGTCATCAAATCTCTGACTCATGGTCAGAAAACTGAACTGAACGCCTACCACAACTGTTGAGAAAATACTTCCTTCAGTGGTTATTTTTAAACCTGCTCTTTTATGTATTCCTATTGAACAGTAATGAACAGCCCAGAAATGCATCTTCTAAGACACGCTAGCTCTTTGCTGTAAGCCCCAATGGGGTCAGTGCTGTGATTTATCTAGATGTTGTTTTTTCTCAGCTTCTCACTTTCATTCAGCAACTTGCTTTCTAATAATAGATGCAAAAGAAATACCAAAGCTCGATAAATACCTTGATTGACTAGGCAATCAACGGATTATTCAAAGTAAGCAATGTAGTCTCTTTGTAATGGCTCTGGAATAGGAGAAGTCTTTCTCATAGTTCCTATAAGATACTCAGCAATCCCAAGGAGTGTGTGGTTGGAATTTCACTAAGGTTTGGGTTCAGCAACAAAACAACAGGTTCTTACCTGCTTATTTGTGCACTACATTTGCAAATTAAAGGAGGAAAACACATTGGAAACAAAATGGAGTGAGGTGGGTGATGGCATCACAGGACAGCAAACCTCTCTCCTTGGGTCATGCAGATTGAGAGGTATTTCAAACTAGTCTAACTGAGAAGCAGCGAAAGCATGCAAATATAGTTTTTCCTTGGAGCTCCATGCCAGGTACTAAGAGTGCACCACAAGGTACCAGTGGCCTCTTACTCTCACAGGCCTTAAGGTTCTGTGGGCTGTGTTTAAGTTTCAGAGTAGACTTCTTTACAATCTGCAGAGCCACAGGGTTTCCCACAGAGGCTTCAAGAAGCTTCACCTCATTGATGCACAGATGTGGTCCTTCTATTTAGTCATGTTAAAAGAAGTTGGCAGAGGAGGAATTTGGGATGGGTGAAAGGGAAGTCTCCCTCTGATGATTCCGGGAAAACAAGAAAGGCATTGCTCTGGTCCAGGAAGGCTTAGCCCAGCTTTTGAAAGAAACAATGGGATTTATCATCAAAAAATTAGTCAGACTTGGAAAATCCTACTTCGTGGGAAGAATGAAACATTTCATCTGTCTGTAAAAACTCAGAGCCACTTATAAAGTAAATGCAAATTCAACAGTGTGAGGGGGGATGTAAATAAGCTACATGATTGCCCTTTAGTAGAATATTACATGGCCATGAAAATACTTTTGAGTTGAATGATACTAATCCATGCTTGAGATGTGATAATAAGAAGAAATAGCATAGGAAATCACATTAATTTATGATGCACAGTAGGATTTCAGACATCAAATAAGTTCTTTGAGAAAGCAATTATTGATACATATAGAAGTTAACTATTTGTTTCTAGAGTGGTTCTCAACTTTCCTAATGCTGCAACCCTTTAATACAATTCCTTATGTGACTCCTTAACCATAAAATTATTTTCATTGCTACTTCATAGCTGTAATTTTGCTACTGTAATCAGTTATAATGTGAATACCTGATATACAGGATATCTGATATGTGACCCATGGGGTCACAACCCGTAGGTTGAGAACCACTCTTCTAGAAAGTTAAGTCCAAGTTTCTTTTGTAATGCTGTGTTAGCTAGTTTTATGCCAATTTGACACAAGTCAGAGACACTTTGTTTTTGTGATAAATTTTTCTTGAGACAAGGTCTCTCTCTCTAGACCTGGATGTCCTGGAACTGGACATTTAGATAGGCCAAGTTGATCTTGAACTCAGCGATTCAGGTGTCTCTGCCTCCCAAGCGCTGGAATTAAAGGGATGCACCACTATGGCCAGCTATGCCAGTCATTGTGAAAGAGGAAACCTCAATTGAGAAAATGTCCCCAGCAGACTGGCCTATAGATAAGTATGTGGCATGTTTTCCAGAGTGATGATTGATGTGGGAGGCCACTCACTGTGTGCAATCCTTGGGCTGGTGGTCTTGGGGGCTATAAGAAGCCATGAGGAGCAAGCCAGCAAGCATCATTCCTCTGATGCCTCTGTTAATCCTGCTTCCAGGTTCCTGCCCTGCTTGAGTTCCTGTACTGACTACCCTGAATGAAGGAAGCTACACACTGAGATAAAGCCTTCCCTCCCTAAATTACTTTTGATCACGATGTTTTATCACAACAGTAGAAACCCTAACTAAGACAAATATTTACCTGAAGTTTTATGATTTCCACTAGAGAACTTTACTTTTATCATATAGATCAGTAAATGCTATTACTCAGCTAGATTCTTGAAGTATCAAAGGATTGTCTTTTGATAAATGGCATGTACACATGGTTTTACATTGATATTTCCAAGACTGGAAATGTTCCATTGTTCACTGTTGTACAAAAGAAGTGAATGAGGTCATAGGTCAAGCTAGTGAGCTAGGTTTGGACTCCTCCCTCCTGCCTGTGCTCTGTGTACTCATCTCTGGTGTTCAGGAAATGGGCACAAGTACTGGCCACTACTGAGTTTCTATAATCTTTGGGGGGCATGAAGGGAGTTGGAATGGATCAGGGTGTCATGTAAAGATTTTCTTTCAAAGAAGAACATTAACCTCCTGCCCAAGAAGGGGCAACTGGACAAGGTTTATTCTTTAGCACAAAGTTGAGAAAAGCAATAACGTCACCTCATTCCAGACTGGGTTGAGTTCATTATCAATTTTCTTTGTTTTCTTTTTCTCATCTGCAAATAAAAATAAATAAATAAGAGATTCAATCAATTAGAAATAACTAAAGATCATGTGTCACCCATCTGACACCTCTAAAATCCATTTCTCAGAGCCTCTCATGCCACCCATTCACCCCTTTGTCTGCTGTGGGGAAAGCCTGAGTCAGCTTTCCCCCACCACCCAAGTTACACGGAGCTAAGGAGTAAGGAGTCGGCATCATGGAGGTGCTGTTCTGCTCCACCCTCCCTCACACAGACCTCCCAACTGGCATTTCCACTTTGCAGCAGAAACACTCCAAGGGGACTGACCTTTGAGACACTGCCATGACCATTCTAGAGATGAACACACTGAGGACAGGACATGATACAACGAGCTCACAGATGGCAGTGGGGCTCAATGGAACCCTGAGATTTCCACTCTCAAGGCCTCATTGCTCCAAAGTAGATAAGATAAAACCATGGTTTGGCAACGAAGATGGGCTCCCACCCAAGGTCTCATCCACACATTCATCCAGAAAATTCTGTCTATGACCAGAGGAGATCTTAGAGGTGCCCTTCATGACTGGAGCACCTATTGAGACCTAAGATCTTTTTTCTCTGTGCCTGAGCCTGGAAAGTTCATCTATCTTAATGAGAAAATGGGTAAATCCAGCCAGGGCCTTGAGTTTCCTTAGGGTCCCTGTCTATCCTCCACTACTTAGAGTAAGATAAAAGCTTGCCTCTGGGTATCATATGCATTGAAAGTATCATCTCATCTCCTTGGAAACTGTATTTTTTACTGTTACTGTTGTTATCTCCTCCTCCTTCACAGCTAAGGCAAAAGAGGTTAAATGGCATATTCAAAGTCACCCAGTCACTAAGTGATAGGGTTTAGGTTTGAACCCAGGCAGGGACACACTGGTGACCACACTTTGAACCATGCCTAACCATTGCTTTGGCTCTGCTGCTGTGGAATGGGAGAGGTAGTAGGTTTTGTTCAGCGGCTTGCTACATGCCTTCTGCTTGCAGCACACAGCCTGGAGGACTAACCACTCCATTCTTCCAAGACCTCAGCATAACAATGCTGTGAGTCATGACCCTCACTCTGCTAAGCATTAACTTTTCCGCTTGAGTGGGCATCACATGGTCCAACTGGATTTCTTTCCTAAGCTCTCCTCCTAGAGGAGAGAGATAATGGGAGAAATTATCATCACAGCAACTGTTTTCTGAGTGAGGTCTTCTACTGTTAATCAACTCCTTCAGTCCTCCATGCAGCAGATATTAAAAAAAACTACCACTTGCCAGGCATTGAACTGGTCTAGGGGGGGGGGTGAGTGTGGAGGGCTGTCCAGAGGTAACTAACAAGGGAAGGGTCATTTCAAGGGTTAATAAAATAAAAATCAGAGGGAAGAAAGGTGATATCAAGCTTGGGTACTAGAAAAGACCTCACAAGGAAAAAGAGTCAAGTCAGAGTTGAAATACAAGGTGGGATTGAAGAAATGCTCACTTGGGGAAGTGGCAATGAGGTGGGCAGGCCAGCTCGGGGGAGGGTGTCAGGCACATCTGGGGACGGTGCACAGCACAGCTGGCTGGAAGCAAAGGGACATGAAAGGAGGTACAACAAGGTTATGGCCAGATGCAGTGTAAACCTTGGATTCCATGCTGTTTCATTTAGTTGATACAAACCAATGAAGGAAAGAGGATATTAGAATGCAGCCTTAAGGATTTTCACAAGTTCATAATCTAACGAAGAAAACCAAGCTACCTCAAAAAAACACCCAACACACGATGCTGAGCACATGACCCAGACAGATGTTAGAACAAAGGAGATTCAGTGAAGTTGAAGAGAAGTTGGCTGACCACAGACCAGGTGGAGCTAGTCACCTGGAACTTCCAGTAGATTCTGGTCATTCACGGGGCACACACGCTAAAGGTGTTGCCTTGAGGGCAGAGACAGGGGGCTCCATGAAAGCCAGACATTGCTTTGCTTCTTCCGGCTCCTTTCAGGAACTCTGCCCAAGATTATGGAGCTAGGAAAAGGTCTCTAGCCAGACTTAGTCTGATGCCAAGACCTTATATTTAACCCGTGTACTTTCCTAGCTTCCCAGCAACCAAGGCCCCTCCCCTTCTGAAGAAACTCAGCTGGATCTTTCCCAATCAGGAGGTTTCAATTTGTATCAAAAAGTGAATACATCGTATTTTAATGAAATCTCACACATAAACACATCAGTCAAAAAAAAAAGTAGAAAAAATAATTTCTTATCAGTAGTCATGGGCAGATATTTGTTTTATTCAGTGTATTCTGACTCTTTTCTTCCTATCAAAGGTCAGACTTACAGACTCTGAACATCACATTAAATGGCCGGAAATGCCCTCTCCCTCCTTGCCATCACTACATTGGTGGGCTACCACCTCTGCAGTTAAGATAACAGCTCCTTCCTTTGGAAAGGAACCGAGCACTTTCATCCCAGAGCAAAACAACAGTCTCAAAAGCAGAACACTTTGGACCACGCTGGAGGCATTCTTCAGGACGTTTCCTGTTTTCTGATTAGTGGAGCCTGCCTCTGGCTCAGCTCTGAAAAACTGAAGTGATGTGCCAACCTCCATCTGTGCCAGAGAACCAGACACCCCTGTCTGTCCTCACAGAATAGTTCCTTTGCTTCTCACTGTTTGTACTGTGTCAGAACCTATGATGGTTAACTCCATCAACTTGACATAGCCTGGGAAGAGAATCTCCAGGAATTGTGTACATTGACTTGGCCTGTGGGTGTGTTTGTGGGGGATTCTCTTATTAAATTCATGGATACAGGAAGACCCAGACATCTAGATGTGTTCCCTAGATATGAGGTCCTGAAATGTATAAAGTAGAGAAAGCAAGCAAGCCAGAAGCATTAACCTCTTAGAGGCCTTGACCATGGATGTGTTATGACTAACTGCTTCAAGTTCCTGTCACCGTAATGTAACACAACAGATTGCAACCTGGTGCTGTAATCTATAACATGCTCTTTCTCCTCTGCATTGCTTTCCATCAGGATATTTTATCATAGTAATAGAAATGATTTTAGGACAGACCCTGCAGACAAGGCCTGGGAGAGAACTCAAGGCTGACCATCCTGCTCCAGCTGTGCACAGAGGCCGGCTGTGATGTGAGCTGGAGCTGACATTTTACAATGGGTCATATATGAATAGAGAGAGACTTACTCTCTCTGTTAGTTACTTTCTTGTAGCTGTGACAAAATACATGAGAAAAGCAACCAAAAAGTCCAGAGACAGTTCTTCATGGCAGCCAGAGCTTATGGTGGTTGGTCACAGTGTTTCTGTGGTCAGGGGGCAGAGAAAAATGGACGCTGATGCTTGGCTCCTTCCCCCTTTTATTTGTTCTAGAACCTTAGCCTTGGACTAACACCATCCACATTCACTCTGAGTATTCTCTCCTCAGTTCACCCAGCCTAGGACACCCCTCCCAGACCTACCCAGGCTTGTTTCCCATGTGATTCTAGAATCAGTCAAGTACAGTTGGTATTTCCCATCACACTCTTCATCAAGGAGGTGATCCTCATCTAAATACTTACAAGTCCTAAAAGTAATCTGAATTTCCTCAGAGAAGAATTCTACCCCAAGATATAGTAGAAGCTTTGGGCATGTGTTTCCAACCATGTCCCCAGAACTCCAGCTCTCAGATAGAACTGTCACCCCATGTCAGACCTCAGACCTGCAAGTGGGCAATCACATAAGCAACGCCAATTCCTTAAAGAAAACATGCCTTTTTTTCTGCCCCTTTCTTTCTACACACACACACAGAGTTCTATATCTCCATCACCCTATTATTTTTACAGAGAACCTGGCTTAGTTAACTAATGACAGTTATTGTTCTTAATAATAACATTTACAATGGTTCAAGGGCTTTAAAACACTTCCAAACATATGTCTCAGTGACCCTAAAACCTCTACAGGGTAAAGACAGTTATTGGCTAATTCTCCTAGTAGACTTTCCAGTTTTGAGCTGTTGTCTTGAGTTCCTTGAGGCTCTAGGTTTGATACCTGGTGCTGCATAAACCAACCATGGTGATGTGTGTTTGGCATCTCAGTACTCAGGAGGTGGAGGTACAGTAATCAAAAGTTTAAAGTCACCTTTGGCTACAGAGCAAGTTCAAGATCAGCCTGGGCTACATGAGGTCCTTTCTCACAATGACAAAAGAATTATGTGGTTGATGAGATAGCTCAGTGTTTAGGATAGGCTGTTCTCTTCTCAGCCCCCACAAACATCTGTACCTCTAGGTCCAAGGGGTATGGTTCTCTCTTGTGGCTTCCTCAGGTACCGGACACACACATACAGACATTCAGGCAAATGCATGCACACAATAAAAATAATTTATTCTTAAAAAAAAGAAAAGAAAGAAAAAATAACCTTAGGTTTGGCCCTGAATCTAAACATGTCCTCCCAATAAGTTTCCAGGTTCTCAGGTTCATGCCCTTTTTTCCAAGAAATGAACAGTCACATGTAAATTCATCTCCATCTTGCTTAAAAAAAAATACATGGCTAAAAATTATTAAGTTTTCAGAAGTGGCCATTATTTCCACCCTTCGCACTGAGTTATCTGATTTCATCTTAACAGTTCTCAATGGTAAGTCCTGTGATGATCACCCATTATCAGAAGTCACACAACAAGCCAAATGGTGGACCTGGACTTTCAACCTTGAGGTTAAAACAGGACAGTTTCGGAAGGTTAAGAATCAAAGTAGGAATGTGGCTCCTTGGGGCTGGAAAGACAGTGCATCAGTCAAGAGTGCTTATTGCTCTCTAAGAAGACCTGAGTTTCTTCCCAGCACCCAAGTCAGAGAGCACACAACCAGATGTAACCCCAGTTCTCAGGGCATCTAACACCCTTAGCTTCTGCAGGCACAGCACTCACTGGTCAGGACTCCTCTTAAATCTTAGGGACTGACACAAGTATAGACACAGCTATACACACACACACACACACACACACACACACACACATGCATATACACAGATGCATATAAATAATAAAAAAAATCAATTTTAAAGAATGACTCCTAGAGAAGAAGTTGGAGAAGGGGCTGGGAGAAGGGAAGACAGGGGAGGGGATGATGTGCTTGGGATGGTTTTTATGAGAGAAAAATAAATTTTTTAAAAAAGCAAAAGGTAGCTCTTAAATTACCTTAAAAAGTAGAACTTCTTGAAAGTCACAACTATAATGTATTAATACTGCTATCAGATGTCCCCAGAGTACTTGCTAATGGGCAGCTTCTCCATGAATTGTGTGACAGGATGTCTTGGGTGTTCATAAGTATGATGACTGGGGGTGCCTTAATGTTAAGTCTAAGCATTGAGCAAACAGCCACCATTAGAGCGGTTCTCATTAAGATACTAGGGCAGAACCCTGTTTTGCCTTCCCAAGGGTGTCGCCACAGCCCCCAGGGACAGGAAGTGCCCAGTGAAGCAAGGGACAGCCCTGGTGGGATAACTCCTGGCTCCATTCCAGATCTCAGTGACCATCTAGGGCAGCTGGTACATGGGCAGTGACTGTCCTGATTGTCAGTCAGCCTGGCAATTCCACAATAGCCAGGGACTGGAGCTTTCTGTATGGGGCAGAGAAGAGACTTCTCAGTCCGCAAGATTTAAGAGGAGTCCTGGCTAGGCACCCAGGAACACTGTCTGGAGGCATGTCTGACTTTTTTATTCTAACCCTGGCTGCTCTATTGCTTCAGAAAACTGTTGCCAAACAAGTTCAAGGAAAATGCACCAGGGCCAAACCGCAACCACTATACAAAGAGAAGGAGCTTTGTGTTTTTCTAGGGCAGCCGATAACACAGATACAGGAACACCCCAGGCCAAAGCAGGCTGGTTCATGCTCCTCCTTCTACAGTCCAGTGCCCCACTGGCCTCTGAGATGTCCTTTTGGGTTGTGAGCTCCTGAACACCAGTCCTCCAAGGGACTTTCAGTGAACCCTGGCAGTCTGAAAGACTCACAAAAGCCCCCACTTAAAGCCAACCTGGAGAGACTGAGTTTATGTGTGAGTCTCTGCTCTGTGTGGGCACTTTAAAGCCTTGTCTAACCTACTACTACGGTACTAGTATGCCCATTTTATAGACAAGGATGGGAAACAGGCGATGTTAATGACTTGCCTGAGGCTTCCATGAGGTAAAAAGCAGGATAGTCTTTTGCCCTAAAAGCTTCACTTCTAAGCCTGTGCTCTGAGATGCCCTCATAGGCCAGAAAACCAAGCAACCCATGTCTTCCTCAGGATTTCATTGCTGTAAGGTCTGCTTCTCCCTACTCTATCTAGATGTCTCCCCTAGTAAGTCTTAGTATGTAACATTCAGGAGCACTGGCTTCCACATACAGAACTGATAATCTGCCAGAGGTTACCTGCTCTTTTTAAGTTTAATTGTAATGTCTAAGACAGGGTCTCACGTATTCCAGGCTGACTACAACCTACGTTCTGAGATTACATGAATGCCTTTATGTGAAAATTGAACCCAGGGCCTCCTATATGCTAAGCAAGCATTCTATCATCTCTCTGTGTCTCTCTGTGTCTGTCTGTCTGTCTGTCTGTCTGTCTGTCTCTCTCTCTCTCTCTCACACACACACACACACACACACACACACACACACAGAGGGAAACAGACAAACATACCCTGTCTAACCTATTCTCATTACCTTTATTCAACACAATGAAGTTAGATAGTCCATCCAGGGTCACCTACTAGTAGGAAACAAAGGTAGAATGTGTAGAATTTGAAGGCAGAAGCTTCAGCTTTGGAGCTTCTGAGCCCCTCAGATTTCTGACTGGTGTGTTTCTGAGACCCAATTTGTTATAGCATGAATCCAGGCGGATCCTTGGCAAATTCTCATCCAGCCCAGCTGAGGACATGAATCTTAGGGGGCCAGAACCTCTGTAAAAGGAGGGATTTAAAGCCCGCTGGGTGTGAGATGACAAGGATCAAATCAAAGAACAAAACTGTGCCTGAGATGGCGGGAAGTTCCTGGGAATTGGAATTTGTAACTGCTTCAATTGGCTAGTCCCTACCCAAGACATCTTATCAAGAGGAAGTCAAACAACCCCGAAAGAGAAATTTAAAAACAAAAGCAAAACAGAGTAGAAATTGTGATAATGAGATCCTGTTACTCCTCGGAGGAAAGAAATGATGGAATATACCACGAGCCTCAGACCCTGTGCTCTACAATAGGCAATCTCTCATCTCACATTTAGTCTTATCTCTTTGAGGAGGGTTTCATGATGGCTAACTATTTAATACACTCTCAGCTCTGCTTCCTATGCTGTGGTTGACTCTGGCTTCTGGCTCCTGAATAATCTGGGGGGTTGTTAGTGGCAGACCTGAGGAAAGGCAGGAGGGGAGGAGGTGGGTTTCTTGTCAGTGTAGCCTAAAGAACAGAACAGTGGGTAGAATTAAAGTGAGAGGTTCCATGCACAAAGAGAACCAGCTGTGCACTGAGCTGAGGGAAAAGGTCATGCCCAGACTATGGCCTCAGATGCAAGACAAGGTTCTGCTCCCTCTCTGCCTCTTCCTGGCCACACAACTCTGTTCTCCCTCAGTCTCACTGAGGTGCACACCCTCCTCACAGAATAGATACAAATATGCCCAGCAGCTCCTAGAGCTATAAGCAACAAATAAGACCAAACCTATGAAATGACTTTGGGCACTGTGTTTGAGCTTCCCCAAACTCATATAGATAGCATCAGGAATCTCAAACAAAGCCTTGGAGGTTAGAAGTGTCCAGACCAAAGGCCCCAATGCCCAGGTTCTGACCTGAGTAGGGTAAGAACCCAAGGGCTGAATTTCTCAAGGAAAATCAATGATGGAAAAAAAAAAACAGCCTGGAGCTAGGCATGGTGGTACACACTTTCGATCCCAGAACTCTGAAGATGAAGCCAGAGAGATCTCTGTTAGAGGCCAACCTGATCTACATAGAAGGTTCCAGGACAGCCTGGGCTGCATAGTAAGACAATGCTAAAAACAAAACAACAACAAAGCAAGCAAACAAACAAAAACACTGTATTACGGTACTCCTTTGGAAGAAATAGAGCGGCAAAGTGTTGCAGGTAGGAAAGAGTGAGCCATGGGCAGACATGGTTGAGGTAACTCCAAGATCCACATAAGAAACAATGGAAATAGCCTTAGCAGTGGGTAGTGTAGTGTTAGAGCCCCAGGTCTATCTGGAACTGGCTATAAAGCCTTCACCTAGATACTTAACCCACTCTACCCAAAACAGTTTCTCCAGCTCTATCTGAAATATTTCATTTCTGAACTGAAGAGGAGAACACTGATGAGTAGCATGAAGACATGAGTTTGGATCTTAAAAAGGATGTGGCTGCAAGTACCTGTAACCTTAGCAACAGGGGCTGGCAGACAGAAAGACCAGAAGATCAAAAAGGAATAGTGGCTTCCAGTCTAGTCTAGCCTAAAACCTGCAAGGTTCAGTGAGACCCTGCCTCAAAGGAATAAGGTGGAGAGCAATAGAGAATGCTCAGTATCCTCCTGTGGCCTCTATATGCTCGGCAAGTCCACCAGCCTGTGTATACCTATGTACAAACAGGCATATAGCAAACACAAGCACAGCTTTAAAGAAGACTTGATAGCCAGGTGGTGGTGGGCAGCACACACCCATAATCCTAGCACTAGGGAGGGCAGAGAAAGGTGGATGTCTGTGAGTCTGAGACCAGCCTGGTCTACAGGACAGAACAGTCAGGGATACTCAGAGAAACTCTGTCTTCAAAAACCAAAACTAACCAAACAAACAAGCAAAGGCTTTATATATTTTCAGTGATAAAATAAATTAATTAAAATAAAGCTAATAGATAGGAAACTGTTACATAGCTGATAAAAGCTGCCAAGTTCTCATCATCAACATAAGGACAGCTTTCAAGGCTGAAAACATCTGAGTGATCCATCAAACTCTGCTCTGTTTACAGCACAGCCTATAGGCTGCCCATGGGCAGGGTGTAAGCCTAGCTAGCTCCCGCTCTCCATAGAGCTAGAGTGATGCCTGACACAACAGCCCTCACCCAGAGTTACTGAATAACACGTGTTTGTAAGGCCCAAGCAGAGGCCACCAAGACGGAGAGACAGGGAAGGCTAGGCAGTGAGGAAGGATGAGAGGAACATAACTTCTTACATTGTTTACTAGAAGAAAGATAGCAGACCAGGCATGGTAGTACATGCCTTTAATACCAGCACTCAGAACTCAGAAGTCAGAGGCAGGTGGATCTCTGTGAGTTCAAGCCATCCTGGTCTACAAAATGGATTCCAGGACAGTCAGGGCTGTTACACTGAAAATTCTTCTCAAAAACAAAAAGCAAACACACACACACACACACACACACACACACACACACACACAGAGAGAGAGAGAGAGAGAGAGAGAGAAGAACTGTTTTTCTCATTCATACATAGTAATACTGGGATGAAAAAATGGTATAGGAAAAAAATAGAAATCTGTGGTGAAATAAAATGAGGCCTCACCCTGCCAGTTAAATATGAGATTTTAAAAAAATATATACTCAGTGAATAATAAGTTAGGCCTTAGGTCCTGCTAATAAAACAGTCTAATCTTGATTATCAGTGGAACTGATTCACTGCTAAACTATGTCACCTCTAGGCCTGAGTCACAGCCTGTCATAAATGTTTGCATTACCTGTGGCAAAGCTCAGGTAGGTGGGCCAGGTTTGTTCCCTCTTTCTTTCTCTCTAAAAGAAAATCTTTTGTTCTTGGCAAACTTTCTCCTGCTTTCTTGACCCCAGCATACTGAACAACCCAGTCCTTATAGAGGGGGCCAAAGTACTCATTCCACTTGGTGTGGGGGCTCAGATATGTTCAGTCTCCTTCTCTACAAGAAACTCCATCAAAGCCCAGGGACAATCTGGAATCCAGTTAAACCCAGCCCTGCCACTGCCCAAGTTCCCTGCATGCAACATGAAGATGAAAGACTTTCCTGGGGAAACAATGAGGATTCAATAATACATGCAGTAGAGGCAAACAGGAACGCCGAGGAAGGGGCAGTAGAGTGACATGAGATGATCCCTCAGGCTGGCCA
>PVIH01000001.1:147431-346005 GCA_004025045.1 Sigmodon hispidus
CAATGAGGATTCAATAATACATGCAGTAGAGGCAAACAGGAACGCCGAGGAAGGGGCAGTAGAGTGACATGAGATGATCCCTCAGGCTGGCCATCCAGTCCAAGCCCCCAGAAGACTCCACAGCAGGCAGAACTCAGTGTATAACCACACACACACACACACACACACACACACACACACACACACACACACACACACACACACACACACACACACACACACACACACACACACACACACACACACACACACACACACACACACACACACACACACACACACACACACACACACACACACACACACACACACACACACACACACACACACGCACACATACACACACATACACACACACACACACACACACACACACACGGAGTGTGAATCCTCACAGCAGCACTGTATGGGGTAGCGACTATTACACTTGCCGTTTGATAGATGTGACTATTGGGACCTAGAGGTAGCAGCAAGCATGACAAGGAGAAGATACAGACTCTCGGCCACTGTGGCCATCTACTGCTATTTGTGCTGCGCTGTAGGCCACATGTGATTAGGTACATTTAAATTAGTTGCAATTAATATTAAATGTCAATCCTTTGGTCACAGAGGTTGCACTCTGGTGAGTGGTAACATGTGGCTAGTGGCTTCCTATCACCCAGGCCAGTTCCTGACTGACATTTCCACATCATAGGAAGCTCTAGTGGACAGTGTATCACTAGATAATAGAGCACATGGTAGGTTCACTGAAAATGATGGATAAATGACATTTTTAAAATTAAAATATTCTGATTTCAGCAAGCTGACTGGTCATTTAACAAGATGTGAAACTCTCTCTAAACTTAAAGAAAAGCTTCCAGCTCCTTCCAGCTGTCCTCACTTGACAACTTACTGTCTCTTTTCTCCCTAACTTAACTCAGTGGCTGCTTGTCTATGGGCAAAGAGAGCCAAACTTCAAAGTCCAGACACCTGAGACATACCATCTTGTTTTATTTTTTTATAAAAAAGATCCTAGAACAACTGGGGAAACTGAGTCTTGGAGATGTTCTTTGGACTCATAAGATTAAAGCCTGGGACAAGGCATGGTAGCAAAGACCTTTAATCCCAGCACTCAGGAAGTATAAATGGAGGGGGGAGGGGGGTGCCACTGTGAGTTCAAGGACAACCTGATCTACATAATGAGTTCCAGGACAGCCAGGCCTGTCACTCAGAGAAACCCTGTCTTAAATAAAACAAGCAAAGGCTCTAGGGCCAGGTCAGGAGTGATCTTGTGCATCTGCCTTTCAGTTTTCTTCGAGGTACATCTTCATGAATCCCAATCAGCCTATAATACTCCCAATCAGATTTGTAGTTATGGGGACGGAGATCTGGTCCCATTCAGTCCCTGTGGGCTCTGACTCCCTGTTATAGATGAATGAGCACAGACAGGGTTATTAATTCAATTACTACTTGTTTCCTGTACCTGTCTGCCAGGCACCCAGTTAGTTTCTAGAGAAAGAGACTTGGGCCCTGTGTTCACGAAGTGGTCTAGTGGAGGAGGTAGACAGAAGCCCACAGTCCGGCAAATGTGCAATGCCCCATCAGTAGGCACTGCCCGGGATCATAGTGGGTGAGGAGAAAGGTAAATCAGGAAATTACCACCTGATTTAAGGGTAATGGTAATCTGATCTCCCAACGTACAACTGTGGGATGAGCAGAGTGGTCTTAGCCTTCAGCACTAACTGAGGAGAGCAGACCTAAAAGACCTGTGCAGAGGACCAAGGCTGTTTCCCATGTGTCTTCAGCTTTGGCCCTCAGCAGAGCTCTGGCCACATGGCCTCAGGAAACCGTAACACTGTAGCCATTGTCATTGTGCTAATGAGGCAAATGAGGTGAAAATTCACTCCAAGGGGAGATGCTATGAACCTACATGGTCCGTGCATTGAGACAGCTATTATCAAAAAGCTGAAAAAGTGTTGCCAAGGATGGAAAGAGAGAGAGAGAGAGAGAGAGAGAGAGAGAGAGAGAGAGAGAGAGAGAGAGAGAGCACACAGAACTGTTTTTCTAATTCATACATAATAATACTGGGATGAAAAAGGTGGTATAGAAAAAAAAAATAGAAATCTGTGGTGAAATGAAATGAGGCCTCACCCTGCCAGTTAAATATGAGATTTAAAAACATATATATACTTGGTGTATAACTAATAAGTTAGGCCTTAGGTCCTGCTAATAAAACAGTCTGATCTTGATTATCAGTGGAACTGAGACCATGCACTGCTGGTAGAGCATCTGCTGTGGAACACAGGAGGAAATTAGAATGATGGTAGTGTCCATTAATTACAACTCTAAGTTCCTATCCCCCCAAAATGCACATAGGCCCCTATTTGCATCCCACTGCTCATAGAGGCGTTATTCACTGTGGCCTAAAGGTAAGAGCAGCATCATGAATATTTGATAATAGAACTGTGTACTTTAAAATGTTGAGATGCTTTCTTCACAACTAAAAGCAAGGAATTTAACCGTGTGCCTAATAGAGGGCCTGGCACACTCTGGCCAATAAATCAGACATAGGCTCCTCCTTAGGATTCTGGTGCTGTCATAGCTGAAAGGGATCTCACTTATTCTGAGCAACTAAGCCTAGGCTGTTCCTGATTCTGTGCATCCCTCCAAAGATGGAAGAAGGAGAGCCCACAAGAGAAGGGGGGTATGAACTCTTGATACTTTATCACTTCTAGGAGGGGAACACTCCCAACATCTTATAGATGAGGGATTGCCCAAAGATATCCACTTCCTAGTAATAAAACCAGGGGTGAAGCTTAACCTCGATAGTCCAAAGACCATCCCTTTCTGCAAACTGTGTTGATCACAGAAACAAGGGTCTCTTTATATAGGGGCTGGGTCAAGTGATTGGCTGAAAAGAGGTCTAGTTTCCAGAGCTGAAAGGAGATGAGCCAAGTGGATCAAGTTCTAGGTCTTCAGGCCTCACATAGCAGCAGATATATCTGGTATACCTGCTCTGTATGTCCTGGGCTGCTGTGCTCTTTGGCCACAGCTGATTGGGGTAAGCCGATCTGACAACAACCGAGCCAGCTGAAATCACTCTCTCAAAGTCTCACTTGGGGGACAGAGGGGAGGGGAAGAGAGAGAGAACATAAGTGCAAAATGGTCCCTGGCTGACATGAGTCTGGCTCCTATGCAGCCCAGCACCTGTCCTCTGTATGATTTCTCTGTGGCTTTAGAGAGCTCCACAACTTTATTGCACAAGCTCAGATAGACTTCTGCTCCTTTTGGAAAGGCTCCTGGCTGAGATACCCTAACCCTTCCAGGCTGGACAGGGGGGCAGGGAAAGCAGTGAATGAGACCCACATCTCAGCTTGGCTGAGGAAATGTTTCCATTTGACCCTTGGGAGGCCAGCTATGTTTATTTTCAAATATCACTTTCACATGCTAAGCTATTGTCTTTGATAGTCTCCCTTACGGTGGTCTCTTATACAGCCGCCGCACCCACAGGGTAAACATTCTGAGTGGACACGGGACAGTCTTGTATTCCACTGCACAGTGAGGGGCAAGAAGGAAAGTCCCATTCGCCTGCTAGGTGTGGTTTCCTCACTAATTTGGATCAATCAGGTGGCTTCCTTAGTATCGCTCATTAGCACTCCCTTCTAATGGCAGCCCAAAGGAGTGCCCTCTGAGTTAAATGCTTCCCAGGGCCATCAATAAACCTAAGCAATCTCTCAGGCTGCTGGTGATGTCCCAGAGAGGCATCCGAGTACTTAGCAGTGAGTCACAGTCCCATCCCCAGACAACTCCTATTAATCTCACCACATAACCCACAATTCCACTGTCCTTTGTGCCTGGAATAGCCTCTTCCTCCTCCCTCCAGCCCTTCCTCCCCTTTTTTCATTCACAGATCTCACTGTGCAGCCTTAAATTTGTGATCCTCCTGTCTCAGCATCCCAGGTGCCCAGCTGTCTCCTAACTTCCACTTATCCTTTAATTAAGACCAAATTCAATGTCAACACCTTCTTCACAAAGCTCTCCATTTTCTGTTTACTCTTGTTGTTGGCTTTTTTTGGGGGGAGGTGGGGTTAGTTGGTTGGCTGGTTGGTTGGTTGGTTTTGACTTTTTAAACAAAGTCTCCCTGTATATGCCTGATCTGGAACCCAATATGGAGACCAGGCTGGCCTTGAACTTGTTCTGATCCTCTTGCACCTTTTCTCAGGTCAGTAACAACAAGCATATGCCACCAAATCTGGCCTCTTTTTCAACTTTCCCATGCTTATACCAGTGTGTATCCCATCCTAATGTCCTAATTAGCTGGTCTCCTAGGCCTAGAAGAACAGATCATGTTCAATCTGTTTTTTACTTTGACTCTTTACACTGTCTGGTGTACTGTAGGACTCCATAAGAACAACTTATCAAACTGGAGAGGGAATTTAGAATTCCTGTGTGCAAGGCCTTCTGCATTTCCACCTGATCCACAAGTAACCCTGCAAGCTAGGCTACTGCTCTATTTTGCTTTCCTGGTGCTAAAACACCATGACCGAAGACAATTGGGGGTAAGAAACTGTATTTGTCTTACATGATCTGATCCTAAATGGTCATAAAGGGAAGCCAAGGCTGGAACCTGGAGATAGGAACTGAAGCACAGACCATGGAGGATCACTGATCACTGGCTTACTTACCATCCTTTCTAGGCTTGCTTTCAAATAAAACTCAGGACCATCTACCTAGGGATGACACCACTCACAGTAGACTAGGCCCTTCCACATCAATAAGTAATCAAGAAAATGTTCTCACTGCCATGCCTACAGGCAAATAGGATGCAAGTAACTCCTCAGATGAGGTTCCTTTTTCCCAGATGACTATCTGTGTCAAGCAAGTCTCTCTCTCTCTCTCTCTCTCTCTCTATATATATATATATATATATATATATATATATATCATATATAATCAACACTAAGTTATTTAAAATCCTGAAGATTGTTGATTTGCTCATGAGCAACTAAGAAATAAGAATTAGAATTCTTTTTGATCTTGCTGGCCTTGGGTCATATTGCTCTGCAATGGCCAATTACAAGTTAGTTGACAAAGGCTTAAGGTGACAGATGTCCCACAGCTATTTCTATGAGAACTGTGCTCAAAGTGCAGCCCTGGTCAACAGAGCAGCTGTTCTGTGGAAACTATGAAGTCAATAAAATGGCTACCATTACATTACACCAGAGTGTTCTAGGTAGCATGTGTATTGTAGTCCAGTGCGTGTTTCACATACAAACTTTCAGCACAAAAATTAGCAGCTTTTCATAGTTCTACCCATGTATAAGAATGAGATGGTTCAGCAGTTGGGAGTGCTGGCTGCTCTTCCAGAGGACCTGGGTTCAATTCCCAGCACCCACATGGCAGCTAACAACTGTCTGTAGTTCCAGTTCCAGGGGATCTGACACCAATGCAGATAAAATAAAGTTAAATAAATTTCAAAAAAAACCAAAGAATGCAAGCATGCACATTTACAAACCGGTTGTACTCAGTGTTGAGGATACGTGGAACAGTAGCTCTTTACCTAGATCCATCCACTGAGCATCTGAGAAAATGTTCAGTGCAATTCTGAACAAAAAAAGGTGAGCCAATCCCCATAGCTCCCTTCAGGATTAACAAGCAAAGGCTTCACTACTCCAAGATGTCTCTAATTGTCAGCTCTTTGCTTTCAATGACCAACACTGAAAAAGAATATTCCACATCAATATGGCATGTGTTGGTGAAGGCATAAACACACCATGCCACGGACACCACAGGGCTTAGAAGCCCTAGGGGCAGGAAGAAACCAATCAGAAAAAAAACCCAGAAAAGTGTCAATGTCCTTAACTGAAGGCATAGGGGTGAGCTATGTAGTGGAGGAGGGAAGGAAAAATAAAGCATGTTAATTAATTTCTAAAAGGCAACTGTGGTTTTGTAAATGATTGAGAGCCAAAGAATGTGCCTTTGGGAAATGTACAGTCCCATGCTTTAGCAGGGTGGGGCCACCATCCTTCCATAGTGAGTGTCCAGGCCCTTTTCTCCCGGAAGTGAGGAGAATGACTCAGTAGATTAAACAGTTCTGCCTTCCTGAGTGTTTGTCTACACTATCCCACGGTTCTCCTGAAGTACTCATGTTCCACCACCATCATTAGCTGGAAAGAATATTCTAGACTCTAGAATGTACCATAGGTGGATAAAGGTTCTATAGGAGAAACTCACCTTCACAGACTATAGCAAATGAACCCTGGGGGAATCCTTCACTCACCATATCTCATCGTTCTGAGCAAAATCTCACAGCCTTTTAAAGCTCATCTAAAAATTCTTTTAAAAATTAACTCTGGACAGTAGGAGGATGGCCCAGTGGGTGACGTGCTTGCTGAGCAAGGGCAAGGACTTGAGTTTGAATCTCCAAAGCCTACATAAAGCTGTACAGAGTGTGAGTCTATCATTCCAACTCTCTTACAGAAGAGTCAGGAATACCCAGAAACTCGTGTGGCACCCACGAACAAGAGACCTGCTTCACAGTGTAGAAAGCTGACCTCCAACCTCTGTACATGTACTGTTGGCACACACAGACAGAGACAGACAGACAGACAGACAGACAGACAGACAGACACACACACACACATATCACACATGTACAAATACATTCACAGAAAAAGAAAAAGAAAAAAGAAGGGAAGGAAGGAAAATGTCTCGGGATTTTAAATGTTTCTTACACAAAGAAATATAAAATCTTGAGATGGTAATTATGTCTATTTGCCTTGATCTGATCATTTTACACACACACACACACACACACACACACACACACACACACACTCTTCATGCTTTCTATGTTCCCCAACCTGGCTCTGAATTCAAACCTTCAATTTTCCTAACTCTACCTCCTGAGCTCTGGGAGTGCAGACATGTACCACATGCTATGCTGTACCTCATAAATATAAACCATTAAAAATAAATTACACTTAAAAATAGAAAACTTGCAGCAGGAATCTCTCTCTCTCTTTCTCTCTCTCTCTCTCTCTCTCTCTCTCTCACACACACACACACACACACTATATTAATGTTCCCAATGAAAATAAAATCAAATAATAAATCAATTAATACTTTCTTTTTATTTATTTGATTTTGGCTCATCACTCTATTTATTATTATTATAATAAAACTATTTTATTTATTATACAGTGAAATTCATTGAGATGCACAGATGTCCAGTCTGGTTAATTTTAGAGTATTTTAAAATAAAGTTTCAAGTAGTAATTTTACATTAAGTGGTTCTTGCTAAGAAACAGTCAAGTGGAGCCAGTGATGGGCTCCTGGCTATAGATTAATAAGAACAGGTAAGTCACTATTAGAAGATTCCCAGACCACAGGAATCTTTGCAGATTTATTCCCTCCAGAGAGACCATTACTGATTCCCACCCCCACCCCAAAAATTCTTAAGGAGAGGAAGTGGTTTTCTTAAGCTTTCAAAGTTGGGGGGTGAGCATAGTGATACATGTCTATAATCCCAGCACTTGGGAGGCAGAGGCAGTCCTATCTCTGTGAGGTCAAGGCCAGCCTGGTCTACATAGTGAATCCAGAGCTAGTCCCTGTCTCAAAAACAAAACATACAAAACTAAAGGCAGGAAGATTTCAAAGACGGATGTGCTAGTTGGAAGAGACACTAAATGTCTGGGCTTTCACCTGAAACCATGCTCGAGGGACAAGAACGAAAACAACACACTAACCCAACAGTGGACATCTGGACAGTAATAGTAGACATCCCACAAGGCCAAGCTCTGCAAGTGGTGAGAAGACAGGAAACTTGGGGGCAGAACAATCCTATCGTAAGGACAGGATAGGAAAATGGCTAGTATGACAGTCTTGTTTCCCAGGAGCGAGACAGCCCTGTGAATAAAACGCTGCCATGTGGTGATATGTTGTATATCTAATAAAAATAGTCCGGAATATCAGAGGACATAGTCATCCACATCCAAGCCACGAAGGAAGTAGTGACCCATGCCTTTAATCTCATCACTTGTGAAGCAGAGATTCTCTGGATCTCTGTGAGTTCAAGAACAAAACAGAGCCAGGTAATGGTGGCCACACCCACCTTTAATCCTAGCACTAGCAAAATTAATCCTGAAATTGAAATGATTGGGCCGGGGAAAGAAATTTAAGGAAAGAAGGCAGAAAAGTTTAACCTTTTGGGTGTGAGCCTAGTCAGTTTGGGGACTCGTGGAGATAGGACCTACCCTGTTTAGCCTGAGGAGTTGGCTGGGTAAGAATTGGCTGTGGTTTGTTCCCTGTCTCTCTGGTATTTCAGCTTTTCCTCAATATCTGGCTCCGGGTTCTATTATATACCGAATAGAATTCATGCAATACCACCACATTGTAAAGGCACACCAGGATAAGAGTGTACAAGGAAGATTTCTCTCCACTAACCTTTCCAAGAGAATTCTTTCACACAGAAGCAAGGAATGAGTCAGTGGGAAAATAAAAGTGTATGGTAACATCCGTCTAGCAAAATGACCTCAAAAAAGATTACAAGCCAACAAACACAATAAAAAAAAAAACCACTCTACAGTATCAGCCCTTCACAAGTGCATTGGCTCCACAAGACTGGAGCAACTTGGATGTCTACAGCAAGAGGCTCTTAAAACCCAGTTGTTGAGACAGCTGACCCAGACGTGATGGTATAAGCCTCAAATCTCAGCACCTGGGAAATGGAGAATGAGGAGGACCAGAAATTTTAAGTCATCCTCAGATACCTATGGACTTGAAGCCTGGAAGCCTGATCTTGGCTACATGAGCCTCTGCCTCAAACAAATTGTTTGAACTGGTGATTCCCAGGAAGAGAGAATTTTCACTTTTCAGCTGTATAATCCCTTCTATAGTGTTTGTTTACTTCATTTTGCTGTCATTCAAAGAATTAAGATATAATATTAACTAAAATTTAATTTTTTCTTTTGTTTTTGTGTAAATGTGTCTCTGTGTGTGTGTGAGTATGTGCCTCTCTGTGCATGTCTGTATGTGTGCGTGTGTATGTCTGTGTGTTGTGTGTGTGAGTGTGTATATGTCTGTGTGTGAGTGTATGTCTGTGTGTGAGTGTGTATATGTCTGTGTGTGTGTCTGTGTGTGAGTGTGTATATGTCTGTGTGTGTCTGTGAGTGTGTATATGTCTGTGTGTGAGTGTATGTCTGTGTGTGAGTGTGTATATGTCTGTGTGTGTGTCAGTGTGTATATGTCTGTGTGTGTGTTGGGGGTGATCCGAGGACAATTACAGGAGTACGTTTCCTCTCTCCATGTGGGTTCTGGGGACTTAACTCTGGACACCAGTCTCGGTAGCAAGCTTTTTAACCAGTAAGCCTTCTTGCCAGCCCATACTTTTAAAACCTCTAAATGGTTATATGTCAGAGTTCAGAGAATTCAGAGGTCTGTATGGTCTAATTCCTGCGGGACCCAGTCTGGCTGTCTACCAGGAGCTGGAGGCACATAGCTACCTGTAGCTCTCAGACAAGCTGACTTAAAATTTAGAACTAGTTTGTGGTACCCAAGAAGAAGAAAAATGACATAAGCTCTGTTGCCTTCATAATTTACTCCTGCACATCCAAATTCCACCAGCAGAAGCAAACCAGCATTCTTGGTTCACATGTAGTGAGATCCAGAGCACAGAAAGCTACACAAGACCTCGGGTCAGCCCCAAGTTAGTTGGTGACTAGTATGTACACTCCCAGCTGCAGTGTGGTCACTGGCTAGCAAGGCTTCTGCTTGGGTTCAGAGATGAGGCCCTCAAAGTCCTAACAGTGAAAGGCTTATTCTCCAGCATACAATCAGGCAGAACCTAGGTGGTGGATCCTAAAGAGCTGGGGATTTCTTAGGAAGATTTACATCACTGGAGTCTATCTTTGAAGAGGTTTCAAGACCCTTATCTTCTTCTCCCTCTTTTCTGGCTATGATGTGATCAGGATTGCTCTTCCACAGACTCCTTCCGGGAAGTACCTTCATCCTCCCTTGGAGGCTGTAAAGCAATAGATCTATCTGTTCAGCTGTAGGCTGAATCTCCAAAACCCTGAGTCAAAAGCAATGCTCTCTCTTCCTGGATGGTTATCTCTGTTCTTGTCATAGTGATAGAAAGCTGACACAGCCTCACAGTATCCACACAAGCATCATCATCCTTTGGAGACTCTCAATCAGTCATGTGTCCTGCCATCACGTGAAGTAGGCAGAGCTGGTCCTGTCCCCATCCCCCGGTCTCTAGCCCCCCCCACCCCTCCATCCCTGGTCATTTGTGAACATTGATACCACAATATAAGATCCTTACTCCTATCAGGACTTAATCCTACTTAATTTTATACAGTGCTCAAAACTGGATGCACAACAGGAAAGGATTTACCATCACCAAGATTTTCAGACTGCTGGGAAAAAAAAGGAAGGCAAGAGAAGAAATCCTATACATTACTATCTTTCCCAAACCTTGAAAGATACTGGCTTTCAGAACTCACTGAATGCAGATGATCAAAGTCTTGGTACCAGAACATTACCATAAAGCTAGAAAGAGAGAAGTACCTAGCTACATGCTGGAGCTAAGGAAGCTGAGAGCCTAATGGTTAGAGCTGGGGTAGCCAAGGTTACCAGTTATTTTGGAATGCTGAGGTGCAGTGTGCAGAGATGCAGCTCAGTGGCAGTGTGTGCAAGACCCTAGCTTGATCCCCTGGACTCAAAAAAGAGGAGACCCCACCAAATATAAATGCTTGCCTAGAGTTCAGATGTTCCTACATTGAGTTCAATGATCTTTCTTGGGTCAGATGAATGAATGAAGGAATGAATGACTTTACCACACAATCTGTACAACCAAAGGGAATCAGAAACATGTTTGTTTGGTTAGACCACATTTGCCAATTTAGAAGTTTCCCCATTTCGTTTGAGTGTTTTCATTCATCAGTATAATTTCAGACAATTAAAATTTCAATTACTGCATATTCCTAGGTAAATTAGATTTTTAAGTGATAAATCCAGATTATTCCATAATCTGCAAAATTTGCCTCGAAAGTGGCCTCTCAATCCCAGTCTCTTTATTACTTGCCAATAATAAAAGGCACAAATTCTTCGTGTTATGTCAGTGTTGTGTAACAGCTTTAAGATAGATTTTTAAAAGTACTATGTGCAAACGAATTCAAAATGACTCCTCATAATCCAGAATAAGAATTGTAAAGTTCTGTCCTCTAAGAGTCTTACATTTGTTTTCTAGGTCTCTTCTCTTCATTTTCCTTCCTTCTTCCCTCCCTCCCTTCCTTTTCTTCTTTCTACCTGAACAGCCATTTAGCAGCTTTAAGTTTTGTGTCTCTCCCCCCCACCCCCACCGCCCACCTGTCTTTCCTTTTCTTGCTCACCTTTGGGGAAGGGATTTAAGAAGAGAAATAGAAAGGAACACAAGAATGGAGAAAGAACCTGTGAGGAGAAGTTGTCAACTTCCTGGGGTTGGAGGGAAATGTGCCAAGGCGTGGTAAGGAAATGCCTGCCTGTCAAGGCTGGTTCAGCAGGGTACCCCGACAGAGAAGTGAGATTGTGATTTTACCAGGATCATGGCCAAAAGAGAAAAGAGACAAAACCTAGTACAGGAGTGCCCCAGCTGTGCCTGCCTGCCTGCCTGGGAGGAGGGGGGAGCATTCTGTGTTAGCATCCGTCCCCTCCGTTGTAATCACAGTTAGTGATAAATAACTGTGATAAATAACTGCTTGGAATTTCAAGAGGCCCTTTAAAGACCAGCAGTCTACACCTTCCTCCCTTGTTTTGCAGAGGAACATGGAGACATAGAGAAATGATGAAGTCATTTGCCCGAGGTCACACAGTCAGACTCCCAAGCTGCAGATGTGCCTTCAGAGCTCCTTCCGGGTGGACAGTCCCAAAGTTACAGAACACACTCAAATACCCCAACTCCTGACATACAGAACCCTAACCCTAACTTCATAACCTACCAAAATTCCACATGACAGTAAAAGCAGCACCGAACTGGTTAATAGTATCATGGAGCCTTCAGCAGTTAATGAATTACTCCTCTTCCTCCGTTACTCTTCACAAGAAGAGAAGTTTGTAAAATGCACCTTCATCTATGGACACTGACTTTGGACCAATAAAGCCATTCATACCTGAAATCAAGAGAATAGCAAATAGAGGTTCCCCCCGAGAGTTTACAGAAACGTCAGATCTTTCGGTGAGTCTCAAGCCCTAGGGAAAGTTAAATGCTCTCCGCAGTGATCGGTCCTGACCTGCCCAGGTAATCCTGGAACCTCCAGAGGAACAGGGAGAGGCTTCACCATCCGCCAAGTGCTAACTTGAAAAAGAGATCCAAGTGCCTCGCCTTCCAGCAAAGAGCTTCAGAAAGAGAAGAAAACTTTGCCTTACCTTTAAAGATGACAGAAACGATAGGATCCGGCTTCCCAAATTTTGTTTTAGGGATGTTAGTGGCAGATTCCACAATCACTCGAAGCATGGCTCTTAAGAAAGCCAATTTCAGCCAAACAGCGGAGGAGAGAAAGCAAGCGCTGGCGCTGGGCCCTCCGCCCTGGGAGAGGATGTCTCCAGGCTAGGGGAGGGCTTCTCCAGGGCAGGGAGGGTGGAGGAGGAGGGGTGGGGTGGGGTGGGGGCGCTCTGGAGGATTATTTGCTGAAGGCCACGTGTAAACTGATATCCACACTCCCAGAGTCCACGCAGGGCTGCAGGCGCGGCTTATGAATTCAGAAAATGTGGACCTGAAAAAGGACACTGCAACGAGAAGTAATTTTGTGCAGCGTATGAAACCACGATGGATTCGGGACAGGCAGCAGTTCAGGAAAACCAAGAAATGTTTTTGTCTTTTAGCTGTTACTCTACTTCGTTGTTTTTCTACCACTTCTTGCACTGTTTACCAAGTCTCGTGGAGTTTTAAAACGACTTAGTCTGGTTTTAACTTTACTTTTGCCTTTTCTTCTCGCTGTGGTGGACACGCCCCCTCAGCAACTTTAAAGGCTTAAAAAAAGCTGCTAAGAGGCGCCCCCTACTGCATGGCGCAGGAACAGCTGGGTTAATGTCCAAGAACTGGAAGAAAATAGAGATTTCATTATCTTTGGTCCCTTTCCTTCCCAACAGATTCGCCCAAGGATCCCGTCGAAAGTAGGATCCTAGCTTCTCTGGACCACGGAAAGCTAACTGTCTTCAGTGGAAATATATGTCTGCTTCTCAAAAGGGTGACGTAAGGCTATGCAGTCTGATGGTTAGAGCACGAGTGCTTTACCACTTTGAGCCACATCACCGGAGCAAATTTCTTCAGCCACTTCCACTTTCCATGCCCTTATTTGTAAATAGATATAAATAGATATGTGCTGTAAGATGCAAGTCCTGTGGGGACTGGCAGGAAGCATGTAGAAAATCACACCTGTCTTGCTAGAATTTTATGATTTTATGCACAGTCTTACTGTGAATGCAAGCTGGTAAATCAAGTATGTTTCAGAATGGCCAGATCAGGCCATGGATACATAGAACTTATTTTTGCTTCTGGCATGCAATCGAGAAGAACCAACTGGAAGCGAACAGTTCAAGTGTATTGGAAACATGATACAGAAGGCAGCAGTGGATAGCAAGAGACTCTAAACGGCTATTTCTATCCAGAAAAGAGCTTTTATTGTCAGATAACTATTTCTTTCTTTCTTTTCTTTTCTTCCTTCCTTTCTTTTTTCTTTTTTTTTCTTCCTTCTTTTTTTCTGAGACAGGGTTTCTCCGCTCAGTCCTAGCTGTCCTAAAACTCACTCTGTAGACCAGGCTTGAACTCCAAAAGCTTTGCCTGTCTCTCCTCCAGAGTGTTGGGATTAAAGGCGTGCACTATCACTACCCAGCTTCCCCAGTCCTTTTTTATATCATTTTTACTTTTATCAATCCTTCCTTTCTCCTTTCCTAGATTTATGACTTTTAGTTCTGTGACCTGGCTAGTTTAGCTAGAGCCGTCTGTGGGACCACAAGTTAGGATTGTCCATTAAAGTCGATGGAGTCACCAGTCACCACACAACTAAAGGCAATGACTCCTCCTGTCTTCAAATCTCTCAGAAGCAAGTAGTCCATCAAGGCGGAGAAGGGCTTTCTGAGCCCTTCCTCCATCTTGGGCTGGCTATGAAACCTTGTTCACATACAGACCCAGCTCATTCATCTGAAGTTATTGAAAGTTTCTGATTGCAATGGCTATGCCATGCTCAGGAGACTTTTTCTGTTTTAAAATATTTATTTATTTATTTTAATTTTATATGAATTGGTGTTTTGCATGTATAACTGTGTAAGGGTGTCAGATCTTGGAATTATAGACAGTTGCTAGCTGCCATGTAGATGCTGAGAATTGAACTCAGGTCCTCTGGAAGAACAATCAGTGCTCTTAACTGCTGAGCCATCTCTCCAGCCCAAGGAAACTGAATTTCAAGACACTGCTTCAAGAAATGGCACAGAATATAGATATGATGAGAGGTTATGGATGTGCACACTCGCGGGGATACTGACTGAGTCTCACATGTTTAGTGGCCCTTGGACACTGGGTGAATGCACCACAAGGATGACTTCTACTCACATTATAATAACAATGTCCCACCTCCAGCAGGAGGAAAACCTGAATTCTCTAGCAGGCAGTGGAAGGTAGGGTGAAAATACCCCCCCAAATGGACATGATAGATTAAATGTACCATCAAAGGCCAGAAGAACCATGTTCTATCCATAGGGTCCTGGAGCACAAATCATTTCGTAAGATGCCAGAACACACTGTTAGAAAGGTATTCTCATCTCCAAGAAATCCAGTCTTCTGTAGGCCAGTAGAGAGAGATTCTATGTCTTAGTTGGATTTTTTTTATTGGTGCAATAAAACACCACAGTCAAAAGCAGCATCAGGAGGAAAGGGTTTATTTTGTACACATTGAAACATGTGGGAAGTCAGGGCTGGAACTCAAGGAGGCAGGAACTTATGAGAAGTCATAGAGGAGTTCTGCTTACTGGCTTGTTTCCCATGGCTTGCTCAGTTTGCTCTCTTATATTATCTAGGACCACAAGCCCAGGAATGATGTCACCCACAGTGAGCCAGGCCCATCCACACCAATCAACAATCAAAGAAAATGCCCTACTTCTTTCGTGTGAAGTTGACTGAACTAATGCTAGTGGGGATGATAAAACCCCAGAAAAACAAACCACAGGGAATGGTGCAGAAATCTCAGAATTATCATAATAAGCATCTGGGTTGGAGTAGCAGCCAGTGAATGCACACAGTATCACAGGATTCCCAGGAAACAGCATCCCAGAACAGAAAGGATGGGTGGCAAACGAGAGCTCTGTTCAGTGTCACCTGATACTTCCCTTACATTAGCCAGGCACAGGACATGGAACCCAAGGAAAGATCAGGTCTCTAAGGAGAGTCTCCCACTTCCATATCAAGCGTTCATGATAATGACTTCTCTAGATCATCCCCCAGTGATGGACTATTACTTGGAAGTGTTAGAGAAAAAAAAAAAAGCAAAGCAAAACCAAACCCTTTCTTCCCCAAGCTCCATTTTGATCATGATGTTTTACCACAGCAACAGAGATCCTAACTGGGTATTTAATTGTAATTGGCATGCTCTGGTCATTGATGTAAGCACAAGCACAACATGGCCTTGATCACTGGACTAAAAGTTTTGGCTGTGAGAAACCTTCCCCCCCGCCCCCCACAAAAAAAGCAGTCTCTAATTAAGGTTCTGGATGAATTGATGAATGGACTGTAACTCATCCAGATTTTGCAGAGCTAAAAGTACACATGCTATCTATCCATGGAAAGACATGAAAGAAATCTAAATATTACTAAGTGAAAGAAATCAATCTGAAAAGACTACATGCTGCATGATTCCAAATATATAACCTTCTGCAAAAGGCAAAATTATGGGGCAATTTTAAAAACCCAGTAATTTCCAGGAGGTATGGAAGAGGTGGGAAGCAATGAACAGGCAGAACACTGAGGCCTTTGAGGGCAGTGAAGCTACAGTATTCTCTGTGACATTATAATGGTCAATACATGTCTATATGTACTTGTCTAAACCCATAGAACGCACATCAAGAGCAATTCCTAAAGGGACCTATAGACTTTGGGTGCTGTTGATGTACAAACAGATTCATTAATTGCAACTAATACAAACTCTGGTTTGTTGGAGAGCAGGGTAGATGTGGGAACTCTACTTCCTATTTGATTTTGATATGGTTCTGAAACTGTTCTAAAAATAAGCCCTATTTTTAAAAACACACATATACATAAATAAAGCAAAAGAATACCTCCTTCACTGATTAGTAGGTTCTCATATTGACAAAATATTAATTTTATAAGAACTCATAGTTAGGCATTCAAATTTTAAAAGAAGTCCTGAGTATGTGTAATATACACAAGGAATCACAATACATGATGTGACTCACAAATCCAAGTTTTCAGTATCACTGATTGAGAAATACTATTTTAAACACGGCTTAAGGTACATTAAGCATATTTGATAAGATACATTCAGTTTGGTCCTGCAAAATTATTACATAAGCCACAAGATGGATGGACTCCCAAGCTCCTAGCATTTATTTTCTGGGTCCTTCCATTTGGCACTAAGAGTCCTGAAGGAAGGCAGGGGAGGATTCACACTGCAGGGGCTTGAACTGTGTTTCCTGAAGAAGGGTTTGAAAGAGAACTCTGGAAGTGAGGGGCAGCTGCATGGGTTTGTGATGGAGGTGAGACATGTGCAGAGACTGCTGGTCAATTAACTCCAGTCTGACACCAGAACGGCTTGTGAAGTGTGTGTGCATGTGTGTTACAAATGCAATTAAACGTGCGTGCCTGTGTGTGAGCCTTTGTGTGTGTGCATGTGTATGTGCCTGTGTGTGAGCCTTTGTGTGTGTGCATGTGTATGTGCCTGTGTGTGTGCATGTGTATGTGCCTGTGTGTGAGCCTTTGTGTGTGTGCATGTGTATGTGCCTGTGTGTGAGCCTTTGTGTGTGTGCATGTGTATGTGCCTGTGTGTGAGCCTTTGTGTGTGTGCATGTGTATGTGCCTGTGTGTGAGCCTTTGTGCATGTGCATGTGTGCCTGTGTATGCCTGTGAGTCTGTGTATGACTGTGTGCCTGTGTATGTGTCTATGTCTGTATGTGCCTGTGACTGTGTGCATGTGTCCCTGTGTGTGTTTGTGCCTATATGGCCCTGTGTGTGCTTGTGTCTGTGCCTGTGTGTGTCTGTGTGTGCCTCTGTGTGTGTGTGTGTGTCTGCCTGTGTGTCTATGTATGCCTGTGTGTCTGCCTGTGCCTGTACGTGTCTGTGAGGTGTGTTCTGTGTATTAGATGGTATGTTCATTATGTTTCTCATTATTGTCACAAACTCCTGACAAATAACTAAGCTGGGAGAAGGATGCACTGGACAGAAAATCATGGTGGTGGGAGTGTGTAGTTGAGGAAAAAGAGAGAAGGGAGGTATAATTAAGGACCAGGATGAAATAAAGCCCTGAGAATACGGCCCCCAAGATATATTTCCTCCAGTTCTACTTTGTACATAACACTACCTTCCAATAATGTCATTATGTTGTGGATTGATTCATTTAAAGGATGCAGCCATTAATTAAATTAGAGCTTCATGATCTGATCGATTCTAGAAATATCACCATACACACCCTGTCTTGTACCTCATTAATCTTCTAGTCATTTCTTTCTTCTTCCTCCTCCTCTCCTCTTCTTTCTGTGATCTGCCTCCCAAGTCTGCCACCACTGCCCTTCTATTCATTTCTTTTTTAAAATGATCTTTCTTTTCTTTTAAGGTTTTTTTTAAAATTTTTATTTAACTTATTTATTATGCATACAGTATTCTGCCTGCAGGCCAGAAGAGGACGCCAGATATCACTGTAGATGGTTGTGAGCCACCATGTGGTTGCTGGGAATTGAACTCAAGACCTCAGAGCGAGCAATGCTCTTAACCTCTGAGCCATCTCTCCAGCCTCTCTATTCATTTCTTAATGAGTGCCAAGCTGACACTCAAAATGAACTATCACAGGCCAGGCAGGGATGATGCACTGGTGAGATAGGAGTATAAATGTGTGCTTTGGAGACCATAGGGGAAAAAAAGGTAATTCATGTGTTCTTACACCCGACAGATGTGGCAGCCTCAGCATCAGCTCTGCCTCTCCTCTTTTGTCCCCCTAGCTCAGTAGCACCACCCTCATTAAGCTTTATTTGCCGCAATTCCTTTGATTCTGAAAACAAACCTATAGGTAAGTTCTCTTTTCACCTTGTAGGTGGGAAAATTAAGGCACAACAGTATTAAACAAATGACTAAATTTGCTCATAGCTAATATAAATATAGCTCATAGATAGCAGAGCTGAAGTTCTAGTTGAACATAATTATAATATGCTTCATTTTCACCCACACACCCTATAACACATAGACTCTACCCTTGATGTCATCAAGATGTGTATACTGGGTAATAATATTCCCTAAATTTATGTCACCTTATTTGTGAAATAGGGTCTTTTCTATTAAAATCATGTCAATATAAAGTTCTAGTAGATTAAAGTGGGCCCTAAGTCCAATATAATTAGTGTTTTCATAAGAAGGATATCTGGACATAGAACACACAGAAGAATGAGGAAAAGTTGTAATGATGCATCTCCAAGTCAAAAAACAGAAGGACTGTCAGAAATCACCAAAGCCAGACAAAGTGGTAAAGAAAGACATTACAGGAATTTAATATGGCATTTCTGCTCCCCTGATGTGGTGGCTTGAATGAAATGGCCACAATATGCTCAGAGAGTGGTACTACTAGGAGGTGTGGCCTTGGTGGAGTAGGTGTGGCCTTGTTAGAAGCAGTGTGTCATTAGGGATGGGCTTTGAGGTTTCAAATACCCAAGCCAGGCCCAGTGTCACTCTCTCTTCCTGCTGCCTGTCCATTCAGAGATAGAACTCTCAGTTCCTCCTCCAGCACTATTCCTGCTTGTGTGCCACCATGCTTCTTGCCTCGATGGTAGTAGACTAAACCTCTGAACTGTAAGCCAGGACCAATTAAATGCTTCATTTTTTTTAGAAAAAGTTGCCATTGTCTCTTTGGTGATGTTGTCTCTTCATAGCTATAGAAAACCTAAGAAGACCTCAGCTCACAAAATCTTTGTGCCTGATGCTCACTAGCTTCCCAGCACAAACTGACAATAATGGCCACTGGAATTAGAACTTCTTTAGGATTTCATAATGACTAAAGATCAGCAGCTCCCTGGTATAGCATGTCTTTCTCTGTACTGCCACCCCTTTTCCAAATAATGACATGGAGATTTCTTATTAATTATGAAAGCTTGACTATTAGCTTAGGCTTGTTTCTAACTAGCTACTGTAACTTTAATTAACCCATTTATAGTATCTGCATTCTATCACGTGGACTTATATCTCTCCCATCCTGTACCTCCTGTTTCATCTCTGTTCCTCCTCACTTCTCCTGCATGCCTAGATTCCTTCTCCTATGCTTTTCTATCCTCAGAAATCCTGCCTATACCTCCTGCCTGCTTCTTGGCTAGTCAGCTTTTTATTACACCAATTACAACATGTTTTTTCATTCAATGTAGAAATATCCCACATTTACATTTTCCCCTTTTGTATAAATAAAAAGGAAAGATTTTTTAACTATAAACCAATAGAATTCTATACAATAAGAACAATTATCAGGTAAGAATTACATTTACAATGCCCAATCCATTTGCATTTGACAAATTCTGAGAAAATACTTCGTTATAAATCCTATGTTGGTGAGTCCAAACTTTTACAACTAATTCACTATCTTGTGTCACCAAACCAAAACTATTTTTTTACATCTCAAAAACATTCTTAGATAAACAACTAAAGCTTTTATATTTCTCAACCTTATACACTTGATATCTCTTATGTACTTTAAAAAATGGTAACAAGGAAAAGTATAATTGTAACTGTCTTGTTTTCAACTCTATCAGAGACCCGAGGAAGATATAGTATCACCTGAGTAAAGAGAAAGTGCAGAACAAACAACTTCTAAAACTAGAAATGACAGAGACAGCTGTATGGCTGCCTGGACAGTCATCCAAAATTTCTCTGTAACATTGCAGCATTTATCTTCAAGTTAAAAGCCTAGAATATCTGATAGACTTGTCTGTGAAACAGAAATTTTAAGACTGTCCTACCTTGTCTTGGCAAAGTTCAGCAGTCATTTTATTTTGTGTTCTGCTTGTTGAGTTTGGACAGCATACTGTTGAGGTAAGGATAATTTCTCACTAAGTGGTTAACTTTGCCACAATAAAAGCAAACTCTCTGTGGATGTTCTCCAATGTCTATCATCCTTTTAAAAAAAATTGATGCTGCCAAGAGCAGATGTGTCTTACTGTCATGAAAAACCTTAGATTATTAACACATCTTAAGTGGAATATTTTGTAGGTCTCTGAAGTTTTTGAAGACTACCTGGATATCTAACAACGACACAAATTTGATTGTTAGATGACTAACTACTAGCCTTATTTCTTTAACCAAGAAAGCATGTTTGGATTTAGAGAGGAAAAAAGCCATGCTACAACTTCAAAGCCAGCTTAATTTTAAATGAATTGAGACCACAAAAAGATCATTTGCCATTATGTTTGTAGACAGCAGCAGAAACAAATATTTGGGAAGATTTATGAAATTTAATCCTATTGGAAATATGCTATATCATTTTTCTTCTTGGGACATTTTTCTCTGGATTTTTTTTCTGAACTATTTTCTTCTTCAGATGTCTTATTTGTCTAGTGGACTTCAGATTCTTTAGTTGAACGCCTTTATTCTCCTGGTAAGACAAAAACAAAACCCTAATTCTACCCTAACTGTGGGCAGTTTCTTTTTTTCTGGCAAGTTTTATCTTTGTTAAGACAAAATAGAGTTTTTTTTGCAACAGAAAAAATATTATCTTTTAATAATAACGTTTTTATCCCTGATCAAATGGAAGGTATTTGTTAGTCTTATAAATTAGTCTGGATTGAATGACCAACCTATTTAATAAACTATTACCTATCCTAATCAAGAACTCTTCACTGTTTAAATATAATCTTTATCAATCTTGATAGTATCCTCTTCTCCTATAGAAACAAAAGCAAAATCTCTCCCCCAACACAACATATTTTCTGATTTCCATTTTGAAGTTAAGACATTATTAAAATATAAGGTTGGTTTAATTTATGTTTCTGATGTAAAATGTGCTTCTGTACTCTGTGAATATCACTGGTTAATAAAGGAATTGTTCTGGCCTATGGCAAGGCATCTTAGAATCAGGCGGGAAATCTAAGTATAGATAAAGCAGAAAGAGGGTGGAGTCAGACAGAGAGCTGTAAGCTGCCGTTGAGAGATGAGCTGCCACTCAAGAGAGCAAGATCTAATGGAATACAGGTAAAGCCACTAGCCATGTGGCAAGACAGACTAATGGAAATAGGCTGAGTTAAAATGCAAGAGCTAGCTATCAATATGCCTGTGCCATAGGCAAAGCAGCATGTAATTAATGTAAGACTTGGTGTGAATATTTAGGTCTAAGCAGCAGCAGGGCTATGAGTGGGTCCAAACCTCGGGGCTAGACCAGGCTAGAAACTATTTACTACAAGTTTCCATAATTCAATATCTCTCAGAAGCTATTGGTTTTTGTACATTAGCATTAGTCAACAAAGCATCATACAGGATCCAGACATCTTGTACATGTCTCATTTTTACCTGGATTATATTTATTATTATATTCTTTCTTTAAAGGTTGCACTTTATTTTAAACTATTTTTTTTTTCTGTGACTATCTACACTCATTTTCTTTTCTTTCCTCAGCATCTAAGCACATTTTAAGCATATTGTCCCCTTTCAGAGGTTTTCTGAACCTGGCTTTACTAAGCACCTGCAGTGTTCTTTGATCATGTGAGACAAATCTTCAACTGCCATGTCATCTGTCATGCTGCTCTGCTTAGCACATGGCACTAGCTACTGGCTCCACCCAGCAGGCAGAAGCCTGGAGATATGCTGAGCATTGACCTGCCTGAGAGACTGCAGGGCTAGGAATAGCATCTGGCTCTTTGTCCAGAATTTTTCTTAATTTTCTCAATTACTATGTTTGAATATTCAATCTCCATTTTGAACACCATATAAAGCATGTCTTTCTCTGTACTACCAGCCATCTCCCAAACAATAACAGAGAGACTTCTTATTCATTATGAAAGCTTGGTCATTAGTTTAGACTTATCCCACTAACTCATAACTTTAATTAGCTCATTCATATTAATCTATGTTCTATCATGTGGCATTACCTTTATTCCATCTTGCACATCTGTTTTCTCTCTTCACATCTCCTCCATGCCTAGATTCCGCCTCCTCTTCCTTTCTCTACCTGAAAGTTCTTCTTAGACCTCCTGCCTTGCTATTGGATATTCAGCTTTTTACTACATCAATCACAGCAATACATTTTCACACAGTGTACAAATACCATATAACACCCTAGAAATACTCTAGGACTTCAGAACCAGATTGGGACAGCTGAGACATCCAATCTCATAGTCTTAACAGTTCTGGGTTCTCAGCCTTTCTGTCAGGAGACAGCCATTGATATTCAGCCTATCGGTCCTGTTCCTTTAGAGAACCCTGATTAATACAGGTAACAATCACTATTGTAACCCAGCACTGGGTATACTAGGGCAGGGACAAGCAGATATTTGGGTTCCACTGGCCACCCAGCCTAGCCAAAACAGTGAGCTCTTGCTTCAGAGAGACCCTATCTCAAAAATAAGGTAGAGAGTGATCAAAATAGTCACCCTAATTCAAACTCTGGCCTCTACATAGGTTCACTCTCCCTACCCTACATGCATACAGCACACACGCATGCATACACATACAAATTTTTATTTCAAAAAATTGAAAGCTTGATTGGGATTTAAACTAACTATCTTCTGAATAAAACTCTCTGTCCATATACTCCTCAGCTGGGACTTCACATTTATTTCCTTATTCCCTACATCTGTTATTTAAGAAAACTTTCCATTAATGCCTGTGAGTAGACTTGGGTCTGCCCTGGAGCAGCAAGGGGAGGAGACACAGAGAGAAAAATGTTCATAGAAACAGAGAGAAAATTTTGAGGGAAAAATACAGATATGAGGAACAAAGTAGTAGAAACATTAGAGAAAATTTAGCAGAGGAAAGTGAAAATAGATTTACAACATCTAATTTTAATTCCAGTTTCTCAGCTTCTTAGGAATGTATTATCATAACCATGTGGCATCCAGGCATGTTTTATTTTAAGACCTGTTTGATGATATATTCATACAGAAATGTCTTGTTTAACAACTAAAATACATTTTAGGATTAAAATGCTATTCTTTACTAGATTAATTATAGGGTCTTGCACAGTGGTGAATACTATTTTTAAGCAACTTGAAGCAGTTGTCCTTAAGTATACATGAGAGATTAGTTCTATAGTCTACCAAGGATACATTCACTTACTGAAATCAAATAGCATTTGCAAACAAATTATAGACATCCTCCTGTAAGTCACTTCTAGATTATTTATGATATCTACAATATGTTAATACTGTGTGAGTAGTTGCTATGGGACTATGTTCTTGTACACTGTAAATATTTATCACTGTTAAACTTGGTTTAATAATATGCTGATTGGACAGAAGGTAGGCAGACAGGAAATAGAGGCAGGATGACCAGACAAAGAGAATTCTGGAAAGAGGAAGAACAGAGCTGTTGTCTGCCAGACTCAGAGAATGCTGCATTGAATAAAGGTACCAAGCCATGTGGCTAAACATGGATAAGAATCATGAGTTAGTTTAACAGTAAGAGTTAGCAAGTAATAAGGCTGAGCCATAGGCTAAACAGTTTATAATTAACATAAGCCTTTTGTGATTATTTGGAACTAAATGGCTGTGAGACTGGTTGTGCCAGACAGAGAAACTTCTGATTACAAGTAGTTATTATACTGTATTGTTTAGGAAATACTAACAATGAAGAAAGTCTATACATATTCAATACAGGTTTGTTTGTTTCCTTCCTTGAAATATCTTTTATTCTATAATTGGTTGAATCCATGATTATAGAATCCATTAAAAAAGTGAACCAACTGTAAATAGTGATTGGCAGCAACCAAGCCTACACAGAAGTCAGGGGGACGTTCAGAACATTTGGCTCTGTTTTTTATCACTATTCAAGAAACTTTAAGAAGCTAAACATTTAATATGCATGAACATGGTCTTCTCTGAGAAACTATAAATCAGAAATAGGGAGATGGATTAATCTGTAAAGTATGTGCTTTGCATGTGTGAAGACCCGAGTTTGATCCCCAGAACCCATAGAAGAGAACTAGGCAAGGTTTCATGTACTTGCATCCTCAGTGCTGTTCTGGGAAGACAGAGGAGAGAGATCCCTGGGGCTTGTTGGCTAGTCAGCCTGGTCTAATCAGTAAGGTCAGCTCTATGGTAGTTTGAAAGAAAATGGCTCCCAAAGGAAGTGGCTTTGTTAAAGTAGGTGTGGCCTTATTAGAGGAAGTGTCACTGTATGAGATTTCTTTTGTTCAGGCTTTGCTCAGTATGACAAGGAGACCATTTTCCATTGCCTTCTGATCAAGATGTAGCCAGTACAGTGTCTACCTGCATGCCATCATGCTTCTTTCCATGATGATAATGGACTGAACCTCTAAACTGTAAGCCACCACCACAATTAATGTTTTCTTTTATAAGAATTGGCATGATCATGGTATCTCTTCACAGCAATAGAAACCCTAACTATGACAAGGTCCCAGTGAGAAACCATATAAAAAACATAAGGTAGATGGCTGCTGAGGAATAGCACCCGAGGTTGACCTCTGACCTCCACATGCATACTCAGGAGTGCATACCCACATATCCATAATAGAGTAACATCCGAAAAGAATCTCTCTTTCCCGCTGTCCTTCTCCCTTCCCATCTCTCTCTTTCTCTGCTGGGGATCAATACTAAGCCTCATTCTTGTTAGGCAGATGCTCTGTCACTGAGCTATGTCACCAACTAATATTTTAAAAATAAACCTAGAAAATATCCTGCAATAAAGAACCTTTCTTATATACATACCAGTGCTGTCTTATAAGAATGTAGCAGGAGTCACATTCACCATTTTGAACTTCCTAGCAGTTACACTAAACAATATACACAATGTTAACATTGATTGCAATGTTTTATTTTAGTTTGTCAATCTAGAATATTATGATTTTTAATATAAACAAGAATTAGTACAATCTTTTATATTTTTTATACTAAGTCTTTAAAAATCGGATATGTGAATCAGATCTCGATTTGGACATAAATTTTTATCAGAAATATTTTATCTATATTTAAGTCTTATAAGATTTACAACTCAAAAGATATGTGTATGCATTTTTAAATTTTTTTATATTTATTTTAATTTTATGTGAATTGGCGTTTTGTCTGCATGTATAACTATGTAAAGGTGTCAGATCTTGGAATTACAGACCGTTGTTAGCTGCCATGTGGATGCTGGGTATCGAACTCAGGTCCTCCAGAAGAATAGTCAGTGCTCTTAACCATTGAGCCATCTCTCCAGCCCCATGTGATGCATTTTTTAAAAAACACATTTGCTTATTTTCTGTGTGGAAAAACTTATAGAGTCTGTTTTCTTCCACTGTGTGGATCTTAAGAATCAAACTCAGGTTTTCAGACTTGGTGGCCTGAGCTTTTACCCACAGAACCATCTCACTGGCTCTTATTGTTCTTCCCAGATCATGGGGTACCCCAAAGTCCACCCAGGAGTCCAAACCCATATGAAAAAGGGAAGGGCCTTTCTACAAGCTTGAGTTTGGACTCTTTGTCCAAGTCGGTGGTGAGAGCAGAGAGTGCCAAGCCTGGGTGGCTTGGGGTTTTGTAATCATAGTAGAGGTTGAGTGAGGAAATTTGGGGTGTGGATGTCTTGGTAAGAGGGGATAGGTGACTACTTGATTGATGGGCTAAGGAATATCTGGCAATCTTATTTATAATGGTAGGAATGATAGATATTCCCCCCCACCCCCGGGTGAGAATGTTAGTTTTTTTTCCCTTTGGATGCTGGCCTATTCCAGGGGTCATTCCAATTTATGGCTTCTCCTAGAATGGGAAGGGGTACCTGCCAGTAAACTGAAACTTAGGCCTATTCTTTGGCTGGTTTTAATTAAGCCTGTCATGGCAGCAGTCTGGGCCCCTGACACTAATACCCAAGTTTTTTGCAAACATGCTTAATTTTTTTCTGAAAATGGAATTAGGTGTCAGTTCTAAAATAAAAATTAAGTAAAATTTAAAATTCAGTTTCTTATAGCAGCCATGTTTTAAGCAGTCATCATTCAGAGGTGGCCAATGCTGCCATAATTAGACAGAACATGGCAAGTTTTCTGTCGTGGCAGAATGTTCTTTTAGACATGCCGGCCTGTTATCAGGCAGGGTCCTGTGAACTCATGAAAGACCCTTTGGAAGATGCAACCCTTCAAATAAAAACAGCCTCCAAATTTCTGACTAGTAAGTCTAAAGCCGGGCAGCAGCCTTTGACACTGTTGGTTTCCTAAGAACACTTTCTGCTGGGAAGTAGATGAGCTCTCCTGCTGAGATAAAGACTTACTCTGCTGCCTGTCCCATTTTTCTTCTTACATAAATAAAGATGAGTTCTGAATCCTTATTCTAGAAGAGCCCTGAAATGAACTGTCAACAACACCTTGAGAATGTGATCACCTTGAGATGTTATGGAAACAGCCAGCTGATTGAAGCTTCATGGCTGGTAGTGTCTATAAAGAGCAAACACTGATGTCTGGATCCAGCAACAGCCTTTACAAAATTAATCAAGCTTCCCTCCCAGTGAGCCTCAGGTCTGCTCCTTTCTCAATAGTCTCTATAAAGTCCCTATTCATAGGGCAGCTCCCAGAAGGCTCTGGAGGGCAGATGTAGAATTGCAGGTCCCAGTACCAAGTGTCAATCATGGGGATGTGGGGGGTGGAGAGGGTAGGGAGTGTACTTGTTACCCTCTCCCCAATATCCCTTTTACTCCTCCTCTATTCTCTGCTTCCCATTTGGCTTTTAAAGTGTGTGTGTGTGTTATGTGTGTGTTTGTGTGTGTGTGTGTGTGTTTGTGTGTGTGTCTGTGTGTGTGTGTGTGTGATACTCCCACACTGGATTCTAATTTTGCCTCTTATTTGGAGTCAGTCTGGATAGCAAATATTCACATCCTGATTTTATTCTGACAAACTTTCTCCCACCCCTAATCCCTCCCATATGACACAAATATGAAGAAAACCAAAACTGTTTTCTGGAAATGAAAGCATACACAATCCCTCCCCTCCCCCATTCTGCTTGTTCCATCCTGCACGCTCCAGAATTAGCTGCTCATTGAAGTTAGCTAGAAACACAGACCCTCCCCTTCTTGACCTCTCCCTAAGTCCCAAGTTAGGAGAGACTGATTTGCCAAAAAGAGTGTCTGCCAGAAAAACTGCTCTCAGCAATAACCAGACATGTCATTTTAATCAACACAGAAGCACTGAACTGCATTCCTCTACGTAAAGAAGGTGAGGCATGCACAACCAGCAATCAGAACAAGTTGTTCTTTGGAACGCTGTGTTACTGGGGATTCCACCTATGGTGGGGTCCACACACCTTCCCTTGAAAAACAGGACAGGAGCAAGATGGTCATTGAAAGGCAAAGCCTGCTTGTCGCCTTCTAGCATGCCACCTTGTGGTTTAAGGCTTGTCTCTATCTCTGTCTCTCTATTCATGGACTTGAGGCAGGAGGAAGCAGAATCCTCTGGGATTAGAGAATTCGAGTTTCTTGGATTGCCATCTTCCTGCTTTAAAAAAAAAATTGAAATTATTTTTTACATGTTTTCTCATCCACTTGACTCAGTAACATGAGGGTTTGTTGCCTTTTATTTAGCATACTACATTTGTTAAACCCTAAGCATTTCTCTTTAACTCTTACAACCGTACCATAAGATAGTACAGAGCAAGAAACTGAGGCTCAAAGAGGTTAAATGTTGTACTCAAGGCCACACATCTAATAAGGGGCATTTAGGAGTTTAACCCTTGTACTACACAACCTTCCTAGGATGCTTTGCTACTGAGTGTTTTTCATTGTACACTTCTCTCCGGCTTAAACTCAGTTTAAGAAAGACACGCCCTAGCAAACAATAAAGTTCCCAAGGACGCCAACCAAGACCCAGACTTGACCGATAAAGACACATCCGCTCGTCTTTGGGGAAGGGCTCACATTTTCAGTTTTCAAACAGGGAGAGTTTATCAGCGCCCCTGCTCCGCCCCTGACTTTGGCAGGGAAATGAGTGGTCCACTGGGAAGACTAGGAAGCTGTGCATCCCTGGAGAATCCAGTTATCCCAAAGATGGAGGGGCTCCATCTTACAGAGAGAAACTACAGAGCACTAGTCATTCCCAGGCAAGGGTCTCAGAGCTTGTGCTACGGAGAATAGCAGAACCCGCAGAAAAAAGCAGCTGGACTCAGAATTATCTGGGAGTCCGATTGCGTTCATGGCTCCACCTCTACCCTCCCCTCCATCCCCACCCCACACAAGCAGTCCTCAGAATTCACGATGGGCTGGAGCCCCAATCCTGCTTTGCGACCCGCCAGCTCAGACGTAGTTTCCCTGTCCCCGCCCCTCCCGGGTCAGCCACCTAGTTCCAAGCCCCGCCCTGGCCCCCCCCCATTAGAGCCCGCCTTTGGTTCCAAACCTTGCCACGCCCACCCTCAGGTTCCAGGCCACACCCCCAGGCTTCTGGGTCCTCCGTCTCTCCTCCATCCTTGATTCCAGGCCCCGCCTCGCCCTCGCTCAGATTGCAGGCCCCGCCCTTTGACAAGCCGGCAGTGACGTGTCCTGCCCCGCAGCCGCGGGATTCAAACTCCCGGAAGCGGTGTTGAGGCTGGAGAGTTGTAGGGGGTGTGACGCAGCGACGCGAGCTCTGTGTTTATCTCAGGTACTGAGGGCTCAGACCCTGGCGGGGGAGGGTGGAGAGGACAGCAGGGGCCTGCAGCCCCAGGGCGGGACTGGGACGCTCAGGAGGCGGCATGGGTGAGCAGATCACAGCCGCTGGGCTCCGTCCCAGCTCGTTAAAATACATGTTTCCTGAAAGACACCACGCCGGTGCCTGTCGACGTCGACCGTCCTTCTTTCGATTCCTTTCAACTTTGCGGTATTAGCATTTCCTTGCGTTCGCTCTTTGCTATTAGCAAGCGCTTCTCTTGGCAGTTTTTGTTTTCCTGTCTCCTTCCTGGACCCCTCGTGGATAATTGGTGCGATTTCTTGAATGCAAATGCTTCTTTGGTCTCTTCTTGACCAAAGTGACTTAGGTCCCTTCAGTCCAGTCAGAGATTCCTGAGCATCTGCCTTTAAGCTCTTGGATGACAAATAAAATAAAATAAAAAATTAAAGCACAGCTCTTTTGAACAATTATTAACTATGATTATTCCCTTTTAGTGTTTTTTACAGATTGTGAATATGTGAACCTTACTAGCATCAGAGATGATGTCTCCTTTTCCTCTGTTTGCTTTAACCAGTTCATACCCAGTCCCTATTCGGTTACCTGGTAAATTGGCTCAGTAATAATTTGTTGTTGTTTGTTTAAACACTTCTGTGCAGCTCAGATTGCCTTCAGACTCGATATGCAAATGAGCCTGTCCTTGAACAAGTCATCCTGCATCCACTTCCTGAATGTTGGGATTATGGTCATGCACCACCAAGCCTGGCTCTGTAGTAATTTTTGAATGCATTAATGGTCTTCTCTTCCCTTAAGATTCCTTAATCACAGGGCCATCATTTTTATCTCAGGACATACAAGGTAGAAAAATGTTTGTTTGTTTGTTTAATCTCCCATTGAAGAGCTATTTTATACACGACATGTACAATATACTTTACTATACATTTGCCTGTAAACTGTCATCTAGTACTATTGGCAGATATGAAACTTGTACTTACTTTCTAATTTTCTTTCATCCCAAATGTCTGAATATTATACTTTTTTTTTATTATTACAAATATCCCATGTTGGATTTTCTCACTTCTTCCCACCATACTCTTAAAAGGCTATTAATATTAAGATAGAGTCGAACTAGACATACCATCTAAAACAGGACTTTTAATGCTCATAAACTCAAAATTAGATTACCAGCTTTTTGTTCTGAAACAAAATATCTCCTTGAAATTGTAAGGTTTGGGGACCCTTCCATTAATTGTAAAACAAACAAACAAACAAACAAAACCCTTTCTGTTAATTTCCAGAACATTGCCAGTCATAGTGATGCATTTCTATAACCTCACTACCTGAAAGGCTGAAGAAAGACAATTGTGAGTTATGCCATCCTGGTTACATAGTGGGTTCCAGACCAGCCTGGGCCATATTAAGTGATTTACTCTCAAAAAATAGCAAATATAAGTATGCAAGTTGTCATATTTCTATTAAGTGGATATTTCCGTTGTATCTACTACCTGGGGTTTTTTGTTTTTGTTTTAAGATTTATTACAACACCCCAGAAATTTTTCTCAGTTTTCTTTCTGGACTCCATTAATTTGGATAAATCACTTCTATTTAGTGCAAAATAAGCTATAAGGCCTCTAACAGAACTGAGATATAAGAGTTTAAACTCAAGACTTCAAATGCAGTTGAATTTAAAATTTTTATATACTTATTTATTTTTCACAGATCATTTCAAAGATGTCTTCCAGAAGTCCCAAAGATTTAATTAAAAGCAAGTGGGGATCAAGGCCTAGCAGCTCCAAATCGGACACTGCATTAGAGAAATTTAAGGGGGAAATTGCAGCCTTTAAAACATCCCTGGATGAAATCACAAGTGGGAAAGGAAAAGTGGCAGATAAAGAAAAATGCCGACTCTTGGAGGTAATGGTTGTAGAATCCTTTAAAGGTGTATACATTCTGGAAAGCGCTGTGTCTGGCTCTCTGATGAGACACACACTCTCATTCTTCCCATTGTTCTTGTTTGGTCTGTTCTTTTTCATTCTAAGACGCTGATCTTGAATTTAGAATCTTAAATTCCTACTTGGTTTTACCGTCCTTTAGATATGTTTTAGTTATTATTAATTCTCTCTTTTAAAATGTTATTGAGTATGCGTTTTGAGGTTATCAGATAATAAGTTGTTTCAGAAATCAGACATCATGATTAATAGTTTTGTGCCTTTAATATAATGCTGTGATCTTGTGATCTGTTTTTTCTCCTCACTGTGAAAAGATTTACTTTTTTATGTGTATGCATGCTTTCCCTGCATGTATGCATATGTATCATATGTGTGCCTGGTGCCTGTGAAGGTCAGAAGGAGGTTTCTGGAATTGGCGTTTGGATGGTTATAAGCTATGATATGGGTGTTGGGAACTAAATGTGGTTCCTCTGCAAAAGCAGCAAGTACTTTTTACTGCAGAGCCAACTCTTCAGGCCCAGACTCCTGCATTTGTTGTTGTTTTGTTTTACTTTTTCAGATAGGGTCTCACATAGGCCATGTTGGTCTGGAGCTTGAGCTGTTTAGCTGAGACTGACCATAAACTTCTGACTACCCTGCTTCACCTTTAAGTGCTATGATTATAGGCATGTGCATTACACTTCACATAGTTTTTCAAATATTGCAAACAAAGTAATAAACTAATCTGACATTTATCGTGTGACTTTTTGATAATTTATCTTAATTATATTAATATTCTTGATAAAAATCTGTCATACAATATCAGTCTGTTTTGTGTTGTTACTACACAATGATACAGACTGGGTAATTAGAGATGGGGTGTGGTGGGGGAGTGTTTGATTGAGAGACACAAAAGCACATGTGCCCTCATGATCCCATCCCGTCACCCATAACATTGTTGCATTGAGGATTAAGTAAATTTGAGGAATCATATTCAAACCATAGCATGGTGTGTTTAAGATTGTAAAATACACTGATTTGCTATTTATAATTTTTATTAGCTGTATAACTTGGAATTATATGTTCTGTTTCCATACTTTTTGGTTTACTGGAAGAATACTGTCACATTCTCACATCCTTTTTTTTTTTTTTTTCCTATAGTTGAAGAAAAAATATTTTCTCAAATATTATATATTTATTTATGGTTAATTTACTAAATTAAAAATATTAAGATACCTTGAATTGTTTATCACTTTCAAAGTATTAAATAGCTATTGTATGTGTGGGGTCTAGCCCCATGAATACAAACAGGGCTTGTAGAATAAATCACAGCATAGCAAAATCTATGACTTTTTTTTTTAATCTGATGAATGTTTCTAGAACATCAATCCTTTTTTTATGGCAGGATCTTTAAAAATAGATTTTTATCTATCTGAGGAAAATGACTTACACATGTTCTGAGGGTCATTTTCTTTTTTCTTCTCTTTAATTCTACAGTTTCTTTTCAATTCATTTTCCCTAGCTCCACAGCCCTTCCTGGCTATCTACATACTTCTGAGACTCCTTGTAATCCTAAGAGTTTTAAAACCCTCTCCAGCCCATTCCTTTTGAGATGATAAGAAGCAGAGAGAGCCATTTACCATGGCAACACATAGATAGGGACAATGTTTAACACTTTCCCAGCCAGTGGCATCCATAGTTACCTGGGCATAAAACTATTTTTCTTTGGACTTGGTTAATTGATTGATTTTTATTTGGCACCTAAATAATAAAGTTAGTTAATTGAAGCTTGAGTTTTATATTGTAATGTGAGTTTAGAATGTTCATACAAAATATTAATTGCTGACTGGTCAAAGCAGGTGAATTCTGTGAACTTGTTACCAATTGCCAGCAGGGTAATTCAGTCTCTGAAGGACCTTGAATCAACAAAGCCAGACACTTAATAATTTTGTCCTTGAGTCTAATTTGTGAAAGTCCTACTTGTGATCTAACCACAGAGACTCTTTGTCTGGATAAAATGCCTTGTCCATAAGCTAATTATAGAGAACAGGCCTCTAAGTTTCTCACTGTAATATGGAACAATATATCCAGTTGTGAAGCATATGCTAGTATAGTTTCTATATATAAAAATACAGCTAAATGAGAAGTCATCTTCCTGACCATTCACAAATATGTGTGCCCATAAAATTGAGATGTAATCATGAGATTACATATACACATTTCATGAAAGTGCATGGTAATGGGGCGATACCAGCTGTTTTTGTACATATGAAATTACAGACAGGAGCAATCTAGTTTTTCAGAGTCCATGGCCCTGCAAGTCCTGCCTGACAGGGTTCATCCCTCAGAGAATCATTTGTCTGGTGGGTTGACATGTGAGCACTACTTGTCACCTGCTGTATACTCCATGACCTCTAGAATTTAGAAACCCATTTTGATCATCATTGGCTGCCCTGTTAGCCTGCTCATTCTGATGGTTGTTTGTGTCTTTCTCTTATCTCTTTTCCTCTTTGTCAGAATGTGATAGGCTTTGATTTAGCCTCCTCCCACCACCCTCAACACAGATGGATTTCCCTCTCTGCGTCTGCCTCTTCAGTCTGTATACATGTTAGCTAGAGCACAGCAAGCATTAATGTAAGGGCTTGTGTGCCTATGAGCTGTCTGAGCCCAGTACTGAGCTTCATCTTATACTTTTGGTCCCGGTATCACAAAAATCAAAATTGATATATAGTAAATACTTCATAAATGCTTCGTAAATGTGTGGAAATACATTGTTTAGTTGGATGCTTGACTTGGCTGAGTTCTAAGATTCTTCTTAGTTTCTATTTAGAAAATTCAAGTTCTTGAAGCAGAGAGAGAGAAGAATGTTTATTACCTCACAGAGAAAGACAAAGAAATACAAAGACTCAAAGACCAGCTAAAGGCAAGATATAGTTCCTCCTCATTGCTTGAGCAGCTGGAAGAGAAAGCAAAGGAATGTGAGAAGAAGCAGCAGCTGTTGGAGTCATTATCCAAAGAGACGGATGTCCTGAAGAAGCAGTTGTCCGCAACGACGAAAAGGCTTTCTGAACTGGAGAGCAAAGCCTGTGCGCTCCACCTGTCACAGGTGACGAGACTTCCTCTAAGCTCAGAGTTTTTTCTACCTGGTACAATTGATAGTTCTTATGAAGAATGAGTTTTGTAATGTTTGTGGAATAATGTGACGCCTTAGTGCACCTATAGATCACTCTTTTTGGTCTTTAGTTGAGTCCTCTTCCATAAATAAAAACAGTGCAGTTAGTTCCCTGCATCCTACACAACTGCTTCCCCAAGATGAGTATTCAGAAGACAGTCCACGCTGCTGAGAGTTTATTTATATACTCTAGAAACATGAGGTTTAAGTTTTTGATTAATTTTCATGTTTGAGTTATACCAAATGTATTTTCCCTAACTTTACATACATTATCTCTCCCTCTTGTTTGAGAGAAACTATGTCATAGAGGATTTGTGTCAAAATTATCTGAGTCTCTATCTTGGTTTTGCCAGCTGATATTTGGAACTGAGTGATTCCTTTACTTCTCTGAAATGAGAGACAGTGCTAAAGCTGCAGTCTTCTTTTATAAGCCTTGATTTTAGATCAGTAAAACCTGACTAAGAACACTGATGATTCCTATGCTCACTGACAGGGGCCTTGCAGAAAGCCTGGAATATTCTAAGTGCTTACTTATTGACCAAACCTTTGATTATTTTGACATTTGAATATTGCTAACAACTAGTAATACTGTCCATAGAAGAATAAGTTTGAACTGTAATTTCTCAGTGGTTTAATGCTGTATTAGTTACTGTTCCTGTCGTTGTGTTTAAGGGAGGAAGGTTTGTTCTGGATCATAGTCTGAGGGCCTCATTCTGTCTTGGTGGCAACAAGAACAAGAGGCCAAATGGTTACATTGCTCAGGGCGCAGAGGGAGAACAGGAAGCGAGCCCTGCCTGTAAAGCTTCGAGCCTGACCCTAGTGACCTAAGGTCCCACTTCCTCCAGCGAGATCCAACCCTAAAGGCCTTCCCAAACAACCCCAGTGTCCACACAGGTCTTTCCTTACAGATGCTTAGGAAAAACACCCGAATCCCCCAAACCCTGAAGATTCAGCAGGATTTTTAGAGCTTGCTGGTTAGTCTGGAATTATAGCCACCTGGTTTTCCTCTTTTTCTTTGTGGTAGAATGAAGAAAGGAGAGCTATTATGAAATTATGATTTGAGTTCCATCATGTTACTATAGTCTAACAAATCTAACTTTGAACATCTTCAAGTGGGAAATTTCACACCTGAGCTCACATAAGTTTCACAGCCGGAATCCAGGCACATTAAACATTTTGTATAAGATTGTCTACAGGGTTAGGGTTAGGATTAGAAAGAAACAGAGAGAGAGAAGGAATTTCACACTTAGAATTTAGTTTCATCCCATTTTAATTTAGGAATACTCAGCCTATACTGATACTTTTAATCTTTGACAATTTGGTTTATTTCTTTGAAATAGCCTATCTGTTTGACTTCTTTTGGTGAAAACTCAGTGGGCTATTTATATGCACCGAAGGTTGTTCTGGGGATTGTGGGATCTAGAAAGTCTTGAGTTAAAATTAGATCTGAAGCCTCGGGTTTCCAGATCACTTAGGTCAGTGGTTCTCAACCTTCCTAATGCTGTGGCCCTTTAGTATGCTTTCTCGTGTTGTATTGATTCCCAACTATAGAATTATTTTCATTACTACCCCATAACTGCAATTTTGCTACTGTTATGAATTGTAATGAAAATGTTTTGGAGAACCTTTAACTCAGGAGCATGCCCAGGGAATTTAATCCTTGCGGGAATTCCTGGGTAATTCTCCCCTAGCTTGGCTTAGTGGTTCAGCAGTAGTACAGAGGTGTGTTCAGGATGCCTTGAGAAATATGTTTTTATAGAACCAAATATAATGAAACTTGTTAAGAGTATGATGTTAACTAATATTGGGTTATTTACAGAGTGTGCCTGCAAACTGCTTCAACTCATCAATTAGTAGTATTCATGAAAAGGAAATGCAACTGAAAGATGTAAGTTTTTTGTTTTGTTTTGTTTTTGTTAAACAATGCATAAAAAGGACTAACTCAAATGTTCTTAAATTTCATAGAAATTTGAAGCATTAGTGTCATGACTTAAAAAGAAAACAACAAATCTAAACAGGCAGGAAAACTGAGTGCTTGAGATCATTGTCAAGAGTATCTGTAGACTAGAAAGTTCTAGAACTCAGCTTCCAGCTACCATAGCAGGTTAGATTTACCCTAAGTCTAATTTGCCAAAGTAGCTGCTTGTTATAATTGGTTTAACTGATGCTTTTCATTTTGTTTATCTATTTGGTGTGTATTCATTATCTCCCTGAGACTAGTTGGAAAGTGTACTAAGTAGTTCTCTAGAGTTAGACATGAGGTTTCCTTAGATTAGCAGGAAGCTTTGTTATTTCAATTTTATATGGATAGGTGAATTTTGCTGGAAATTGGATAAACTGAAGGCACAGGACTATTTGTATTTTTTTTCAAGTTTCAGATTATGTGAAGTATAAAGTTGTTGATTTTATTATTACTAGGTAGCTATTTTGATTACAGAAACATTACCTGTGTGGACAGGTGTGTGTACCTGATACTGAGAAGTACACTCTCAAGACTCCTGTTTTATTTAATCTAGCAAGTGTCTCTTGAAGCCTATTTGACTTTTTTTAAAGATTTATTTATTTATTATGTATACAGTATACAGAAGAAGGTACCAGATGTCATAATAGATGGTTGTGAGCCACCATGTGGTTGCTGGGAATTGAACTCAGGACCTCTAGAAGAACAGTCAGTGCTCTTAACCTCTGAGCCATCTCTCCAGCCTGCCTATTTGACTTTTAAAAAAAAAAAAAAATTTAAATATCTTGAGTGTCTACATATGGTGCTATGGTTCTTTTATCAAAATATTTACCTGGAGGTAATTGAAATAAATATAATTTTAAAAAATACAGGATTTGTTTTAGTGTCTTTTTTTTTTTTTTTTTTTTTGACATGAATTTGGCTCCTCTATGTTTACTAGGTACCTACCAGTTAGATGAGTGTATTTAGGTAATTTGCCTTATACACCTTTCATTTTCTCCATTTACTTCTGTTTTGGTGGATTTCCAGCCACTCCTTGAAAGGAATGGCCTTTATCTTTGCTTCCTCTGAATGGGTTCTGTGTTTACATGAGAAAGACCTACCTACTGTATATCTAACTCAGTTCATCTTAAGCTAAATCTAGCTGAGGGGTGTTTTAGGCTTTGGGAATCTAGATGATTTTCTTTAAATGTAGATTTGTATTTATTGGGTCTGGGGTAGGGCTTTAATTCTGCATTTTCTGTAAGATGTTGCAGCTGGTCCCAGGAGCATACCTGGATCATTCCTAACTTCTTAGGAGATCCAGGCAGCTAGCTTTTCTGGTTTCTGTGAGAAGGAAAATTGTGAGGCGAACATGATAACCACTACACTACGGAAACACAGCTGAGAAGGAAAATTGTAGTTGGGAGACTTGGAGAGCAGGAAGGAGACATCTCATAACTCCTCAGTCTATACTGACTTGTTCTCCTTGTGAGAACTCGGGAACCAATTCCATCTCAAGTTCTGGAGAAGTGCCTGAGGAGGCCTGTCTTATTAAGGATTAGTATTTGTTAAGTAACATAAGCTTTAGAGTGCTTGTTTAGGTTTCTTATTTTTCAGCCACCATTTGGGTCTGTCAGACAGTTTGGAATAATGACCTGGTAATAATTGTTAGATTTCTCCACAAAGACAGAACTGTGGACACATGGCCAGGGGATATGATTTCACCCTCACCTCTGTGGGTCGATGAGCTATGTCTGTAAAAATAGGGGTGTGCCTTTTACTTCTAACATCCCAGACTCAAAGAGGCCACAGGGCCAGTGAAAGGTTCTCCGAGCTCTCAACTATTGGGGGTGGAGAATTCAGGAGTTCTTAGTCAGTCTTAGCCAGTGAAAAGCTGTTGGAATCATTGACCAATATGGGGATCCCCACACCTAACCAGGGCTCCTCCAAGGTAAGCTTAATGGATTACCTTGTCCCAGCTGTGTATCGCACATGATCCTATCCATGTGGATGGTTGCAGCTGAAAAGAGAATGCTCACGGGAAAAGGTGGGGGTAGAAATGACTGCCACGCCTTTATGAAGTTCCTTCCCACAGTCCTCTTCTGAGTTGGCGAGCTTGCTGGGAAGCAGAGAAGTCTGCTGGCAGCCCTCAGCAGTGCCTTGAATGTTGTCAAATGTCAAGACTGTCATCATTTTTGTATAAACTATACCAACCATATAACTAAAAGTAGTAGGCATTTTTTGGTCTTAATGTTACAAAGTTGGATTTTCACATGACTTAGAGAAGATATATAATTTTAATTTTTTAAATTTAGAAGATATAAATTGATAGAAAAGTTCAATGAATGAGAATCATACTTGTGTCACTTTTATTTTTAATCCCATTTTTGTGTGTTTTTTCTTTTACTTTTCATCTACAGAAATACAAAAAGTACTTTTTCTGAACTATTCAAGGAGCTCACATATCTGTAATTATTTCGCCCTACCTACATATGCATTTCCATTATCTTAAACAGGAACTTAGTAAATTTAACCTGGTCACGGCACTTCTAGATAGCCTACCATCCCTAATCCAATCTTCTCAATGAACTCACCTATTTTATTTTTCAGTACTGCTTGCATTTTGATCTATTTTGTCCACAGAATATTAGCAGATCCTTGGCCAAAGGTGGAATGTACTCCCTTATTTTTTTTTTAAGGCAAATATTAAGTGCATGTTTCCTGTATGTTTAGATGATATAAAGCTAGAAGGAATAGCTAATGTGATGAATTTTCTAAAAATTCAAACCTGTGTCAATTTTTATTGAGAGCTCTCTAGTCTGATCAGTGATAGTAGAAGAAAGGGTAGATGCATACAAGATAATTGGTGAGAAAAGCAGTGTTTGCTTAGCGAGCATGGTGACATGAACCTGTAATATTAGTTACTTGAGAGGCTGAGGCAGGAGGATCACAAATTCAAGTCTATGATAGTGTGCTCAAGGCCAGGCCAGACAAGGCAGAGGTAGGGTGAGAAGAGCTCACTTTGTTAAGTAACATTGCCCCCGTGTGGCTCTTAGGAGTATTTCCTCTTAAGGCTTTTAAAAAGATTTTTGTCTTTAATTACTGTTATATGTATATGTACATATAAATAATATAGAGGGACGATATTTCTGTCCTATTAGAGTGAAAAGTAGATTGGAGAGCAGTTGTGATCTCATTGCATATCCACATTGTGTTAGAATGTCTAGACTTCGTCTCCCTCCCCATTAACAGCTAGTTCGTGGTCTTCTTTAGCTTGCCTGTTTATTTATTTAATTTTATCTTTGAAACAATATCTCAGTATATAGCCCCGGCTGTTCTCAAACTCACAGAGATCTTCCTGCCTCCTTCCCAGTTCTGAGACTACAGGTATGTGCTGTCACACCTAGCTGATTAGTTATTTAGAGACAAGGTTGCTCCACATAGCCAGGTGGATCTTCAACTCAGGGTCTTCTCTTAGCTTTTCACTTGAACGTGTCCTACTTTCAGTAGCAAAACTGACACCTTCCCTGGCAAAAAGGGGTGGGAAGTGGCAAGGGGGAGTGTTATGTGTTTTCCAGGCATGGCTGGGCTGCCTGACGGACTCCTTTTGAAGTTTCCAAGAGTCAGCTAGTGAAGCATAGAGACTGATAAGCAAAGCTCTTTCTAGAAGTGAGATTTGAATAGTTCATGTCTGTGTCTGCCTCAGGACATTCTAGTTCACAGTTAGTAATGTGTACAAGGACACAAAGTGAGCTGCCTATGAGAGGTAGCATGCTGGCAAAATTAATCCCCTGGAAACTGCCCCATCTATATTCTAAAAGGATATAGTGGCTGCCTGTAAGTATTTATAAACCTTAAGATTTTGTATGTGTTGGAAAAGACAATGTCATGGGGGACTTCCTCTTACTCATTTTAAGATCTGGGCTTTGTATTATGTTGTTTATTTATTTTTTTTATTTTTTATTCACTGTAAGGCTCTGGAAAAAAATCAGCAGTGGCTTGTGTATGACCAGCAGCGAGAGGCTTACGTTAAAGGACTTTTAGCAAAGATCTTTGAGCTGGAAAAGAGAGCAGAAACAGTCGCTGCTTCACTCCCACAGCAGACAAAAAAGACTGAATCAGAAGGTACTGACCTATAAACGAGTTCTTTGGGATAAGCCTGACATTTCCATCAGGAGTGATTCATCAAGTTTAGATTTTTATATAGGTAAATAGGTATGTGTTAGAAAGTAAACTAACATCATGTCCTTTAAGCTCGAAATAAGAATCAGCGTTTGGCAAGTCTGTTTCCTTCCCCCTTGTTTTCCGATATAAGAGGCCACAGGCCACAGGTGAGAGAGCCATCCATCACAGAGTTCTGAAGTAATGGCAATTTTCCCTATATGAACACCTTTCCCCAAAGTTTCTCAAAGTTCTTCTCAGTCCCTCCAGAGCCGACCTGGGTACCAGTTTCCTTTTTGAAATTAGATGGGTAGAATGATGGATTCACATAAGGTTTTGCCCCATAGTCCTGGCTAGTCTGGTACTTAAAATGTTAATCCAGGCTAGCTTCCAATTCAGAGCAGTCCTCCTGCCTCAGCCTCCTAAGTACTAGAATTATAGGTGTGTGCTACTACACTTGGCATCAGTTGTCATTTTGATTTGCTTTCCTTGGGTTCTAGGAGAAAGAACTGGCTTTGTGGAGATGATGCCTCAACCATTTAATCCTTGCTGTGAGCTTGAGTAGTTATCCATGATGGTGTCTTTCTGCCCAGTGTTCTTTGTTTTTCTTACATTGATTTCCCCTGAGTTAGACAACACCTCTTAGAAGGTGGGTCGGGAAGGTCCTGTTAAATAGCTAAAGAAATAGGCTCAGCAGCTGGTGGGCTAGGAAGAAAAGATCTGTCACCTCAAATGCCAGCCTGAGTCCCCACCTCCTGACTGCTGAGAGCTCATTTATAGGAATTTGTTTGAAGCTTTAATTTCTTGGGATATTACAAAATGCATTGTGTCTTAATATTGCTTGTTATGGGTTATCTTCAAGAGGAGAAGCAAAGATATGATCATCTCTTGGAAAATGCCAAAAAAGATCTTGAAGTTGAACAACAAACCGTAACTCAGTTGCGTTTAGAACTTGATGAATTCAGAAGAAAATATGAAGAAACTCAAAAAGAAGTTGAAGATTTAAATCAGCTGTTGAGTTCACAGCGCAAGGCAGACATACAGCACTTGGAGGAGGACAGACATAAGACGGAGAAGATCCAGAAACTCAGGGAGGAGAGCAATATCTTCAAGGGAAAACTACAAGAGGAAAAGAAAAAGTCTGAGGAGCTCTTAGCGCAGGTGAGCCAGCCACTGAGGTCTCTGGTCTTCCTTTTTCAGCCAAGGGTTAGACAGCCCAGCCCTAGCAAGGAGCAGAACCAGTCTCTGCCTCCTTGGAGCATTCATAGTTTAGCATGGAAGCAGACCATGAATAAGTGCCTAAATGAATGGATGAGCTAAGGAAAATAAAACAAAATGATGTGAGAAGAAATGGGGGCTGTGGCAGCCTTGTGGAATTGATAGTAGTTAGAGACTTGATGGTGGGGTCCAGGACAGTGACTCTCTGGGGATCCCTGTCAGTGAGGACATCACACATACGATGGATTCAGTGAAGAGGTGGGTTCTGTGGGAAGTAAAAGCATTGAGAGAAATCTAGTGGGTTCTTAGGCTATACTCTTGAGTATGCTGATCTTGTGCTCAAATGAATTCCCAGAGCACCCTAGAAAGAACAGTACTTGGAATTCACACCTGGATTCTAGACAGAGTACACAGCCTCCCCAAATCACCTTTCTTCTCTGCCCCACGCAGCTTTCACTAGTCACGTTTTGTATGGAGCAGTTGAGTAATATGAAAGCACTTTGTACACTAGGTAGATGCCAATGGAGGTCATTACTACTATAATTGTTACTTTTTAACATCCTGCAGAAGTTGAGAGCTAAAGAAGTGTAGTCAGAAGTTTCTCTGTCCCAAGGCTGGTTCCACAGACACTTAGTCCCAAATAAACATACAGAGGCTTATATTAATTATATAAATTGTTTGGCCTATGACTCAGACCTATTACTTTCTAACTCTTACACTTTTAATTAACCCATAATTCTTATCTGTTAGCTATGTGGCTTGATACCTTTGCTCAGTCCAGCATTTCATCTTGTTTCCCCTGTGTCTGTCTGGCTGATGACTGCTTCACTGTCTTCTTCTTCCCAGAGTTCTAGTCTGGTTGTGTTGCCTATGCTTTCTGCCTGGCTACTGACCAATCATTGTTTTCTTAAACCAATACGAATTGTAAATCTTTACAGTGTACAAGAGCATTATCCCACAAGGAAGAGTTAATAATTCTAATATTTTCTTCCTTCCTCTTCACTTTGCTAACTTCGGCCTGTGGGTGTGAGTGGGCAAGGTTAAACAAAAGTAAGTAAGTTTTGCTCTACCTCTGTAACATAGCTGAGGCGTGTCCCTCTTCGTTATCCTATTCCAAAATGATGATTGACACCAAAGCCTACAGGAAAGGAGTGTGGCCACACAGCTGTCAGGATGATACTGTTCATCCTGCTTAAGTAGAAAGCCTCACATAACTGGCTGGGATGAGTCATCCACTCAGTAGGTGTTGTCCTGGGTAGAGGTAGGACTTGTGATGTAGGTTTCTTGTCTCTCCCAAGTCTAGTGAGGAGAGGCCGGTGAGATAACGCCGGCTGTCTTTGCATCCTCCAGGTCCGGATTCTCTACGAGTCTCTGTTAAAGCATCAAGAGGAACAGACCAGGGTGGCTCTACTGGAGCAGCAGGTACTTAATGTGGATGCTTGAAAGTTCATTCATCTGGTAAAAAACAGAACTTCCCCTGGTATTTTATTATTCTTGGAGAACTACTTGAAAACTAAAATGTTTTAAAAAGACTAACACATATTTTCCTAGAGATCTTGTACTATTTGCATGTTCTTTAACTGTACTTAGCCTAGACTGGATTCTAGAGGTGTGGTGGCAGTTTTTCTGACGGGTTGGCATTGCCAAATATTACTCTTTCATGGCTGTAGTTCCTACTCTAGCCTAATAGTGTCTCTTACTAGATCACTCTGAGTTCAAGCAGAATGGACATCATTTGTTCTCAGAATGTATAGTAGAATTTCTTAATATATTTTAAACCAGGGAGTACCCATCTCCTACCTCCCACCCAACATTCCAAGAATGTAAAGGAATACTCCAATCAGCAACTTAAGCTGCCCTCCACTCATCCTTACCTTAGACCTTGGCTTTGCCAGTTCACAAGCCAGTTCTGTAGTCATAAACTGTATTTACTAATAATCTTGCTGTGTTCAATGAGTTCTTATTAAGCAGGCCCAGCAAGTATTTTCTTGTGCTAGCAAAGACTAAACATTCAATGAAGAGAACTGGGCAGGATCTACCAGCTCTAACTGCCCTGTCCTGACATATTCCAGATGCAAGCATGTACTCTAGACTTTGAAAATGAAAAACTTGACCGCCAGAATATGCAGCATCAACTGTATGTGATTCTTAAGGAACTCCGAAAAGCAAGAAGTCAAATAACACAGTTGGAATCCTTGGTAAGTTTTGAATGACTAATATAAAACTTCATTCTCTGTATGCTACCTCCCCATTGATGTGTCAACTTGGTTCCCAAACCGGTAAAATAACTTAAAATAAACTTTATCTCTAATCAGTAGTTGCCTTCTATGTGGCACCTATTACAGCATCAATCCAGGACGCAGAAGGAGGGGCATTACGAGGCTCTTGCTCATAATTACTTTACTGGTGTCTGGGATCATCTCCTATGCAGGTTGGGTGCTGCCATTCTAGAGATGTCCAGTAGTACTTTGCATAGAGGACGGAAGGAGGAAAATAGGGCATTATGGCATTCTTTTTCATATTTCTAATGAACTTGTATGCATTTATGTGTCCTGTGAATGTGTCTAGATGTCCCATTAGAGCACATTCAGACATTGTCCTAGAATTGCAGAATATTTGGAAATGGAGAAATATAAATATGACTCCTAGTTTCTAAGGGAGAAGGAAAAAAGTAATTGTTAAAGTAACATAATGTTAATGAAATATTTTCATAATGTGCTATAAAATATGAATGTTTACATTTTTCTTGGCTATTCTAAATTCTTTTTATTTTTAATGAAAAAACAAAGTCTCAAAGGTATGTAGCATCCTGGTCTTGTGTGTATATAACCTATCTGAGCTACTATAATTGTCTGCTGCTCTCCATTCTGATTAGGGTTCTGTTGCTGTTCTTTTGCATTATAGTTTTACTGCCCAAGGTATGAAACAATCCCCAGTGAACATCTTCCTATTTCAACCTGCTGGGTGCTGGGGACTTTGTGCTTCTTTATTCCTTAATTTATGTCTGACTTACAAAATTGGCAAATATATACACACTTTTGAAAATGTCATGATGAATCCTATTATTTTATACAGTGAATTTAAAAGAGTGAAAGGAGTGGTCTTCCCTTTACGTTTACAAAGCCTATCTGTATAAGCACTAACTCACTACTTTCCTGAGTAATTACATTATCCAAGTTATTCATGACTACCTCATATGTTAACATTAAAATAATAATGAGCAAAAATCCAAAATAAACTGTAGGCCTAAGCATGCAGAAGGTGTACAAAGCAGTTAAAATTGCTAAACACTCAGTCTTACCATTCAAACAGTGTTTATTTGAAATTTGTTTTTGCAGAAGCAGCTACATGGACTTGCCTTCACAGAGCAGTCATTCCCACTCCAGAGAGAGCCTGACAACCGAGTGAAAGGTACCTCACCCAAAAGTCCCAGTGCTGCGCTCAACGAAAGCCTAGTAGAATGTCCCAAGTGCAGCGTACAGTACCCAGCCAATGAACATCGAGACCTGCTCGTCCATGTTGAATACTGCATGAAGTAGCAGAACGGTTCTTGCCTTTGTACTGAAAAGTTCACACTGTATCCTATGTTTATCGGCACTTTGAATCACAGATTACATCTCTTACATAAGAAACTCCCTGTCTGCCCGTAGCACTCTGGCATATGAGGGCACCCTTATAGTTTTCTGGCCACTTTGCCTTTTCCTTGGTCATGATACCTCCTTGAGCTGCTTTCTCGTCAAGACTATAGCACTTAACACTGTTCTTCTAACTAGCATTTCACACTGTTCAGGACTCCATGAATAAGAGCTATCTGGGTTATTGATTATGTCTTAAAGCTATGGTTTGGGGCTTTTAAGAGAATCAGAAGGTAATTAGTCATGGCTCTTACGTGCTGTTCTTTTATGTAAGTGCTTAGTATACTGATACTAACACTTCCAATTTGATACCTCTTGCTATTATTGAACGGTTACTAGAAAAGTTGAGTTTTGTAATCTTCATTACTGTTCACTCTTCTAAGCACAAAACAGGTTTTATTTGACGAATGCCTTTAAGTAGCTGTACATTTTCCCTCATATTGACTTAAATCTCATTAGCACAGATCAGTTCTGTAAAATGCCAAAATGAACAAAATTGTCTTGCCCTCTCATTCAGTTTGTGTTTTTTTATTTTACCATATCTTGGTGGATTTTTGTTTTTTGGCACTCTCAAAGATGAGTGAGCAGGGTAATACTTGTTTTTTGAATAGATATGTTTTACATGTGCTTTATGTAAACCAAAAGGTGTTTTATTTCTTCAGATTTTCTAACATGCTTAAACCTGGGCTACTATTAGCAATATGAAAATATGAAGGAGGAAATAATAAAATAATTTAATAAGTTTACCATGTCTGCTATGTAAGTGTGGTGTGTATATGTGTGTGTGTGTGTATATATATATATGTATATATATATATATATATATATATATTCTTAAGAGCTCTAGTTACAGAGTGGTATTTGGGTTCTAGATTGACACACATAAGGTGATAGGAACTGAGAAACCCCAGAGCCATGCTGTGAGGGAGGTAAAAGCAGAGGTGCCTCTGCCGAGCGGGTTGAAACTCTTAATAAATACTTTTCTGAGCTGTTTGTTACAAAGGCAAAGCAGCAAGCAAGCTTGTGAAGGTATGTGTGGTTTTGGTTTTTGAAGTTTGAGGGCATAAAAATTGTACAGATATGCTAATGTAAATACATTTTTGCCTTTGGAGCTACTAATCCCAGATGCCTAGTATTTTCAACCACAATTGGACAAAAGATTCAGAAGTGCTTTTAAGTTAGATAGCTCTTATTGTGACCCACAGTGTTATGTCAGAGGCCACAGTAGTTCATTCTAAATGTATAAATATGTGCTATAAGAAAAATTTTTCCTTTACAACTTTTTAGTAAGCCACGTATTACCTTGACTTTTTTGTTTGTTTGTTTGGTTTGGTTTGGTTTTGAGTTTTTTGAGACAGGGTTTCTCTGGGTAACCCTTACTATCCTGAAACACACTGTAAACTAGCTGGCCTTGAACTGAGATCCACCTGCCTTTGCCTCCTGATCTCTGAGACTAAAGGTGTGTGCACCACCACCACCTGGCTTCCATTACCTTGAGTTTATAGATAGGAAAACGGCTTGTCCATGCAGTGGGTGATGGCTTGCTGGTTCAGAAGTAGAGACCAGGCCTTTGATCTCTGTGTATTTGAGCAGGAGATAGGGTTAGCTGCCCTTCTGACTGACTCCTGGATGTTTCTGTAGTTCACTGGAGAGTTGGAGCTGGTGCTTTCTCTGTGTGTCAACCACCATCTGGGCACCAATATAAAAATGACCTTTGGGAAGATGTCAAGAAAATGGGACAGCTCTGAAGTGTTCCCCATGTTCAGCCTTTTTTTTTTTTTTTTTTTTTTTTTTGCATATTTTCAATTATAAATGACTAGAACAGGAAGAGTCCTTTTTTTCCTGGATCATGTTACAGAAGCAAGGGTCACTCAAGTGTTTAAGACCTGAAAACCCTTGAAGGGTCAAACCTAATTCTTTTTCTTCACTCTCTACCACTTTTATGGTCCATGGCCACCTGTACTTAGGTCATGGTTGGTTCTGGAGGACAATCTGATGCAGCAGAAACTTCTAGGTGTTTAATACTTATTGCTAATTGCAGCCCTGTGAAGTATTTACTAATAGCAGCACCATTCAGAGATTAAGCAGTGCACTAGTCATCGCTAGTGTACAGGACAGCACAATGTCTACAGAAAGCTCCACCATCTCTCTCTTTTACATTACATTTTTAATTCCAACAGACTCACCCTGGGGCTGTCTTTCCAGGATTCTTCCCCTCTCCATTATGTCATGCATGTTGGCACACATGTAGTACTCAGAACACTTATTTAGGACAGATCAAGGCCAGTTACTACATATCAAGGCTGATTCAAATAACAAAAGACATTTTTTTTTTTTTTTTAAAAAAACCTACAGGAAAAAAATATTTTATGTATAATAAATACAAATTAAGAAGGTTTGAGATTTTATTTTTATGTTATATTTATGAGTGTTTGTTTTCAGACCTCCATGTTTTTATTTTTAATTTTTATTAGTTCTTTAAAAATTATAGGTTGACATACAAGTAATGGGTTTCATCGTAGTATCGTCATACATGTGTCATGCTACTTTTTTTAATCATTTATTTCCTTCCTCCAGATAGTCTTGCAGACCTCTGCTTTTATTTATATATATTGCATTATTCTCTCTTCCTTTCCATTCTTAAGATATTTTCCTCCTTTCTCATGATAGCCTGCACATGTGTGTACACACATGCACATTCATGCGGAAATACACGTACTTCTTCCATGCACATATAATTTGGTTTTTTTAGTAGCTGAATAACATCTCTTTTTATAAACACTATACTTGTAATAGTTTATATTTGTCTACTCCTCTCGGTAGGAATTTACATTGGATCTTGCATAAATGTTGTGGGTATTTGTTAGGGTGGTGTAGGAATCGAACCCAGAACCTTATGCATGCTTTGTGTGTACTTTATTGCTGAGCTACAGCCTGATCCTCTTATGCAAATATTTTGAGCGTCTATCTTTTCATTTTTATTAAGAAAATACTTTTTTTATTTAAAAAGATTTTTTTTCCCAAATCTACCACTGCTCCCTCTCCCTTCCCTTATACCAGTCCCTCTAAGGCCTCCCTTAGCCTCCCCCACCCCCACCCCCACCCCATCATCCCATTCATTTCCCCAAGGAGGGCAAAGAGTCCCAAGGTGGGTCAGTTCAGTCTGACATATCCAGTTGAGGTAGGTCCAAGTCTCTCATCCCAGTGTTAAGGCTGAGTTAGGCGTTCCTCTGTAGGAAATGGGCTCTGAGGTGTTAGTTCAGGAACATAGTCTGATCCTATTTTAAGAGGCTCCACAAACTGCCCACGCCATTTGATAGTCATCTACCTTTGGAGGGTTTAGTTTCTTTCCATGAAATTTCCTCAGCGATTATTTCGAGTCAGTGAGCTCCCAATAGCTTGGGTCATCTCTGTGGGTCTCCTCCTTATGATCCTGATCCCTTTGCTTATATACACTCTATTTTCACTCTCTTCAGTTGGACCCGGAGTTCAACCTGCTGTTTAGCTATGGATCTCTGCTTCTGCCACTATCCATTGCTGGATGAAGGTTCTTTAATGACGACTAGGGTGGTCATTTATTTGATTATGGGAGAAGACCTGTTTAGGCATCCTATCTGCTATTGCTTGAGTCCTAGCCAGGGACATCTGGTGGGTGATTGGAGGTTTCCTTAGCATCAGGTTTCTTTCTAACCCCACAGTGGCTCCCTTATGAAGATATCCATTTCTTTGTTCTCTTGCTCTGTTGCACCTCTCAACTGTCTCCTTCTCTCACGATTTGTTCCCACCTCTCCTTGCTCACTCCTCCTTACGATCCCAATTTACTCAGGAGATCTTTTCTATTTCCCCTTCCCATGGGGATCCCTGAATTTCTCTCTTAAGTTCTTCCTGTTATCTAGATGTTCAGAGTTGTGGTTTGCAGCCTGGATATTCTTTACTTTATGTCTAAAATTCACTTATGAGTGAGTACATACCATGTCTATCTTTCTAGGCCTGTGTTACCTCACTTAGAATGATAATCTCCAAATCCATTCATTTGCCTGCAAATTTTAGGATGTTATTTTTTTTTTTTTCTGCTGAATAGTATTCTACTGTGTAAACAGTTTGTTAATCCATTCTTCAGTTGTGGGGCGCCAGGTTCTGGCTATTACAAAAGAAATATTTACAATGAGTCACATAATAGGTGCTATTTATTCTTACCAACAACTATCTAACAGTATTTTTCAGTAACTAAAGGAATTCTTTTTTTCCAATGAACCTCCATTGAGGAAGAACCATAATGGTCAGTGACCTCTGCAACAACTTTGCTATAAATACACCACTGATTTCTTAATGTCTTTAAATAAGTGAAAACCTGAGGCCCAGAGGCAACTCTTAGGTCCTCAGGGGCAAGCTGTGTCCAGCTGTCTGTTCTTCTGGCTTATTCCAGCCACATTTGAGAGTGGAAGTACAGCAATGCCTGCTTCTCAGGGGCCTGGTGAGCAGTGAGATGGAGCAGCTGCTACAGAGGAAGCTGTAAGGGATGTTCTCACAAGAGAGTTGTTTGTTCAAGAACAATGAATATAAAATGGCTGCATTAGTTATTTTTCTGTTGCTGTAATAAAATACCATAACTAAGGCAGCTTCTAGGAGGAAATTTATTTTGTCTTATAGTTCCAGAGTGATGGGGTGGAGTCATGGCAGTAAGGGACAGGCATGACAGGAAGTGTGGAGGGACAGGAAGCTGACGGTTCACATCTTAACAACAAGCACCAAGCAGAGGTAGCAAACCAGAGGCAGAGTGATACTAGGTTCTCAAAGCCCGCCTCCAGTGACACCTTTCCTTCAGCAAAGCTATACCTCACACCTCCCCAAACAGGACCACCAGCAAGAGACCAAGTATTCAAATACTAGAGCCTCTGGAGGACATTTCTCAGCAAAAACACCATGATGGCTTAACTTTCTGAGAGAAACCTGAGATTTTAAAATAAGAAACCTCCCACAAAAATCTTGCAGTTCATAACTTTCAAAGAGTGACTTGCCTGTGGTGGGTGGGAAGCCAAGAAAGGTAAAGGGTTCTTGCCTGCCATGTGAGCACTGAGTTTCCTGGTGTCCAGTTCAACAGGTGCTGTTTGAGCGACACGGCAAATACAGCCCTCCCTAACCCTTCCCTTGCCACCTGCCATATGGCAGCTGTTAATGGCTACATTTCTGGACAAAGCTAACTAGCAGCTAGCATTTCCTGATTACCTTCTGTTCCCCCAGGGCCACACGGAAGGTCAGGGGCAGGAGAAATTGGCTTCCAGACCATCGAGATATGGGCTTTGGGTCCAGGAAATGACCCTCGGAGCCTCTTAGAAGTGCTGATTCCTAGGCCTCCAGATGTCCGTCTAATATTTGGGAGAGTGTGTGCTTGACAAGTTCTCTGGGGGATTCTGGGCTTTACTGATTGGAACTAATCCAACTTAGTGGCACAACAGATCCCAGAGATGGAGTCACAGTCCTTCAAGGTAGTGGCTGTCCTACTGTCTGACCTTGTGTGTTATGGTTCCAGTGAAATGATTTTTTTGGAGATCTCCAGTATTTTATTTTTTCCTAAGTCAGATCTATTCATTAATGGACATCACTCATTTGTGCTCTGATGATGTTGGCTCTGGATGGTTGAATGGGAAATACGAGGCTGGCATTCAACAGAAGTCTCCTGACTCCTTCTATGGTAATGCTCAAATAAGGCTTGGAGGTCAAGGACCAAGGGCAAGGTTTACCTAGAGTGACCTGAGAGGACAAAGCCATGACATTGCCCCATAGTCCCTAAAGAACCAAACTCACGTAGTATCACCCAAACCAAGCAGCTAGAGAAGGAATAACACATGCCAGAAGGAACAAGTTGGCATCTGACTGTAGCCTTCAGTCACCTTCCAGGCTCACTCACTTAGCATTTCTTACGGATAAGCTCCCTGCCATAGTTTGGATCTGAAAAGCTCCAGAAAGGTGCATGCATTAAAGGACTGGTGCTCTGGGCATCACTATTGGGAGGAGTAGAACCTTTAAAGGCCTGAATCTCATGAGAGGTCTTTAGATCATCTGGCCATCTCCTTGAAGGAAATTGTGGGACTGTGGTTTTGACATTTTTTTTTTCTTACCTCTTGGCCATGAGGAGAACGACTTTGCTCTGCTTTATGCTCCCAAATATACACAGGCCCCAAAGAAACAGGGCTCAACAATCATGACTGAAACACCCAAAATAAAACTCAGTTGAACTTAGTGATTTTTTTTTCTTGTGACCAAAAGCTGACATATTTCCTGAAGAATCTTTTCTAGTTCAGAGACTAACAAGTCCAGAACTTATCACTTGGCTAGCAAATATTTAACCATCTACAGCAGATAAGGAGCTATATAGCTATAGAGGAAGCAAGAAGGCTCCATCTGATGCCTCTCCAAGGTTGAGAGACAAGAGACTTTCCAAACAAGATGATAGCTGATTTATTAGTTAAGGAAACACATTATTCAACTAAGAATCATGTTTGTTGTTACAAGAGAATCACTAAGCAGAGCTTAAAGAAAACATGGCCTGTGTTATAATGATAACATTCTGATGTCAAGGTCTCAGGGGAGGGGCAATAGCCTTGACCCAGATTCTGATACCATAAAGGGTGTTCCCCATAGCCTAGTGTCTTGATGTTGGGAGCCACATAGTCTCAACTATATGGAAGGCAAACTTAAATGTTGACCTATTATATGGGAAAATAAATTAACTGGGGTTTTGTGGAAGGAAAAGAAAAACAGATAAAATGTCACTTGGGGGGCTGGAGAGATGGCTCAGAGGTTAACAACACTGACTGTTCTCCCAGAGGTCCTGAGTTCAATTCCCAGCAACCACATAGTGGCTCACAACCATCTATAGTGATATCTGGTACCCTCTTCTGTATACTGTATACATAATAAATATAAATAAATCTTTAAAAAAAAAGTCACTTGGCTGTGTCAATCAAATTGTGCTGATGGACATGAATCACCTTGTATGGAAGACAAAGGTGAGCCTCTGTGTGGATGATGAAGGTAAGTCACCTCCATGGATGATGAAGGAAGGCATGAGTGACAAAGGCAAGCTTTTCACACATGGACAATGAGGGCAAGCTACTTCCCATGGATGATGATGGTGCATGAAGGTGAAGATGATGAAGATGTACCTTTCATCTCATCTTCATGAGATAAATGCCAGGCAGCAGACAGCAGAACTAAGAGCAGCCTTTCTGAACATATAATTGATATAAACTTAAGGAGCTTCATATTAGGTTCAAATGTGTTTCGTGATTTTATTTCATGCATGTTGCAGTAATGATTTCTTTCCTGAAGGAATGCACTTTATGGAAATAAGCCTGTTTATTACAGGTGAGGAGGGAAGCACTTCCAGTTTGAAAGTTTCTTTTGTATCTTACATAACATGAGCCGAGCACAAAACCCTGAGGAAAATCCTGGACGGAGAAACCAGTGACCCAGGTTGAAATTCTAGTGCTGATCGACCCTGAGCAAGCTACCTAACCATCTCTGTACTTCAGTTTCCTCAGCTCCAAGATAGGAATGCTGGCACCCAGCTAGCACAATAGGGTGTTTTGACCCTCAATGTCTGCTTTATATCAGGGACTTAATATGTGTGTGTCCCAAATGGCACTTCATATGAGTCATGTAGGTTTATTCTCATAGTCATGCTTTATGGAAGTTCAGTGGTCATCGCACAGATGAGAAAGCTGTGTTTGGAGGATGTAAATGACTTACTCAAGGTGATAAAGAAGACAGTGGTAGATAACATTCTGCTTCCAGAGATTGAACTATACCACCCATCCCCGTGTCATGTCACTACTTTTCAAGTGTCTAAAGCCAGAAAATTGAGGAGAGCACATTGCAAATGGAGAATAACATTCAGAATTATTTTTGTTTTCTAGCAATGATTGCAGGGTAGATGGCAGGGTGGAGAATGCAGGGGAAGAGGTGACCCTAAGATTCGTTTTGCTTGTCCATCTGAACTGTAGTTTTTCATCCTTATCCAGTATGTGTAAAGAAGTGTTCAGATATGAATAGGAGAGGAGAACTACACAATGTAGGATCTTTATTGCTTTAAAATGAGAAAGTCAGCTTGGCTAGTAAAGGTACTCACTGCACAATCTGGTGATCTCAGTTCAATTTCTAGAACCATGTAAGGTAGAAGGACAGGCCCTTCTCTACAATGCTGTCCTCTGACCTCCACACATGCATCTCTCACACACAAAATACAGCAATAAGTCTAAGAAATAAAAAATGGGCCAAGAGGTGGCTCATCATATGAAGACACTGAATTTACAAGCTGACAGCCCAAGTTAAATCTCTGGAAGCCATGTAAAGAGGTAGATGTGGAGTGGGTGGGGTGCATCCATTAGCCCAGTGTTCTTATAGTGATGTGGGTGACAGAGATAGAATGGCCTGGAAGCTTGTGGATCAGCAAGCCTGAAAAAACAGAACAAGAAATAGGAAGAGACCCTGCCTCAAAGGTGGGGAGTGAGAACTGATTCCTGAGACTTGTCCTGTCCTCTGACCTACAGACATGTGCAGTGGCACACACGTGCCCTGTCCCACATTACTAAGAAATTAATTACAATTTTAGAAATGATAAAATGAAGTATGGCCTCAGACAGTACCTGTTAAGATCAGCAATTTCACACTATTAGGTCTCTAAGTTCTGTAACCTATTATTTCCTTTATGTTCACATTAGGGCTGCAGCAGATCCGACTTTCACAGCTTAATCAGACATATCTAAAACTGTGAAGACAGCTAGATGAAGTAATGGCCTATACAAAAACTCCCTGGTGCATGTCCCTTGTGTTCTATTGACTAGAATGTTTTATATTAATAAATGTCATGCCAGACTTTGGTACCCAGTAAGCCCTGAATCTCAGTATCTTGGCAAACGGGGTTTATTTCTTGTCTCAGTCTTTGTGTGCTGGGGGCGTATCTTTCATCGTGTAGTTATGACACCTAGAACATGTGACCTCCAAGCAGGGGAGAGAGAGTGAAAGTAGCACACTAGTTCTAACTTCCAGATCAGAAGGGACGCATTCTGATTAGGCACAGCTTGGTCCCATGGCTCCACTTACTGCAAAGGTGGCTGGTAAGAGCAATCACCCCAGGAAGGGAGACAGTGTGATGAACACATCACACCGGGCCACCCAAAGTCACTCGGAGATGCTGGGGAAGAAGAGACCTGTGAATGAATCCACTACCAGACAGAAGCCTGGTGGAGGATGGAGCAAAAGAAAAAGAGTCTCTTCTGGGCTTCCATGGTCTCTCTTCACTAATTAACATGGCCATCTTTCACTGCCATATCACCACCCTCCCACCCCTCAAAAAGTTATGTTTTATAAAGTCAGAGATTGTGTTTCTCTCCCATCTTTTATGCCTGGTCTAATGTGGGCTCCACAGATGTTTTAAGGAACCCCCAAAAGAGTAAGCATGATTCAAACAATGATTTCAACCATTTATGTCCAAGATGTGCCTTTTTGTCTTTAAAATTTCCAGTAGGATTGCTGCAGAGCAAAGGGTATGAATCAGCCGTTAAACAAACACGGCTGTACAAGACTGTAAAGCGCACCTTACATATGTGGCTATAAATAAAGTCAATATTTGATCAATGACATGACCTGGGCAAAGCAGTTCTGTAAAGGAACTGACTTTTGAATACTCGAGGTGCTTTCAAATGCCTGACTTTGGGATTGCAACTGAAGGTCCTTCTCCAAGGTTGGTGTTAAATGTTTTTATATGCCCCCGCACATGGTCACAGCATGGTGGCTAATACAAGAAGGAAGCAATGCCTGGTACTGAAAACCTAGCCTACCCAGGGCTAGTCATGGATCGTGGAACAGAAACAACAATCTTTACTAGATCTTTACATAACCCCTAACTACAATCTAAACATTTATCCTTATACCCACAGGTAAGTGTGGTCCTTACCCCTCATCAAGGAAACTTCTCTTTGCCACAGAGGGAGGTCTTGACTTAAGCCATAACTAATCAAACTACAGAGCTGTGGAGCCTAGTCCTACAAAACAACTCCTGCACCAGAGGCTCAGCATTATGGAAGAGAGGGTGGAAGGAGGCAGAAGGGCCAGAGGATCAGGGAGTCTGCTGTGAGGTTGTGTCTCCTGGAAATGCCAGAAGCTACACTCATAAAATCTCACCAGTATGACTGGCCAAGCATGCGCAGAACATGGACAATAACGGCATGCCGAAGTAGGTGGGGAAGCCCACGAGGCCTCAAGCCTACACAAAACCACAGTCAACCAAGAAATGCTGACATAAAGAGAAAGTCTTCTCCAGAGAGGAACACATCAGTTGGTTATCCAATATCAAATAGCCAATCCTAAGAACATACAATTAATATACAGACCAAGCGGGCTGGACTAAGGAATGTATGTGTGTATACATATATATATATATGCATATAATAACAGTTAATGAAAAGAGGCCATGAATTTGAAAGGGAGTAAGAAAGGGTATATAAGAGTGTTTGGGTGGAGGAAAGGGAAGGAGGGAACTTATGTAATAATCTCAAAAATAAATAATTTAAAAAGAAGTTAAAGTACACAGGGTAGTTTGATGTATACTTTCCAGGAAATTTAATTAAGGAACTCTGGCAAGTGAGGTACATTACCAGTAAGGATCGTCACTACCACTGTGGCCAAAATGTATAGAGGATTAATTCTTCAGGGCACTGTTTCTAATGATCCAACTCAGCCACAAGTCAGGTCCCATTTCTTTACCTGTTTTGCCAGCGGCTACAAGAGGGATTATTTAGCTTCTGGGGTGATGGTGAGAAAGATGAAAACCAGGCTGTCTCTTCAGTTCCAAAAGCAACAGATTTTAATCATCAAGTTTTAGTTGGATCCAGGCTCAAGGTCCTGGAAACAAATTGGTGGGACACTTGGCTCAAATCTGCTGGCTTGTTTCTCTTTCCACTCATGCATTTCTGGATTGACAGGCTCAGCTGGTTGTCCCTTTTAAATTCTCATTTACTTGAAGTTGGATCATCTTGTGGCCTGACTTTGGATACCACTCAGTGACATATCGACCGCATTCTGTTATCTGGAAATGGAAAACCAAGCTAGATTCCAGGCGGGGAGACTACACTAGAGGATGGTGGCCAGGAGCCACCCTGGGTTGGGAATTATACTAAAGACTGGCAGTTCTGTGGGCAAATCTAAGTGAGCAAAATGTACATAATCCTCTGGCACTTCTTATCCCTCAAGTATGGTCTTTCAAAGCCTGTGAGGTGGGCAGGCCTAGTAGATCTTCAGAGAGAAAGAGAGAGAAAGAGAGAGAAAGAGAGAGAGAGAGAGAAAGCTTAAGGAATTTTTCTCTGCAAAAGTCACAGCTACACCATTTCGTATTTTGAACATAGGACTGGAACTTTGGTTTTCAGACTCCTAGGCTAGTGCATCTCACAGAATTCTCTAAATTATCAAAGTACAGAACTCTTGAACACTTTGAATGGAATGGGGGAAAGATATAGTGTTAGCATTTCTGGCATCTTTTAGCCACTTCTGGGGTCCTTTGAAAAGCAGACTATATTTATCCCCCCCTCCTCCCCCGGTAAATCCTTAAAATGGGTTTCATTGTATTTTTGTGGTTTGTTCTCGCCTGGCAAATACAACACACAGTCTCCACCAGCTCACTGTAATCAAAGGGAAGGGAATAGGGAGCCAACATTTGAACTATAAAGGCTAACACATTGGTAAGTGTTTCAACATGTGAGTAGACAGACTAATAGATGCTGAGAAACTGACACGAGCCCACCACTTCCCAGGGAATAATTTGTAAAACTTTCAGATGTGCTGCAATACTAAAAAGCTGTGAAGTTTGGCTGGAAAATTCATACCCAGAAAAGTATCTAAGGATACTTTTACATGAATATCTAGAAATATTCAGCTATTGCTCTGTGCTTGAGGCTTTTTCTAGGAGTTAAAAATTAGTAGCTGGGGATGGTAATACACATCTTTAAGCTCAATCTGGTCAGCCAGGACTACATTGTGAGACCCTGTTTAAATATAAAATTAAAATTAAAGTTAAAAATCCGAAATAAGCATCTAAGTAAGTCTGACATGGTTTACATTCCTGTACTCTCAGCACTAGGGAGATTAGGAGTTCAAGGCCAGCTTCAGCTATGTAGTGATTCAGAGACCAGCTTGGTCATGTATGAGAGGGATCCTGTCTTAAAACAAAATAAGCTAAAATGAAGCACAAGAAAAATTAAGTGTCCAGTAAAAAGGGTTTTTTTGAACTATGAAAGAATATTCTTTGTAACTGATGATGCAGAAAATTATTTAACTCCACATAATGATGACTGCAGCATTATTGATAGGGAAGAAACAGAATTTTGAAAGAATATATTACCCTCTTTTTAATTTTTTATAGTTTATTAAATTTATTTTATGTTCATTGGTGTGAAGGTGTCAGATAACCTGGAATAGAGTTACAGACAGTTATAAGCTGCCACATGGGCTCTGGGAATTAAATTCAGGTCCTCTGAAAGAGCAGCCAGTGCTCTGAACCACGGAGCCATCTCTCCAGCCCCATACAGGGCTTCTCTGTGTAGCTTTGGAACTTGTCCTGGAATTCAATTTGTAGAGCAGGCTGGCCTCAAACTCAAAGATCCATTTTCCTCTACCTTCCAAGTGCTGGAATTAAAGATGCGCACCACCATTGCCCGGCTTTTATTATTATTATTATTATTATTATTATTATTATTATCATTACTATCATTATTATTAACACACATTACCATCTTATGCAGAAGATAAGTCAAGGAAAAAGGAAAAATAGTAATAGTATTCATCTCAGAATGGGGGAATTCTGAGTGGTGATTTATTTCTTTCACTTTTTTCTTTTTCTTTGTATTTTCAAATTGTACATAACATATATTGCCATTATTGTTATTATTTTGTGTGTGTGTATTGTATGTTCATGTACACATTTGCAGGTACAATTGTGCCGGTTCATGCTTGCAAGGCATACATTCAGAGGTCAGGGGACTCTTTCAGGATTCCGTTTTTCCCTTCCACTTGGGGATCATAGAATCAAATTCAAGTCGTCCGTAGGTGGTTTTACCCAGTGAGCCATGTAATAGGCCTGGGCATTACTTTTGATGGAAGTTTTTATTTGATTGACCAGTTTATTGAAAAATGGCAGATTTGAGCTGATGGAAGGTATGCATAAGAGTCAGTCTTTCATCTGACTCTTCCAGATGCTTATTTAAAAAAAAAAGATTTATGTATCTATTATGTATACACTATACAGGAGAGGGTACCAGATGTCATTATAGATGGTTGTGAGCCACCATGTGGTTGCCGGGAACTGAACTCAGGATCTCCGGAAAAGTAGCCAGTGCTCTTAACCTCTCAGCCATCTCTCCAGCCCCCTCCAAATGCTTTTTAATTTGTCTAATTTGATTTCTATAACTCCAGAAGATTGGACCACAGTGTCATTTCTATAAATCTGTGAAACTAACCTGGCTAATTACTGGCACCTGGGGACAGCATGGCCCTCAGATGCTATCACTGTAGATTTTGAGCTTTTGGATTTGGAGAGTCCATTTTCTAAGCCACTTCATCTCCTGATGTGCCAGCTGCCTCCCTGATATTTTAGCTACCCAGAGGCCATTGCTTCATCCTTTGGTGGTGTCAGCCCTGGAAACCTGCCCTCAGACTCTGTCCAGATTCCAGATGTGGGTGGCTCCAGCCCTGCCATTAAGAGTCTGGTTGTAATCCTGCTGGAAATTTCAGAAAAGAGTTTGTGGCACAAACAGGAGGCAGGCAAGAGCCTCGATTCCCCTGTCAGACAGGGTATTGACCCAGAGCCAGTTCAGAGGAGGAAGCAGGGCCAAGTCTTCGGATAGCTCAGTCCAGATGTGCAGAGAGTAGATCCACCCCTTGGACTTGGGTCTATGAGACCTCACTTTTTTTTTCTTCTTTTGTCTTCTACCATTTTTCTTGCTTCTCTCTGTCTTCTTAGGTTTTATTTTGTTGTTGTTGTGGAATTTCTGTCAGCTATAAACAATATATTTCCTGAAAAAATATATTCTGCAACTTCAGTTTTCCCTCTAGACTGAGGGCAATGATACACTCACTCAGGCTATGACACTTGCATGAATCAGTATTTGACAAGCATGGAGCTCATCGTACACTGCGGGGTCAGTAAATGCCACCCATCATTTCTAAGGCCTTAGGAAAAGCTAAACTCAGGAAAATGTTCCTTTCTAAAAGAGAAAAAGTAAAGGCAAAGCAGAGCCCAGAGTGTGAGAAAAGAGGTTAATGAGTTCAGTAGCAAGCTGAGAGTCCAGAATTTATGGCTTGGCAGTCACCAACCCCGCATTTCTCACACAAGTGCACATGCACACATGCACGAACACACACGCTCACCCTCTCAGGATCCCAGGTGGTGCTGGGTCCTGGAGAAACTGGCGCCATTAAGTCAACAGTTATTAGAAACAGCAGGAGGATTGGACATGGAGGGTAGGATTTGGCAGTGCAGTAATGACTGATTTTGCAATACAGTTTGGAGAGAAGGAAAGTAATTCAGGGGAGAGTTAGCCTGACCACAGAGCCTCTGCTTGCATTGGCTGTAGAAATAGAGGACACGCGATACTGGCACCAGGGACCTGCTCAGTGAGGATTGGTTGTTTGAGCAGGGTATGAAGAGTATGAGAAAGCCAAACCTCTCAAGGCTCTGTCTGAAGCTCAGCCAGATGTTAGCACAGCAGTACTGAAATGGACGTGAGCTTCCACATGCATGCAGAGGAATACTCTGGCTGCCTTAACAGAAAAGGGCATCTGTAGTTCATAGACTCTCCAGTGGGGGGACTAGAAGACTGGCCCTGTAGATCCCCCACTGAAACAGTGTCTGTAGGCTGGGGCTGTTCTAATGCACGCCTGTTGCTGGTGTTGTACTTCTGGATGCCAGCAGCCCATGACCATGTCTGTGATCCCACCCTTTGTTTCTATACACATCTAGCTTCCTCGTTCTCTTGAAATGTCCATCTCTCACAATGTGTCTAATGGGCTAAATTCAGGAAAGAGGCCCTGTTGTAAGGAGATGGAGAAGTTAGTCATGACCTTGTACCTTGAAAAGGAAGTTTAAGTGTGATATACACCCCAAAGCCAAGTATCTGTATTATGTGTGCATGCATACATAAAGTAGGCATATAACCCATGTCAAGGTCCCCTTCCCAGGTCCCCTGGGATTTTAGAAATCTGAGAATGATCATTCAAGCCACTACCAACAACAGGAAACCTGGTCCCCTTATTTAAGGGTCACTTTTCCTAAGTCCAGACCACTGCTCTAAGCACCACCCAGCCACCCTTGACCTTATGGCTTACGTGTCAGGTGCCCAGATATGGACCCAGATCCTTCTCCCCTCCACTTGTTAAATAAAATAGTAAAACACCTTCAAAGATGTGCCAGGCCTATGGGGAAGATGTTCTCTGCACCTCTGAGGTGGAGAAGTTTGGATCTGACTTATTGCCCCGTCTCCGTTAGAATTCAACCCTCTGGCCTTCCTGAGACCCCAGTAGAGGCACCAAAGCACAGGCTTTAGGGCCATTTTCAGTGTTTTTAAAGATAAAAAATTGGACGTTAAGCCCCATACACGAACATAAAGAAATTTTTAAAAAGATTCTGACATGTGGTGGTGGTATACAATTTTAATTCCAGCACTCAGGAGGCAGAGGCAGATGGATCTCTGTCAGTTCCAGGCCAGCCTGGTCTACAAGAGTTTTAGGACAGCCAGGAATACACACAAAGAAACTTTGTCTCAAACAAAACAAAACAAACTTTCAAAAGATTTTTTTTCATTTTTATGTATACACATGTGTTTTTGAGTGCCACCCTAACCCTAACCCTAACCCACATGGACCAAAAAAGGGTGTCAGACCCTATGGATGTTGAGTGATAGGTGGCTGGGAGCAGTCTGATGGGGTTCTGGGAAAGAAACTTGGGTCTTTTGCAAAAGCAGTAAGTAGTTTTGAATGCTAGACTATCTCTCCAGCTTCTACAAACAATTTAAAAAGCCAGGATTGCTTTAGATGAAGTCCAGTTTGTGGGACAGATAGTGCCAAGAAATTGCCTGCAGTGGATTCCTCCCTAAGAGAAGCCCAGGCCATGGAATAAAGCAACGCAGTCCAAAGTGGCCGAATCTATCAGAAGCCTCAATTAGGCTAACTGGTGACTCCTGTAGTCATCTTCACATTGTGAAATGTTGTGTTTGTCTGCATCTGCCAGCATCCTGGAGGCTGACACTCCCAAGCTCATCTCCACAGGTCATCCGGGGCTTGTCTGCCTCCTCCGACTTGCTTCCCCTGTGCACTGTTTCATCCAGCCTTGCTTTTCTTTTTTTTTTATTTCTTTTTATTTTAAATTTTCTTTTTTAATTTTCTTTTTATTTTATGTGAATTGGTGTTTTGCCTGTATGTATAACTGTGTAAGGGTGTCAGATCTAGGAATTACAGACAGTTGTCAGCTGCCATGTGGGTGCTGGGAATCGAACCCGGGTCCTCCAGAAGAACAGTCAGTGCTCCTAACCGCTGAGCCATCTCTCCAGCCCCAGCCTTGCTTTTCAAATCCCAGTGTTTTTCCTAGGGTAGTGGAAATGGAAAGATCAGTACTACGGGGGTGACTGCCCCCCCACCCCTGTGGCAAAGACACATCTGGAGGACACACAAAACCTGATTTTTTTTTTCATTCATTCTTTGAATTATTCAGCTACTTAAAAATATTTTGAGTCAGCAAGATGCCTCCCCTAGTCACGGAGCTGGTGACCTGAGTGTAGTCCTTAGATCCCAAGTCAAGGTTGAAGGAGAGAAGAGATTCCATAAAGTTGTCTACTGACTCCTACATACTGACGACACATGGCTCCCCCAGCACACGTATACAACAATAATAAAAACTTGAAAATTTAAGATATTTAAATTGAGTACTATGTGTTAAATACTAAAAAAAGAAAAAAGAAAAAGAAAAGAAAACCACAATCTTTATTAATTCTTACTCTTCTAAAAGCATTAGTGTCTACTGTTATCTTTTCACAAGCTTGCGAGGGAACCAGAATCAGTTCCATCTTGTGGAGGAGAAGAGAGAGGTCTAGAAAGCAATGTCCCTTGTTCAGGGGAGCCACCGTCAGTCAGGGAGAACCAGGAGGTGGCTGGCTGTCCATGACTAGGCATTCTGAAGATGTCCCCACTCAGCTGCTCCTCCACAGAGGTGTAGTGTTGGTTAGGAACAGAATTCCAACATGCACAGGACAAGCAGGAAGGTAGAGACCCGCCCCACTACAACCTGGGTTTCTGCAATGGAAGTGCCTTTTAACTTTCTGGCCCCTGGAATAGGATTACAGAATGTTTTCCTGGACTCAATTTCCTCTCTGCACATTTTAGGGAGCCCAGCATCAGCACAGAGTTAGAAATCCACAGAGGAGACCCATCAAGATGACTGGGCTGAGTCAAGCATCTGATAAGACAGCTAGCTGGCTTGGAGCCTGAAAAGTCATGCCAGCTACATTGTCCCAAGGTATGCTGAACCCTTCACTGCTTCATCAGAGAAGTGGGAGGCTTTCCCACCTGCCCAGAGATCTGGCCATAGAAGGAGATAAAAACATAAACAGGAAAGGGCTTTATTTATTTATTTTTAAATACTTTTGTTTTGTGGTGCCTGGGATCAAACTCAAGACTTCACACTTGCTGGACAAGTGCTGTACTTCTGAGTCACACCCCCAGACTCCTGAAAAGGATTTTATTTTATTTATTTCTTTTTCTTTATTTTATTTATTTATTTATTTGCCTTGGTGTTTGCCTGGAACTGGAACTACAGACAGTTGTTAGCTGCCATGTGGGTGCTGGGAATCGAACCCGGGTCCTCTGGAAGAGCAGACGGTGCTCTTAACTGCTGAGCCATCTCTCCAGCCCCGTGAGGTTTTAAATTCTGAGGATTTTCCTTGTCTAAGTAAGAGTACTCCTACCACCAAGCGCAAGGCTTCTGAGGCCCGAGACCAGCCTCAGGCTGTCATTCCTGATCTTCAGGACTACACAGGTCTGGGTCATACTTTTCCATCATAAGTCTCAGTAACTCAGCTGTGTGCTATAGCTCATATCTGTCATTCCAGCACTTGGGAGCTGAAGCAGGAAGACTGTCACAAGTTCAAGGCCAACCTGTTAGGATTTCTGGCCTGTGGTAGCTGCCTGGTAAATGCATTATTCCAACATAGTGCTGCCAAAGCATGCCCCTTTCATCCATATGCATGACCAGGTGTGGCCATGTAACCCCCCCCCCACACACACCTGCAACTTTATAAGCCAAGACCACCCCCCCTGCCCGCCATTGCTTTCTCTCTCTCTCTCTCTCTCCTTCTGCATTCATCCTCCCCTCCCGCAAGCTTCCTAAATAGCGTGGGTTACTGATATTGTGGTTCATTCCCTGCGTTTGTTAACAGCACAGCCTGAATTACATAGTGAAGCTCTGAAAAGAAATCAAAATCTTGGAACTTGCCCAAGACTCCCGTTCTTTTTTTTAAAGCATAGAACTCTCTTTCTCTCTCTCTTCTCATCTTCCCTTTTCTCTGACTGACACAAACACCCTATCTTAACAAAAAGGCAGGACATAATTGATCTACTAAAAACGAAAGTAGACGTGGTTTTGTAGCCACAGGGAAAACTACCTGATCTATATTGTTTCTTTTTCACTTTAGACACAAGAAACAGAGGCAAGCAGTGACTGGTGTCTGACAGTCACTGCTGGAGGATGCATCCTTTTGCTAAGAGCCATGCTCTAGGAGTAAAGCTAAACATGTCAGTTATATACATTGAGGGAACTAAAAGATAAAACAGAAAAATAATGTGCTGGACAAACAAACTTTCAACTACATGTGTCTTCATCTATTTTCAGTTACTATATCAAAATACTTGATTATAAGTGGTTTTTAAACAATAGAGGTTTGTATAGTTTACACATCTGGGTTCTAGCATTTGATGAGGGCTTTTTTGGTTGAATAACAACACATGGTGGGGGATGTCTGGTAAGACAGAATAAATATTTTGGGATGCTCCTTTCTTGCAAATCCACTGCAGCCATCACAGGAGTCCACCTTTCGACCAATTCCAATCTCCTAAACACCCTATATCCAAATAGCGCCTACATAGAAATAGGAAAGTGGACCAATATAGCTCATCTCACACATGACCTTTTAGGGTCAGATTAAATCACAGCAGCATATTATAGTAAAGGTGTGTTACATTGTGGTTTCCACTGTGTATAAGACTCTTATTCACATAGACAGCCCCATAGAACAAAACAAACAACTCCATCCTTTACAGCAAAGTCTCACAAGGTTATCTCTGCATGGAAGAATGAATAGCTTTATTGTTTTGGTTTTTTTTTTTTCTGAGTTAACTTCTTATATTTTGTAATTGGGGACAGAATTAATAATGAAGCCAAAAAGAAAAAAGTAATGTAAGAGGAATCATGCAATCATGTGCAAGAGCTTGGCCCATGGTCTCCTTGGGACATACACAGTTCCAATAGGTCTTGGACTGTAGCCTGCTCTTTTGGGCTTGCTCTGGCGTCACTCACCTGTCATCTCTTGGTCCTGGCACTGGTGGCATGCAGTACGTGCCTAGGCAGTGTGTGTTGAATGACCATTTTTCCCCACTATGCGATCCATGTGGCTCTCAGCCAAGAGAAGCCCACAGGGAAATGTTGCCATTTAAGTGGAAAGGGACTGTCTTTGCTGAGTTAAAAAGTCTCTATTGGGGGTTTGCATTTTTCTGTAGAAGAAGCAAGATAATGGAGGCTTCTGGGCTGGGACAGGCTGACCCTCATTAAAAGAAAATGGAAAGTGGTTAAGTTTTCTGATGGTCCAGTTTTTTGGTGACCGGAAACAGTAGATGATTCTTTCTGGCCAGTCCCAGCAGGAGAGAGATGCAGTGGAGAGCTTGCTAGGAGTTCTTAGCTGGGGCAGGAGGATTATAGAGCCCAGGTGAGGGACAGGAGAGCCACCCAGCAGTCACCCAGCCATAGGCTGAGTCCTTCTTTCCACACAGAACCTGCTGTCTTACAGTTGTGAGTCTTGACATGACCCTGGAGCCAGGCTGCTGAGGTTCAAGCCATCCTTCTCAGGTCTTTAGGTGAATCCCATAACCTCTGTTCCACATGTGCAAGGGGAGATAATGGAACATCAACCTGCACTAATGGTTTATTTCTGTGCAACAAATGACTACCCAAGTCTGAGCTCTTAAACCAATAATAGACATTTGTTATCTCCATTTCTGTGGACCAGGTATTTGGGAGTGGCTTAACTGTACACTGAGACGTCTTACACTCTTCAGTCATGGGTGAGTCATCTAAAAGCTCCTTTGGGGCTGGAGGATTTGTTTCCAAAAATGACCTCCTGAGAGCAGCATTGGCTTCTTTGGATTGGACCCTTTCTTTGTGTATCCAGGTGAGGTAGAAATAGGTCACACCAGAACTTCACGGACAGTGGTCAGGCATGGCAGTCCAGTGGGGGCCATCTCAGTCCTCATGGCTAGCAAGTTTGGTATTGTTAACAGAAGGACTCAATTTTTCCCAAATGAACTACTTTCACAGTAGTCCTAAGGTGGGGGAGAGAGAGAGAGAGAGAGAGAAAGAGAGAGAGAGAGAGAGAGAGAGATTGATTTTGTTTCCCCCAAAACAGAATTCTTATTTCAGTAAATCTATTTCCACCTAGGGGTGGTGGCTCACTTATACTTGTAATTCAGCTCTGGATGGAGAGTGTGGAGCCTGAGACAGGACAGTAACAGATTCAAGGCCAGCCTGAGCTACACAGTGAAATCTTACAAACCAACAACCTTCAGAGATGGCTTAGTGGGTAAGAATAGTCATTATGTAAACATGAAAATCAAGTTCAAATCCTTAGTGCCCATGTAAAAACTCAGATATAGCTGCACATGCCTGTGATCTCAGTGCTGAGGGGCACAGACCGGAGGATCACAGGGCTTGCTAGATGCCAGCTTAACTCCTGGCTCAGTGGGAGACTGTTGGAAAGGAATAAGGTGGTGACTGATAGAGGAGGAGAAAACTGTGAGTTCGCCTTTGGGAGCACATGCACAGTGTACACACTCCACACAGACATCATACATCATGCATGGGTACAGCGCATCCTCACACATACAAAGTCCCAGTTCCCTTCATTTGTATAATTAACAATTTTTTTCTCAGATGCATAGGCATATTTCATAAAAGGCATAGTTCTGATCATTGGTTATGTCTCAGAATAAGCCTCAACTTTCAGCAGCTGTACTTATTTTTAATATTTTAAAATATTTAATTTTTTTATACAATATAGTTTGAACATATTCTTTCTTTTGTCCCAAATCCCGCTCTCTCTTCCTCTCTCGGAAAACAACAACAATAAAACCCAGCGATCAAAACCAACCAAACCCACAATAAGACAAAAAACAATACGAAAAACAAACAAAAAGCACTTTAAAAAAAAAAAGTTCATTTTGTTTTTGTCATCCTGGGCATGGGACCTGTCCTCAGGTATGGTTGATGTACCCAGTGACACTGGATTTGGATTAGAGGAAGCTGATTTTTCCTTTCCCAGCAGATTTCACTTGCAAGCAGCTTCACAGTTATAGCTGAAATTTCATGTCCACACCCCGTTCCTAGTGAGCAGCCGTGCATCACAGCAGCCACACTTTTAGGACGTTAGTGAACACTGAATGAATTAATGCAAGGAAGTACTTAAGACTGCCAGGCACATGGTCATTACACCTGAGTGATTGCCATTCATACTATTCTTGTTACTACGGTTACTGTTTTATTTGCTTCCCTTGCCGGCTCCTCAGTGTCCTCTCCTTTCCTCTCTCTCTCTCCACTCCTCAGCAGTGGAGGTTGTCCCTCTTTATTGACTTTTGGGGCCTCCTGAGAGTAGCAGCAGCCACTTTGGATTGGTTCTAACCCTTTATAAAGATCCCAGGGGAGCTACTGCTGAGTCACAGCAGAACTCCATGACAGGGTCAGGCAGGGCTGTTCAGTGGGGGACCATCTCAGTCCTCATGGTTGCTAAAGGGCCAGTCCTTGCTCTCCTTTCTTCATCTCCTCAGTAGATTCCCACAACAATGAGCCTGGGGAAACACCCAGGTCAAGTCAGTGGGACATAACACAGAGCCCTTGCCCACCTGGTACCCAGATGTGGCAAAAGCCATCAGCAGGCAGAGCCACCTCTCTCCCGTATGTATGCCGTACCTCACAGAAAATACCAACCTAAGGCTGTTTGTAGAGGCTTAAACCCAGCTAGGTCCTGCTTGCCAACCTGGGAGCCTTGGCTGTGTCAATCCTGAAGAAGTAATGCCTCCTCCAACAGGTTTGCTCAGAGCAGAGTCTTTGTCTAGTGGAAAGGCTAGATTGCTAGCTGTGGTCTGACCACTGTGCTTACCATCCCTGCTCTGGCCTCTCACCTGTGAATAATTTAGAAAGAGGTAGCTCATCACTTTGGGTTTAGCCTTTCCACGTTTCAGTTTCTGCCTGGACTTCTTTCTTTTAGCTCTAGGTATAAGTTCACAGGCCCGAGGCATGTAGGAACATCACCCTTGTGTGCCTTTCCCTTCCCGGGTAGTTCCATGGCTGCGGTCTATTGTCTCTCCCCTTGCAGTCAGGATCTGTCACAGAGCAGAAGGCAGGGTGTCCCTCCTCTGAAAAACATTTTCCTTTCCTGTCTGTTGCTCCCTCTTCTCAGGATAGAGAAGGGGGGCGGGCATCTTGGATTCTGAGGGTTGTCTTTCCTACCTCCTCCGTTTGTGAAGTTTACTTTGGCTTTTGTGTTTTGAGACAAGGTCTCATATACAGAGCAGGCTGGCCTTGAATTCACTATGTACTTGGAGGATGACCCCGATCTTCTGATCCTCATGCCTCCCCCCTCAAAAGGCTGAGACACAGGTGTGTGCATCACATCTGGTTTTAGTCATGCTTTGGGTTGTACCCAGCACTAGAGGCAAGCACTCTACCACATGGGATACATCCCCAGGTGGCCCACTCCCCAATGCTTACTGTGTATCTTCAAGGAACCTAAGAGATCTCTGATGAACAAGGCTCCAAGTGGTATTCAAATCCAAATAATAGCACAGGGGCGAAAATGTAGACAGGGAGAGCACATGTAACAGAAACACGGAAGGTTTGAAAGAGATAGTGATAGAGTAATAAGCATTTCCATATAAACTTGATAAAAGTTTTGCAAGAAGAGAAATAAAACCATGCAAAGAAAAAATCCCCTCTGCCAACCACCACCCCCGCTTGGTTGAAAATGTGAGGTAAAGAGGAACAAAATTGTCCACAATGCTGGACTTCCCTTCAGCTCAGAAACCTACTGTCCATATTTACATTTGGTGGGTCCCTGTCTTGTTTCCATGGTTCCACCTGAGAGTGGAAGAGGCAAAGAAGCATGCTAATAGTAATTAATGGCCATGAGCAATCAGTTGACTTTCAGTCCAGGGTTTCCTGGTTGGGTGTCTATGAAAGGGGTAGATGCCCTGATGATACTACATAGCTGTGTGGACGAAGGGAGTTTCACAGTATGTATGTCTGGTGCCATAGCACAAATCAAGACTCAGCTGGTATGTTAAGGGTTTCCAGAGCCAGTCGTGAAACCTTTATGACAAAAATGAAATACATTAGGCTTTCATAACTAAACGTGATTCAACCACAGTGTACAGAGTAGGAAGTAATCTTGTCAAGTTACAAGAGACTAGGATTTCTCAACCTCAGCATTACCACCTCTTTTACCAGTTGGAGAGAGGCAGGTGGTGGCTTACTGTGAAGCTCATGCTGGCCTTGAACTAAAAAATTACAATGCTTTAGCCTCCCAAGAGCTGGGATTGCAGTAGATGCCAGTGTACATGATGTAGGTAGTTATTTGTTGTGGGGGACTTCCTGTGCTTTGTAGAATAATTAGTGATATCATTGACTTCCATTCTCCTAGAAGCCAGTAACACCCACAAACACACACACACACAAATTGCAATAACAAAAATATGGTGCAAAACATCCTGATACCATGGGGTATTTATTTATTTTTATATTTTATTTGCATTGTGTTTTGCCTGCTTATCTGTGTGAAGGTGTCAGATCTTGGAGTGACAGACAGTTGTTAGCAGTCACATGGGTGCTGGGAATTGAACTGGGGTCCTCTAGAAGAGCAGTCAGTGCTCTTAACTGCTGAGTCATCCCTCCAGCCTCAGGGCTATGGTTTTCATTTAGTTTCAGTGTGTTCTCCAAAGTTTCATATGTTGGGACCTTAGCCCTAGTGTGGTAATACTGAGCCTTTGGCACCTTTAAGAATGGAAAGTGACTAGGCCATTGGGAATACTGCCCTGGGAAGCTGTTGGGGGGACCACAAGCTTGTTCCTGTGAGAGTGAATTGTAAAAAATGTTAAACCCCAACTACATATTGGCTCTGGCTTCTGGTCTTGGCAAGTGACATCTTCTGAAACCAATACTGCCATCATGATGTCATCCACCGTGAGGTCCTCACCAGAGGCTGGACAGATGGGACTGCTAGGCCTTGATCTTTCAGTCTTGAAAACTGAAAGTCTCAGTATTTCATTACAGCAATTGAACACCGACTAATACACCCAACCAGACAACATCACTCTGGTGTGTTTAAAGCAAGGATTCTGAGGGTCATCCTGCCATGATTCCAAGCACAGTGCTTCAGTTTATAGGAAACTCAAATGTGTTAATAAGCATGAGGGTAAGGTGATTTTTGTAGATAATGTCTTCCTTTTCTACTGCTGTAAAGAGAAACCACAACCAAGGCAACTTCCAAAAGAAAGATTTTATTTTGGGGGTCTTACTTTTGGTTTCAGAGGGTAAGTTCATGATCATCATGGTAGGAACATGACAACAGGCAGGCAGACTGGAGCAGTACTGAGAACTTACATGTTGAGATTCAATCACAAGGTAGAGAAAGAGACACTGGAAAATGTCCTGTACTTTTGAAATTTTAAAAGCCCACTCTTAGTGACACCTGTCCTCCAACAAGGCCACACCTCCTAATCCTTCCCAACTAGTTCCACCGACTGGGAATCAAACATTCAAATATATGCGACTCGGGGCTGGAGAAATGGCTCAGTGGTTAAGAGCATTGACTACTCTTTCAGAGGACCTGGGTTCAATTCCCAGCACCCACATGGCAGCTAACAACTGTCTCTCACTCTACTTCTAGAGGAAGGCATATATGCAAGCAAACCACCAATGCACATAAAATAAAAACAAATAAATAAAAAAAAGACAGCTCAAATATATGAGCCTCTGGAAGCCATTCTCATTTAAGTTACCATAGAAGGCTACAAACCAGAGCAACTTATCCTCCAAACCTGAGAAAGTTGGGAGTTAAAGGGTTTCAAATAATAATTTCAGAAATTGAGACTAACAGTAAAATGAGTGGGCTCATCAGTGTTGAGCAAAGAGCCGTTCGACTATCTTGCAAAATACATCATCTACAAAAACTTCATTTGATCTTTCCAAACCTTATATGATCTCACTGGTGTCATCACTCCTTTCTCATCTGTGGGAACACTGAAGAGTGAAGAAGCCCCAAATCACACTGTGAATTGCACAGTCAGGATCATGATTCCAGCAGGCTAGTTTCAAAGCCAGTGTTCTTAACTAGTGAGCACTGGTGCTCAGGCATCTGGGGGAAGTACTGCTCTTATTCACCATGTTATGCTCTATACTCACCACTAGCCCCAGGGAAGCCCTAGATTTCCAACCTGAGGCTCACAATGGAGCATCTTTAGGAAGCAGGATGCTCAGGGGTTACTGTGATAAAGGGCAGATGGTGCACAGAAATCATTATGTAGCAGAAAAGAGGCAGGTGGTGTCCAACCTGGTGCCTGACTTTGAAAAGCTGGTCAGGGCTCTGAAGGTTCAGCTGTTCCAGGAAGTGATCACTGCGGTAGAACATGCAGTCTTGGATCAAGTGGGTCTTTAGTCTCGGGGCACACAAAGGTGATAAAAAGCAGAAGGTTTAGGAGTCTGTGCCCACATCATTTCACCAGGGGCCAGAACCCCAGAGGGTATGGATAGTGAAGTCCTTCTAGGCCAGACCCTAGTTGGTTAATTAGATCTGCAGAGTCCAGTGAGGAAGGATAGGAATAGTATCTTTTAAAGCTGGCAATCCGAGAACGAAGCAGAGAAACATCATAGAGAAGTGTCATATAGTTCTGTCCTTGCTCAGCAGATTATACTGGGCAGGGGCACAAAGCCCAGTTTGCCCTTCTGGTCAGGTAGCCAGCCACATTTTGGAGGACTGTGATGTTTGTGCCTTTCTTGCTATCTCTTGAACTCCTTCCTCATTCTGGGGCTGTTTGGGCTCAGGCACTTTATGAAATGCGGAGTCTAACGCCTGCTAGTATCAACCTTGACCTCCTCTAAGGGCATCTGGGCTGAGGTGGAGTAGTTAACTCAGAACAAACAATTAATTATGCATCTAATGATTCCATTTGACAATACAGAGTACATGTATGCTGGTGATAATGCAGACTATGAAAGTGTTTCTTCCAGTTGTCCATGTGGATCTTTCCCTCTTTCCCCCTCTCTGCATAGAACTCGTATCTCTTGACCTCAACCAGACAGTTTCCAAAATCCCATCTCTGAGGGGCCTTTATTTCAATCTTTCCACCTTTTCCAGCCGTGTCCAAACCCCAGCTGGTCCTATTTTCCAGCTTGAAGCTAGTCAGGCCCCGAGCTCAGCCTCTCTCATTGACCTGGGATCTGCCCCTCATGTTAGAAGTCACATTGTGTACTCACACATGAGTGATAAGCTGGGACACAAATGCATGCATTTCCAGACACCACCGTCAAACTGGCACATGCCGTTCTTCATAAACACACAGAGACAACCACTGGGCAGAGTGGGCAGAGGGAGCGGCCTGGAAGTGTGGTGAGGGGAGAGGGCGTGAGGTCATAGGTGACTGAGGTACTTAGAGAAGTGGTGTCTAGATCTCATGCCCCAGACACACTTTTAATTCTCTATTTCCCTCATTGTCTAGAGAAGGAAATTAGAAAGCAGTTGTAGGTGGTATGGTGGCAAAGAGGAAGCTGGGGGGTGGGGTGGGGGCAGAATCTCTTATGAGTCACCAAAGGCCACCTTGGACAACTCATTCTTACTGAGGCTGTTTCTCTTGCAGAATCAGACTGCTCTGTGCTTCTTGTACTGGGTGTCTGGGGCACATTTACAGCTTAATTGTACACTGGACCTTTTCCCCTCCCGTCCCTCCTCCCCCTCCCCTCCCCCTTCCCCTCTGGGCATTTCCATGCTGGATATCAAATTGAGGGCCTCATAAGTGCTAGGTTTAGGCTTTACTAAGGAACCCAATTCTCAGGCAAAGTAATTCCTAGTTTACAAATAAAAACAAGCAAACAAACTGCTGTACAAAGTGATTAGCTCACTCTAAAATCAAATAAATCCCGGCCCATTACAAGTTCCTTTAGTCAATTTTGAACTATATAGATCCATACCATTTCCAAACTTCAACTCTGACACCCTTCAGTCAAGGTTAGCTAAACTGGTGGATAAAGGGCTTCCAATAATCAGTATCTGTGAAAGGTGAAGAAGGCTGTACTCGGGGGAGGGAGGCTTAAGAGCTCTGAAACTGCCCAAGGGTCTAAGGCCTCTGTCTTGCTGGCCACATCCCCGCCCACGGTGTTTAGGCCAGTGTTGCCAGGCACTTCCTCGTTCCGGTGCGCCCTGGACGCAGCTCCTACGCCCAATGCCTGGGCAACTCAGGCGGGAGGGGGCCAGAGGGGAGGTGTCGCAACCACCTCCCTCCCTCTTCCCCCGCCTTGGCACTCAGTTACATCGCAGATGAGAGCTCTCGCAGACTGCAGCGGGCGGCCGGGCGCCCGGCATGTCCCCTGAGTGTGCGCAGACGACGGGCACTGGCCCCTCACGCACCCTGGACCAAGTCAATCGCACCCGTTTCCCTTTCTTCTCGGATGTCAAGGGCGACCACCGGATAGTGCTGAGCGTCGTGGAGACCACCGTGCTGGGGCTCATCTTCGTGGTGTCACTGCTGGGGAACGTGTGTGCCCTGGTGCTCGTGGCGCGCCGTCGGCGCCGCGGGGCGACAGTCAGCCTGGTGCTCAACCTCTTCTGCGCGGACTTGCTCTTCACCAGCGCCATCCCTCTAGTGCTCGTCGTACGCTGGACCGAGGCCTGGCTGCTGGGCCCCATCGTCTGCCACCTGCTCTTCTACGTGATGACCGTAAGTGGCAGTGTCACGATCCTCACCCTGGCCGCAGTCAGCCTGGAGCGCATGGTGTGCATCGTGCGCCTGCAGCGCAGCATGAGCGGCCCGGGACGGCGGGCGCAGGCAGCGCTGCTAGCTTTCATCTGGGGTTATTCAGCTCTCACCGCATTGCCCCTCTGCATCTTGTTCCGAGTAGTCCCGCAGCGACTTCCTGGAGGGGACCAGGTGAGCGCTGGCTGCGAGCAACGCAGCAGGTGTCCGGGTCGGCCGGGGTGGGAGTCCGGGGTGGGTCTGACCCAAGCGGTGAGCTAGGATGATGGTGATTAGTAACAGTAACTGCTCGTTTGTGGAACTGAAATCCTTTTTGTTAGACGTACTGCCCAATGCTCTGAAGTTTAATTTCTTCAGTTTCCTCACAGTGCCAAGTGGGTAAGCAAATCCTCTCAAATGCTTTTAAAGAGACTCTCCCGGATTTTTGCAAAATGAAGCGACCTTTTTATAAGTCTAATTAAGGAGCTTATGTCCAGATGGGACAGCAGGGTTGCAAGGTGGCTCCTCATGAAGCTGCTCCTTTCTCTCCAGACGTCACACAACTGGTATTATCACTCGTATTTTCAGAAGCTGGGGCACCTAGCATCTCCCTTAGAGTTGGGCATTATTACTTCTATTACTTGGAAATGTAGTCCCAAAGAGAGCCCTATAATAGTGGAATGTCGCAAGGGGGGAGGGTTTCTGCTCTGGAGTTCAACATACTGTGGCCAGAGATACTGTGTGACTGCCCCCACACCCACACAACCCTGAGCACAGAGGGGAGCTTGTTTTCATAGAGAGGAAGGGTGGATATATCATGTATAAATGGTATCTTAAAAAAAAAAAAATCAAACCCCAAACCCTGTTCTTCGTAGTTTGTTTCTTGCATGGAATACGGTGGAGGGGGATGCTTGTTTGATAACTTTGCATGTCAACTGAGCAGGAACTCATCAGGCCTATGGTACTTCATGAAAGAACATACAAGCCTGTGGCTATGTGTCTCCTGGGTTCGTACAGGAGATTCAGGGTCAGCTGAGTTGTTGGGTACTGCTAGCCTGGAAGGGACCAAGGCCTCCATCTCACTCCAGGCTTCTCCTTAGCCTGGATACACCTGAGCATCAGGACAAGCCATATAGATATTTCTGGAATAAGTTGAACACTCAGGCCTAACTCCACACCAAAGGGATCAGCCGGGTCACAGGCATGATCAACCTGTATCCAACTGGCCACATTGAGATATGATGCAGATAGCTATGAATATGGCCTCACACAGATGACAATACCATGCCACAGTCTCAAAATGTTGGACACCCCAGTAAGAGCAAGACTCTGCCATCAGCTATCCGTCTAAGCTGTTTTTTTTTCCCCTGAGTTACAACATAATTGTGGTACTTTTTCGTAGAACTTAAAGGATTTCTTGTTCTTAATACAGAAAGATTTTAGCACTAAGAGTTAAGACCAAATAGAATATCTTAAATTTCCAGATGTACTGTCCCTTTTAAAATTCATTCAGGTACAATCCTATTTAGTTGGCTAATAACACAAGAAGAAGAAGAGGAGGATGAAGAAGAAACAGGAGGAGGAAGGGAAGGAGAGGGATAGGAAGAGGGAGAGAGGAGGAGGAGGAAGAGGAGCAGGAGGAGGAGAAGGAAGAGGAGCAGGAGGAGGAGAAGGAAGAGGAGCAGGAGGAGGAGGAGGAGGAGGAGGAGGAGGAGGAGGAGGAGAAGGAAGAGGAGCAGGAGGAGGAGGAGGAGGAGGAGGAGGAGGAGGAGAAGAAGAAGAAGAAGAAGAAGAAGAAGAAGAAGAAGAGGTCTTCCCAGCCTAACTCCAGGCTGAAACTATACTAGTGTGATCATTTGGGATTGAAGAAGGGGTCCTTGCTTGTGTTGTTCACTGAGTAGTCATCCCCTGGGAGGGAATGTGTGTGACTAGAGCCCCTACAGCACTTTGACCTTGAACACACAGAGATCCTCCTGCCTCTGCCTCCTGAGTGCTGGGATTCAAGGCATGGGCCATCATGCCCGGTTTGCTCTCCCCTCCCCTGGAGAATACACATGTCCCCTCTTCCCTGAGGATTTGCTTCCCACCATTTAGCTACTGTGGCTTCAGTTACTCATCAACAAGTGGGGTCAGAAAATATCAAGTGGAAATTACAGAAAAACAATTCTAAATTTTAAATAACTTTTATTTTAGTCTATGGTTATAAGTTATTACTTTTGGCTAATCTCTTACTGTGCCATATTCATAACTTAAAATTAGCCTAAATTTTTAAACAGTGTATGTATTGAAAAATAGTACATATAGGGGGTCAGTGTACCTGTGGTTTCCATCTTCTAGGGAGTTCTAGAACATGTCCTCTTAAGAATAATAGGACCTGTGTATTGCATATTTTCTGTATTCATGCCTATGGAATTCTCACATGGAAAAACATCCCATTTACTCAAGGACTGTGGCCTGGCTTTGTGGAAAACATCCCAGGTTATAAACTTAGCAGTTGAAGAAATAAAAATAGGAGAGATCAGGAGGAGCATAAGGAGAATGAGGAGATGTAGCCACCTAAGAATGAAAATGGCAGAGAAGGATCCGGTCTAGACTTAGGCAAGTTTCACACTTAAAATTAGCAGAACCTCAAGTGACAACTCACCTCTGTAATCACAGCACTCGAATGACTGAGGCAGGAGGATTGCCATAAGTATGAGGTTGTCCAGGCTACAGAATGAGGCCCAAGTCTTTAAATAAATACACAATAAATAAGCAAATAAGTACAAGTAACAGATGTCTGTTTTTCCAGTCTTCTGACTGACAGCTTCCTGCTTGTGGCTCTTGTTTGTCTTTCCCAGTGAGATGCTACAAATGGCAGTTTGTGCTGAAGAATTATTTCCTTCCCACTAACTGAGAGACTCTGCTGTCAAAACCTTCATTCATGTAGGCTGGGGTATTTTGCCATCCAAGGATGCTACAGTCATGCTAACTTACATGGTATTTTAGTGTGTGCTTTGGAGCCTCACATTCTGGAGTGGTTTCTGCTCCCTTCCTACCTCTACCCACAGTGCTCTCCTTGTTTGAAGTATGGGTCTCATATATCAATGGCATCAGATTGCCATGGGGACTTGTGTTTGGTAAATGAACTAACACCTGGTATATATCCACTTAAGTGCTCAAGAATTACTAGCTATTATTAGTTTTCTTATCTTGGGGCATCAACATTTAAACATCCTTCAAATAGCATAATTCTTCTGATTGTTGTAACCAGATCCATTTGAAGAGGGTAGACACTTCTTAGCAATGTTAACTTCTCACCAGGTTAGATCTGTTTGCTCCAATGGGATGCCTACCTGTGTGTGCCATGACCCTGGCCTGGCCCTGGCCTGGTGGTGACCCACACTTGTGGGTGGGGAAGACTGTTCACTTTGGCTAGAATATTCTCTCCCTTCATTCCACAAACATTTGCTGAGTACCCTTCTCCACCCACCCCACCACAAGCCACATAAACACACATCAGGAGGTGTTTTTACTAAGTGTGTACATGGGCCCAGATAGTGCCCAAGTGTGTAGTCCAGTATGGTCTGTGGTAATCCCACAAGTAGGGTTTCCATTATTATTTTCTGAAAGAAGAAATAACCAAAGTAAGCCAAAAATAGTTCCAGAACGTAGCCTGGCTCTGATTCCTCTGGGTGACATAGCCTCTGAAGTCACAATTCTTTTTTTTAATATTTATTTTTTTATTTTATGTGAATTGGTGTTTTGCCCACATATATAACTGTGTAAGGGTCTTAGACCTTGGAATTACAGACAGTTGTTAGCTGCCATGTGGATGCTGGGAATCGAACTCAGGTCCTCCGAAAGGACAGTCAGTGCTCTTAACCGCTGAGCCATCTCTCCAGCCTGAAGTCACAATTCTTAAAGTCTTCACTCTACACTCCCCTGTTATAATGCAAGGTCAGTGAGCTATCCTGTCTCTCTGTTGAGTGTGGATCGTCTGAGGAGACCACAGTTAGCTTGCCTTTGTTAGCAAATACTAGAGAATACCTTTTGAAAGTCATGTTGGCACATTCCTACAGTCCCAGCACTCTGGAGCTGAGGCAGGGGAATCATAAAGTCATAGCCAGCCAGGGAAATTTAGTAATGTGTGTGTGTGTGTGTGTGTGTGTGTGTGTGTGTGTGTGTGTGTGTGTGTGTAACTCTGTTGGTGTAATGCTTGCTTCACATGTACAAAGCCCTGGTTTCATCCCCAGCACTACCTAATCCAGGCACCATGATCCACACCTGAAATTCTGCTCTAGGAAGGTGGATGTAAGAGGCTCAGAAGTTCAAGATCATCCTTAGTTATATAGTAAGTTAGAGGCTAGCCTGAACTACGTAAGACTCTGTCTCAAATAGATAGATAGACAGATAGATAAATAGTTGATAAAAGCTGCTATTCAATGGGGAATCCTCATTCCTTAAAACAGTCTTGAGACCTTGCATTTTGTGAAGCCCTGGGACAGGGAAGTTGGTTTGCCTACGGGTTCCCTGGGGTGATTCAGTGAGAATCGTTAAAGAAATTTGGTTGTAAAGAGCTAGATTCAGATAGCATTTGAATAAATCCCCCAAATGGGGAAGAGTCAGCACTTGAGCAGAACCTGTAGACAGCATGCCCATCCACAGAGTCAGAAGATTTTTTCATTCTGCAGCTTTGTACTGAGTACCTAATGTGTGCCAGGCAGCCAGGCATCATGTGCCTCAATTAAAATGAGCTTGGTTCTTGCCCACTGCAGCATGCTTTGGTGGGGTCCTCACAAGAAGTCAGGTGACTACTGTGTAAGTTCAGAAAGATATGAAAAGGGCTCTTCTGGGTAGCACTGGGCAGAGACGAGCTGGATGTATGGACAAGAATGGCAGAGACACCCTTTAGGATGCCTAGGGTGGCCTGGTGAAAGTGAGATAGACATCTGGGAGAGGAGGGTCTGTGAGAATAAGAGGGGGTACACTGGAATAGCTACCAAGACCTTGTAGCTGGTGGGAAGCAGGGGGCATGAATGTTCTGGAAACCCAGAGAATGGTTGCTTCATGTTCCAGTGTGATAATGGAGGAGGTAGAGTCATTGGCAGTGGGGTGGTCAAAACTGTATGTGAGACCCCTGCCTGGTGTCCTTTGGGAATGAGACTGGGCTTAGGGAGAATACTGAGCAGAAAACTGGAATGGATCATCTGCCAAAGAAAACTATGGAGGGCTGAGGATGTAGCTCAGTGGTGGAGTGCTTGCCCGGGAGTGTTTGTTTAATCCCTAGGTTTAATCTCTAGAACTGAAACCAAACAAATAAAAAGTGATGGAAATGCAGGAGTCATCCAGGGAGAGGTGGAGATTGGAAGCAGGCAGAACACTGGGAGATGAGGCCACACTTAACTGCTGTGCTTAGCCTCCATTCTCATCCTGTCTGGTTCCCATAGCTGAGTACCACCCCCATCCCCTTCCAGGTACAGCTGGAACAGATCGCTTTTGGCTCCTGTAAGCACCTGCACTTCCCAAGGGAGGGCCAGAGCCTTGCTCTACAGACTCACACTGTCTCAAAGACTCTGGGGATGAAGAAACAGGGAGCATTAAAACACTGTTGTTGATGTTGTCTATTCCACTTTCAGATCTCAGTAAATCAGTGGGGCCTCGCAGTTTTGGTTTCTAAATTTCTTTTATAAAACCAGAAAATATTTCAGATGTACAGAAGAAGTTCAGAGGCTATAATAACATTGTTGTTATGTAATAACAATGTCAGGCACTGCCCAGTTCCTCTGTACATTACAATCTGTCGGGGAAGACTAGAATCACAGTGACTTGTCAGATGAAGCTTCCCAGGGAAACAAAGTTACAGCACCCGCTCAGATCTCCGATGGTAGCATGATGCCTTTTGCTTGTTGTTTTAATAATTAAACTTCAAAATTTTAAACGTACTTACTGCTCGTGCGTGTATGTGTGGGTGTGCATGCATGAGCCACAGCATGTGTGTAGAGGTCAGGAAGACAAATGACAGGAGTTAGTTCTCTTTTTTCACCATGTGGGATCAAACTCAGGAAGCCAGGCTTGGCTGCAAGTGCCTTTACCCACCGAGCCATCTCATGGCCCAGCTGTTGTTTTAAATAAGCATACACATTGTAGTTAGTGACTGATGCTATCCGATGCCTTCTAATGAGTGTTTAAATCTGTCACTTAGGCCAGTCCCACTGACTCTTAGCTCAGTAGGTGCTGTGGACAGTTCCTGCCTTACATTGTTGTCATACTTCCTGTCTGTAGTGAGAGCCATAAATCAGAAGTCAAAGGGTATCTTCACAAGAAAAATCTGGGAAGCTCCCTGGGATAAGTATATTGTCACTGCTGGTCAAGGCTTGGTGGTGAGCTGACATCTGATAGTCACTTTTCCCTAAAAGCAAGCTCTCTTTTTCCATCCTTTAAAAAAAAAAAAAAAAAAGATACATAGCAACAATTAGAAAATGTAGGTAACTAAAGGAAGAGAGAAGGAGGGCAACAGAGGGTAATGGTGCATATATTACATTATATATTATATATATATATGTGATAAAAGCAGAAGGGGAGGAAATATGTCATACTTTCAGGAGGAGGAGGGCACTGTAGAGATGAATAAGAACCAAATGGAAATGTTAGAGTGAAATCCATTCCTTTGCATGCTAACCAAAAGGATTGATAAATTCTGGGGCCAGAGATTAGTTGGTAGAACATACGTGAAGCCTGTGTTCAATTCCTAGCATTGTGTAAACAAGGCGTGGTGGTGTGGATCTGTAATCCCAGCACCTGGGAGAAAGAGGCTGGAGACTCAGAAGTTGAAGATCATCCTTACTGCATAGCAAATTGCATAGCACAGGACAGTATGGACTACATGAGACCCTGAATTAATGAGAGAGGGAAGGAGAAAGAGTGAGAGGGAGGGGAGGAGAGGGGGAAGGAGATGAGATTAATCAACAGAATCAATGAAAATCAGGTAGAGTCAGGGAAAGCTATAAAAGGTAAAATGAGCGGTATTTAAATTATTTTGAAATAATAAACCTTGCCTATGAGGGTTTACGACAGGGATGCTGTCAGTCTGGAGAAGGACAAAGACTGATGCTAAACTGATATGCTTCCTGAAGGATTTGTGAGTGTGTAAGGTTGGAGTGACCTTTGTGTAGAGTTATGTTAGCTACTTTGTATCATTGTGACCAAAAGTCACAGCTTAGGAAAGGAAGGGTTTTATTTGGCTATAGCTTCAGAGGTTTCAGTCAGCAGTGGTGGGGAGGGGGTGGTGGAGCCAAGCTGCTTACATCACAGCGGCCAGAAAGCAGAGAGAAAGCATGCTCTCCCAAGCACCTCCACTCAGGACACTCCTTCCCTCCTACTTCCTGATGGCTCCCAGCCAATGGGGGGGGGTCTTTCTCCCCTAGTTAATCCCGTCTGGAAACTCTCTCCCAGATACACCCAGAGATGTTATTCTTTCCCAATCTCCTCAGCCTTTCTCAGCCAGATCAAATAGACAGCTACAGATTACCCATCTTAGTTGTGCTTCTGGGAGAATCTTTACAACCAGAATCCTTCATAATTTCCTGGCTTGATTTATTTACTCATTTGTTTATTCATATTAGGATTGACACATACAGTTTCACATGGCTCTGGTAACTACCAGGCAGATGTGTGGCTTTGGGACCTGTTTTTTGGCCGCTTGGGTAGGGAGAATACCTTACTCTATCATATGCATTTTCTTATAAAAATCTCATAAAGCAGGAGATGGGGATGGGGGGTGGGTGACTTATACACAGAGGAGGCTTTGGGGGAGAACTCTTAGAAACTTTAATAGTCCTGAAGTCATGTTTTCCTTTGACACCTTTTTTCTTTAACAACTTTAGGGATTAGAGAGCAAATCCCATTCAGGGCTATGTAGTATAAGTTTCTGGCCCAGCCTAGCCCCGTGGTGGTCTAGACTTGCCTATAGCTACAAATGAATGAATGGATGCCTGTGGCTTGGATACATATACTATATAAAAAATCATTGATATGACCTTTTACATGGTATATTCTCTTAAAAATATATATGTTCTGATATTTGGCAGGGTTTGGGGTAAATTATGTTCTAAATATCTTTGTTCATCTGGTCAGGTAGACACAACAGATTCAGATGTAGGAAGATACGTTCATATTCATACTCCATTTCCATGATATCATGATATATTTACTCAGTGGAAGGAATTATCGCAGTGATAGGCTTCTACTATTCAGTAGGCCCCTCACACCTTGGCTCTATAGTTGGTATCAAACTTTTGAGTTCAGCACAGCACAATTGTAAGCCTCCATACCTTATGGGCATTCTAGCTGTTTGCCTAGGGGCTCTGTCCTATTCCCAGGGAAGAATGGGGCTCCACAGTCTGGCTACCATACATTTTCTTGAAGAGAGATGACCTATTCTTTGAGGCAAACTGACACAGTATGTGTGTGTGTTGTTATTGATTTGGAGTTTCATATCTGCTTTTTCAAGATTTTTATTTTATGTACATATGAGTGTTTTCCTTACATATATGTCTGTGCACTTACATATATGCCATGCCTGGGGTTTGTGAAGATCAGAAGAGGCAATAAAATACCCAAGAAATGGAGTTAATGATAATTGTGAGCTGCCATGTGGGTGCTGGAAACTGAACCCTGGTACTCTGCATATGTTGCCTGGGTTTGTCCCAAACTGTTTGCTTCTTGAAATCTTCTTGCCTTGGTCAGAATAGCTGGACTACATGTGTGTACTTGACTTTAACATATTTTGACAATTGAACACCCCCAAGTAAACAATCCCTGAGCCCAGCCCCTATTGCTTCAACAAAGTGTCACTGCACTGGACTCTCAACCCTGTCTCCAAACACTTCTGTGTGGCATGTTACTTGCAGTCATGTGACCTTTCTGAGGTCAAGTTTCTTCTCTTTAAAGAACCAAGCTTGTAAGAGAAGGCTGAAGCATTCTTTGTGTCTGAGCCTAGAAAAGTTGGAAAGACCAATTCTGGGAAGTGCCTCCAGCTTTACCTGCCTATGATCTTGAGGTTCAGGTACTTTACTGGAGAATGAGAATTATAATTATTGTAACCCCAGGTGCTGTAAGAGGCAATGTCATGAGCAGTGGATTCTGGGACTCACTGTCACAGCGGCAGTATAACATACAATGTAACAGTCCAAACAGTCCACCACAGTTCCAGACCAGGACTGGATAAAAGGCTAAGACAAAGCCAGCATTTAAATGATACTGATTTTCCTTTTGTTAACAGGAAATTCCGATTTGCACATTGGATTGGCCCAACCGCATAGGAGAAATCTCATGGGATGTGTTTTTTGTGACTTTGAACTTCCTGGTGCCAGGACTGGTTATTGTGATTAGTTACTCCAAAATTCTACAGGTATGTTTGTTTCAGAGATGTTTTGAACTTAATTCTTTCTGAGCATTTCCAGTGGAATCTTAGAACTTCCGGGTCAGAGGATACCTCGGAGGTTCTAACAGTACAATTCTGATTTCCTGTGTAGATCCTCAGCTACCCCCTGTAACAGTGAGGAATGAGAATTTGTATATTTATTTTGGATTTTGTTATATAAATCAGTTCTTTTTGTGAATCTTTTCATCATTAAAATACTACTGAGTTACAAAAGCATTAAGTTGAAAGGCTCACAACTGTGTAACACAGAAATTGAAAATCTGTTCTCTTCCCACCCAACCTCAGTGACCCGACTGTGTCTCTGCAGTATTTCAGCACCATGTGCACTCACGGGTAGGTTCAAATGGTCAGGTGCCTGTTGGCACTGTGCACTGTTCTTTTCAGATAGGACAATCTGCTGCTTGATAACTTCCTTTTTTTTTTTTTTTCTCAGCACTGTATCAGGACATCTTTCTTTCTCACTTTCTGTATCTTATCTAGTTATTGGTTAAGAGTTACACAGGCTTTGTCATGTAGATCTGATATAATCATTTTGTGGACTTTAGAGTTGTATTCTCTGTTTTCCCACAAACACAGCAGTGATCAACAATTTCTATTTCATAAGATTTTGTTTTTATGGAAGTATCATATAATAATATAAAATCACACCCAGCTTACGTATTCTGCTCACAAATTGAACACCCTCATAAAATGACTCCTGGATGGAGACAAGAACTTGGCCAGAAGCCCTTCCTGTTCCCATGGGTCAGTGACCCTATCCTTGGGAATGTCCACTTCAAGTGTGTGAGGCACAGGAAATAAATGATGTCTCCTAGTAGAGTAAATATATATACACAGACATATAAAAGATGTCCAGCCTCTAACGGCATTCTACATGAATGAAAGGTACCACTCGACAAACACAAGCATATATGTTTATGTCCACCTTTAGAGGCTACCTCAGTTCTTGAGCCCTCTTGCAGGTGTGCAGCAGCTGAATCTTTGTTTTATAGCATCATGATAAATAGGTGTGTTGAAAAGGCCCTCATCACCTTCTGACCACTTTCACAGTCTTTTATGGCTGTGGATCTATAGCCTTCTTACAAAGAGAACTCGCCCCAGGCCAACCTCACCTAAGGCTGCCAGTTCCTGGTTCTGTGGGAGTGCTTAACTCTCTAGCCAGACTCATCCCACCAGATGACTTTCAATTTCCAAAGACATCCAAGCTTATTCTAATATGTGAGGCAACTTCCAGCGTGTAAAGCCCTGAAAACCACTTGCATTGAATAGCTTGGCATATATTAATGTTATAAAAGAATTAATTAGTATCATAAAAATCACAATATAAAAAGAGAAAGAAAAGAACAGAGAAAATATAATAATTTTTTAAATGTTTGCATTGTTTTGATTTTGTGGAAGCAGGGTCTTACTCTATGGTTCTGACAAACTGTGATTCCCTATGTGGAATAGACTAGCCTGGAATTTTCATTAATCCTTTTGTCTTTGCCTCCCAAGTACTAGAATTACAGGCATGTACAGGTGTTAGGCTGCATTTTAATTTTTTTCTTTAAGAAATATGCATGTAGTGTTTCTCATGTAGCAAGCACTAACTGATCCTAAGATTCTCAGATGAGGCAATCTAGAGATGTTGTGCAATTCACCCAAGGTCATGATGAAGCTTACAGGTGTCAGCCTTAGTATTTAAACCCAAGCAAACAGGCCCCTGGGTCCTACCCAACACTTCTCCTCTGAGGTTTGTTAAAAGTGTGGCGTGCAGAATGTTGCCAGGGGATTGTCATGGTTCAGGAGTGTGCAAGTTATACTCTGCCTAGAAAGATCTTTGACAAAGAAGCAGCTGGGCAATGATGCTTCTGTCTAAACCAAGAAACACCACAGCACAAGATTGACTCTGTGCCAGCATGAAGCTAAAGCAAGCTGTTAGCCATTGCACAAACATGAAGGATCCGTGAGGAGCATGGTGAAGAGCAAAGAACCATGGGAAGACACCGGGCTTGGAAGGACCTTTAGAAATGACCTGGCTTTGAGCCTTTATTGCTGGTTTACTCTGCTGTGTTATTTGGGCCTGCTACTTGCATTTTCTGGACCCCATTTCAATCATCTATAAATTGGCAGCCTTCATTTCTAGTGTGAAGTTGCATGAGGCAAGTATGTGAGAACTGCCCTCCTGGTCCCAGTAGGCCATGAATAGTATGGCAGATGCTATTTGCTAGGCCGGGCTGTTCTTTCAAACCTTGCCTCTCAGTATGCTGGAAAATGGCATCACCCAGGCTTCCTCGAGGTTAAACAGTGGGGCCAAGCTTTGGAATGAGAGTAAAAAATCATGGCTGGAGCAGACTGGCTGGGACGCTTAGCAGCAACCAAGCTCCTCTTATTGGTATCTACTCATGAGACCTGAAGAAGTCAAGAGGGCTCTGGGGTTCTCCCTTTCCATGTGTGACACACCCTCTTGTAGGAGTGTGATTTCCCATCCACAGCAATCTCAGTCTCAAAGCTGGGTCTTTCTGTCAGGGAGAATCAGAAAACTCCTTCAGAATCCAAAAGGAGAGGGAGCCCTCCTTTCTTCTCTGGGCAACAGCATACCATGCTCTCCCCATACTTAAGTCTAAGCTCACAGCCATCATGCACCTCTGCACATCTTAGACCCCTGCACAGCCTCCACATGCAGCAGAGGGTCTATGTGGCTTGAGGTGGCTGCTTGAGTGTTAGATCACAGTCAACACTTAGACCCATTGCTTTCTTACACACAAACCAGATCCAAAGCCCCAACTTAAAGTCTTGTGCAATTAGCCTTTTGCTTGGCCCCTGAATTCTCTCCTGTCTCATATCCAGGAGGAATTGAGGCTGTCCCTCACACACTTTTAAACTCGGCTGCCTCAGAGCATGACACCTGTCATTTACTCTTCAGGATCTCTTCTCTGGATTGCTGTGTGGGCCACTTCTCACTCACTAAGGGGCTTCTTTTCAAATCTCTTTGCATCCTCTAGCTCATCTCTCCCACTGCTGAGAAAACACCAGCTCCATGGGATAAGAGGCTGTCTTGTTCACTGTTGTCTGCATGCCTGGAGCTGGCCTGTAGGTGCTCACTTTATACTTGCCTGTGGCTGAGGCCCAAGCCTTGGAGCACAGTGAGATGATCTGTGGGGTTTCTCTGCTTGGGTAGTGCGAAGTTTCTGGACAAAGATCCATGAAACAGGTTCAAGATCAAGCTTTGTCACCAAATAACCTTGGGCAAACGACAGAATTAATGTGGGCCTCAGTTTCCACTGAAGCTATATATGCATGGATTGATTGACACAGAAAGAACAGATGTGATGTCTGAAAAGTCTCAATCCTAGTACACATAAAAGATTTTGAAAATTATGTCCTAAACTACCACCAAAACTGATTGTTCCACTTTTTCCTATGAGGACCATGACATTAACTCTCATTCTTCTTTCTGTGAGTTTATCAGGCTGGTGCTCAGAAGCTGGTAAGTGTGTTAGAGGCTGGACAGGGCCTCAGAGTTGGCATCTCCTCCCTGAGGAGGTACACAGCTAGGGCACACTAAACTGGCCCTTCTGCCCAGACCTCTTCTGCCAGGAGCATGGCTATAGATTCCACTGAACACCAATATTCAATCAGCCACATTCACTGGATGAGGATGTATCACCCCACGCTTTCCCCTCAGTCTTGCTTCTTCTCCCTGTCTCTACTGACTGTTCCATTTCTGGACTTAAAAGGTACTCTTCTCTTATTACCCCATTCTTTCATTGCAAAGCAGCATCTTCCAGGCTGTTCTTAGAATTCCATGGGATGGTGGGCATAAAAAGTTATGCAAACAAATTTAAGAAACACTGAGTTAGCTGCATGGAATTCTCTGCTGTGGGACCTTTTTATGCTAATACACTTTGGATATCCCCAGCATAGGAATTAACTAGGCAGTATTATAAATCTGATTACAGAACCCACTTACACATACAGAGCATCTCTCTTGGCTGGTATTGCCTAGAGACTCCAAAAAGAAGCTCTGCTCTAACCTTTACTGGTTCTGACCTGAGTGATGGATCAGAGTGGACTTCCAACTGCCTCTTCCCCTGCTGATCTCCCTTCAGGAACTGTCTCATGAGCTGGGCAGTAACTATTTCTGCCCTCTGCCCTCTCTGCTTCCTCTTCCTTTGTGACTCAGACATGCCATACATTTTCAGTGATATTTTTCCTATTGACAGTTTTCCGGAGGGAATAGCTTCTCAGTAATTCCCAAGTGTCTTGGATCAGACTGTCAAAGCTGGCAGCTTGCAAGGTTTACAAGTTCACCCAGCAACCTTAATGGTGATAGGCTGTGATGTCTCTGCCACTGTAATTGTGTTTCTTGTTCTCCTGCCCACTGGCCATACGCAGGACATGGGAGTGCAGAATGGAAAGGACTCCTTTACTTCTTGCACTGTGTCCAGCCTCTTCGAGAAAGCTTAGCATATAGCAGGGTCTCAGGAAATATTTGTTGAATGAACCAGTGACTCTGTGGCCTATAGATGGAATTCCCTCTGCCTATTGTAGAGTTTATCTGAGAAACAAAAATCTACTTCAACAGAATATGAAGCCTGGCCCTCACTGGGAACTGTGCTCATGTTACATAGGCTTAGATTTGGGTCTTGAGTTCTGGAGACACCTGTTGAAGTTTTCAGGTTTTTGTGTTCTGAAACAATTGTATCAGAGGTACATAATTGATAACAGAAATAGGGATAGATAATTAAGAAAAAGACATTTTCCTGTATAGTAGCATGAATTTGGGTTGTAAGAAAAGAAGACTCTGAGCCAAATATTGGGGGAAGGCTGAAATATCAGAGAGAGGAAGCACCACAGTCAATTCTCACCAAACTGTCTTGCAACTTCCTCAGCCTCACTCCTGGTCTCTTCTGCCTGTCGTTTCTGTCGGTCGCTTCTGCTCCTTCTGGGTTTCTATATACCCATCCCATCCAGGTTAGGATTAAAGACGTGTAGCCTTGAACTCACAGAAACAGAGGAAGTTCTGTCTCTGGAGTTGTGGGATCCAGGGTGGAGGTCACCACTCTCTGCTTTCCCTGTGCTGGGATTAAAGGTGTGTGTGATTGACTCAGCTGTTTATCCTTGTATTCAAGGACCAAGGATTTCCTGAGCTAGGATTTGACTGTGTGGTCTCTCTGATATCCAGGATTTATTAAATACCTAACAAATATCCACATTCCTGAGATTGGGAGTGACCTAATGAGCTGGGGGTGGGGGTGGGGTGGATGGGAGGCTTCCATGTTAAAACAGCAACAAAGCAAAATCAACACAAAACAGCAGTGGTTCTCCAGGGTTATAGCCCTTTATGGTCATTCACACAGCATCCCCTCTCTTTGGTTGTCTAGTGTTTGTGTGTGGCAGGCAGGCTTTTCTTGAACAAGCTTTGTTATTGTTTGGGGGTTGGGAGGCATTTCCAGTCCTTTGCCACGGGGCTTCTTTTACATGTTTAACTTGAAGCTACTCTCTGGCTTTCCTCACTAGTCAGGTAGACCTCTGGGAAGGTGGGGCCTCTTACCTTGTCTGATGATCCTAATTAGGACACTACTGACTAGCCAATGGACTCCACAAAGGAGGCAGAAACCATCAGGGCCCCAACTTCTGTCAGTGGAAATCCCGTTCACTACCAGCCTCCAGCTGGTGCTGTCTGGCATGACAGAGGGGTGTTGGTGGACATAGGGTTCCCTTCTGGCCTTCAGAAGCTCTAGTGAGTCACAAAAAGTCTGTTTTAAAAATGGGCTTTATTAAAGGTCTAGAGAGGAAAAAGTCCGAACCAAGCAGCTGTGTGGGATTAACAGTTCTTATGCCCTAGTGAACAAAAGTCACCTTGTCACCTTAAGAGATGTGTGAATCTCTAGATCCTCTCGATAAATCCAAGTGTCTCAAAGTGGGTCCCACTAGGCATGTAAGAAACACAACTCTCAGCTCAAAGAGGAAAAGACACCATTTATTCTGGGGGTAAACATGAGTGACCGTGCCCAGGAATACAAATTTAATCAAATTTCATGTTCCAATGTGGTAACTGTTTCATGAAGTTTTTTTTTTCTTTTTTTTTTCTTTTTCTTTTTTTAATATTGACAGTAAAAAGCAAGTCACAAATCAAGATGGTTTTCAAATACATTTGGTGGGAACATCAGGTGGGTGAGTCATAGCCAGACAAGGAAACCCCTTCTGTAGACCTCAAATGCTGTCTGGTGATATTCCTAGCTTTCTGGTTGGTGGAAGCTACTTGTCTGTTGAGTAAATACATTATAAATAGTTGCACCTGTCCATCCCAAGGATATTGGGCCAGACACAGAGGTAGCTGTGGAATAACTATTAAGGGGTCTCAGAACGGCCAATGATAAACTATAACTGGACCCTGGATCTGCAGCTCTCCAATCTCTCTGCAGCCATTGCTGCGCTGGCTGGATAATCAGCCTTAGAGAAGGGTTAGTGTCAGGTTTATTTCTTTCCAGGACCTTTTGCTCACAGACATTTTGTGTCTTGCCAAATTCCCAGTGGTCATGGAGCACATTTTCATGAGCACTCTCCCCCTCTCAATTGGCAATATGTCAGGGTGAAGAAGCACATGTACATCTCTGTGTGGGGCTTCCGAAGTAGACAAACCTCAAGACCACCCCACCCACAGGCTTGTTTTGAGGGTGAGAATTAATCTCCAGAAGGTAATGGGACACTTCATAAAAGCACAGGTGGCATTCCACCAAAGCCAGAGACATTTGAAACCCTGGCTAGATGCTGACAAGCCTTGCTGTCTAATGTGGGGTGGGGAGCAAGGAAGGACTGGCATTTTAATTACAATGTCCCATTTTCTTCCTGATTATAAAACTTGTGGGGACTGTGGAGTGAAAAGGAAAAGTAGCATCTGATTTGTACACACATACACACACACACACACACACACATCTCTTATGCTATGAGTCAGTGGCTTTGTTTATCACAGCCATTTTCAGGCACCTGCAAGAGCCCTGGTCCCCACAGAGCTGGAACTGTCTGCCAGGCTACCCCCAACCTACACAGAGGAATAGGCAGGTCTTGAGTAGTATGGGAACCCCTAGGGAAGAAACTCTATTTTCACAGGTCAGGGCTGTTAGTATTTAGTAGCAGAAAATGACTTTCAGCCAGTAACTTACATTTCCTGAGAATTGGTTTGCAAGAACAACAGTGGTGTGAATGCACAGAGGATGTGGAAAGGTTAAAGGTGACAACTGATGAAATAAATGCCTAGCACGTGGCATGGAGCCAAGAGGAAAGCACAGCCTTCCTGATTGCTCGCATCCTGGTGTTCCGGTTGTCAGTTCACTGGGCACCTGCTGTCCTTGTTTCTATCACAAACAGGTGGCCATGAATGCCCCGCAGAATGAGAAGCGATCATGCGTGTAATCACAGGCTAGTTAAGCATCTATCCTTCAATTAGGAAATTAGAAGAATTGTAAGGAGAATATTTTAATGAGATAAACTCGCCTAAATTGTGAATGATGCTAATGACTTTAAAATTACTTCCTCTCTTGAGATGCAGGTTTTAGGAGAATAGGTCCTTCACCCCATCCCACTCCATACAGAACTGTTATGTAGCTAAGAGAGACAGGGCCTGGGCCAGCTCCAGCAACTGAAGTTAGTAAGGACCACTAACATGGTTAAGACACATCCCATCGGCTTTCTTCCCTCAGGACAGAGGTAACAGACTGGCAGGCACATCAGGCCAATAGACATAATGTCCTTCACATTCCAGGTTAGAAGTGCCCCACCAGACTGAGACCCACCATCTCTAGCTCCAACCCCAATCCACCTGGGCTTCTATCACAAGACAAAATCCAACCAACAGGAGACCCCTGGTGTCCACAGTGACCTGTAGCTCATGTTTTGTGCTTCTTGCAGATCACAAAAGCATCAAGGAAGAGGCTCATCCTGAGCCTGGCCTACTCGGAAAGCCACCAGATCCGAGTGTCCCAGCAGGACTACCGGCTCTTCCGAACTCTCTTTCTGCTCATGGTCTCCTTCTTCATCATGTGGAGTCCCATCATCATCACCATCCTCCTCCTCTTGATCCAGAACTTCAGGCAGGACCTGGTCATCTGGCCTTCCCTCTTCTTCTGGGTGATGGCCTTCACATTTGCCAACTCTGCCCTAAACCCCATCCTGTACAACATGTCCCTGTTCAGGGTTGAATGGAGGAAAGTCTTTTGCTGCTTCTTTTTCCCCGAGAAGGGAGCCATCTTTACAGACACATCCGTCAGACGAAATGACTTGTCTGTTATTTCCACCTAACTAGTGGAACCAGGTGAACCTCTGTGTGCACATAAAGGGACCTTCTGCGAAAGTCACCAGTGTGTCCTGATTTAAGAAAATCCAGTTTCCAACAGCACACATCTACAGGGCCAACGAATGAAGGAATGATCACTCAGTATAAAAATATTTTTTCCTTAAAAAAAAACTTTCTATGGGTTTTTTATGAACTTTTTTAGTGTGTTTATAATATGATCGAGTTAATAAATTTTTATTTATAACTGTTTCTACATATAATACTGCATATTTCAGGTTGCTGAAACAAACCTGATTCAGGACTCAGATTTCCCAGTAAAAGGTCATGGCCACTCTAAGTCCACATCTTGGACACATAAGGTTTTGAGATCACTTATTCATTCATGTCAAGACTGCTTAAGGAATTTCCAAGGAACAATTAGACATGACTTTTTTTTCATGCATTAAAAATGGGCAGGAGACATGGCTTAATGACAGTATGCTTGCCTAGTAAGCATGTGGCCCTGGGTTCAATCCCCAGTATGTTAAAAAAAAAAAAGTACCACAGACTACTTTGGTAGAAACAGCACTGTAGAATCAAAGAGGGGAAGATGAACCCTGGTGCTGGACAGGGAATTCGGGTGTGGGCTGCCTTAACACGCCATCCATCCGAGGCCTTTGTGCGTGTGTGTGTGTGTGTGTGTGTGTGTGTGTGTGTGTGTGTGTGTGCAGGGAATCTAGTGGTAAAACTGATACCCTGCTTCTGTTCTCAGGAAGCCCACTTTTTCATGGGAGTGGGGGACCACAAATGCTAAGCAGAAGTCAATGAATAATGGAGCACCCTAGAATGATAAGCACCAGTAGAAAGTAGAACAGGTACTGTGGGGGTGATGGTTATTTATACTGGGTGGGAGTGGGTTCAGAAAAAACTGAGGAGCAACAGTAGATTGTAAGGTTAAAGGCAAGAAAGAAGCAGTCCTGTGGATCCAGAGAAAGGACCTTTGCAGAAAAGAGAAGCTGGTGAGCTGTGTGGTCCAGGAACTGAAAACTGTTCACTGAGCCTTCTTTGTACTTGATGCTAAGAGAGAGAGGTGCTCTCCTGGATTCCATCAATGGACACCAATAAAGTTCCAGGGCTAGGTCAGGGAGGGCCTGGCAGGCCAGCATAAGAAGGTCACTCAGGGTTCAGTGGGCAGCACTGGAGGTTTGCAACGGGAGACCTGAACAATGAGGACTTTTACTCCGGCGACTGTGCAAGGCTCAGGCTTGAAGGCTCAAGAATAAAAATGGAGACCAGGTATGCAGCTGCTTGAAGGAGAAAAAGTTGATGGGACCTTGAAGGTGCTTGACACTGGTGAAGGATTGTGTGAAATAATCTCGGGCTATGCTTGGGAAGGTTCCTTATGGAGAATGAAAATAGGAACAACAGCATTCCAGGATGTCCCCTGGATGTTAAGACTGGCACTGGTTACACAGTGGAATGGGCAACAAAACTGAGGAAGCCTGGAAAGCAAATGGGGTCTCATTGAGAGCATATACATGAAATCCCAGTGAGACAGCCATAGAATAGGCCACTGGGTGAAGAGACACCGAATTGGGCCTGTCGATACAATGTTGGGAAATACAGATGAAGAAAGGAGAGAAACCAGAGTCAGAGACTGAGCACCAGGATGTGCCAATGTGTAGGTCTGAGGTACATTTATGGTGATCATGACATTAAGGACAAAATAACAAGCTGTCATTGTTTCTGTTTGGTTAATAGCTTTGACACATCGATGCTCTGTTTTGAAGGGATATGTAAGTATCTTAGGTCTATGGTGTCCAGTTGAAGCTGGGGAGCCAGGCTCTGTCAGCTTGTTCAATGGGAATAAAGAGATGGGCTTTTCTCATGCATGGCTATTTGTTTCTACTGCCTGTGCTGGAGAACAAGCCACACGGCATTTGGTGAGTTCCCAGTGGTCCTTAGAAATATCAGCACCCTCACCTCCAATGCAGTCTGCAGATGGCCTCCTGTCTGAACAGGCTGTCACAGCTCCTTTGCATCACAGACACTGTAGTGACTCCCACTCTATCCTATTAGGCAGGGACTGACTGCTTCCCCAAGCCTAATGAGAGAAACCACACAATTAACCCCAGATCTCACAGCTCTGAACTGGATTAGATTTAAAACCAAGATCCTCTGCTACCAAAGCTGTCTGCTCTTCAGTTTTGCCCCCACTGAAATACAAAATGTATCACACTAGAAGCAATGAAGAGCAGGCTTCCTAGAGTTTACTCTGACTGGTTTCTCAGCTTTCTGTCTTGCTCACCTCATCGGCTCTGGGCTGACAGCCTTGGGTATGATGGCTTAGTCACATTTTCTTCCTCTTTGGGTATCAGACTCTTGATAGTGCTATTGTGAAGGCCTTTCTGGATCGAAGACCCTTTCTCAGGAAGTTAGGAGCCAATCTCTAATGTTAGGTCAAAGGTCACTGAGATTGGAAAGAGAGGATGCCTTGGCACTGAAAGATGCATCCCACCCACCTGCAACCAGACTGCAAATAAATCTTCAACTCATAGGCAGATGGTGACTATACTTTTAATAAATCAAGTTTAGAATCCCAAGCCTCAAATGGTCTTTCTGGGAACATTTGTGTGAACAGATTCAGTCGTTCCCATGCATACTTTTATCCCACCGATGACAGTTTAACATCCACCTAGAGAAGGTAAGCAGAGGTGGGGAAACTAAACATCCAAGATAAATAAAGATCGGATGAGAGTTAATCACAGGTTGTCAAATGAAAACTTCGCATCCTTGATGTTGCTACAAACTGTTTCTTGAGGGTATGCTTTGGCAGTAGCCTGAAACACAGAAAATAAAATCATTAATGACAGAGATTCAGACAATGCTTTTGCTTATTAATGAACACCGGGACAGCCTTAGAGCAAGTGGCCATTCATGTGCTTCTGTGTGGCTGTACTTCACAAATTCTCTCACAGTTGATACTAAAGCTCTTCTGATTCGCTGGGGAGCAGCAGCACTGAGGGCATAGAGCCTGCTGTATCAATCAGTTTCCGAAATCAGTTTCTGCTTTTCCCAACGTCACCACATCTCTGAGTGCCTTGAAGCCCATCCTTCTACCCTGGGACGTGAGGGCCATGCCAGCCTGACCTCAGCCTCACTATTGTCATCATAGTCTACATGATGTCCCTGTCCTGTGTCACCAGGAGGTTCCACAAGGGACTTCAAGAGTGACAAAAATCTGAGTTTGCATTCAACTTAGCTATCTACTGGAGATCTTAGACAATGTACTTAGCTTTTCTTAGCCTTCATTTTTCTCAGTGGTAGAATATGTGTAGCTAACATTCCTACCTTTTTTAAAAAGAAATTTATTTATGCAGTATTCTGTATGCATGCAGGCCAGAAGAGGGAACCAGATCTCATTACAGATGGTTGTGAGCCACCATGCCGTTGCTGGGAACTGAACTCAGGACCTCTGGAAGAGCAACCAGTGCTCTTAACCACTGGGCAATGTCTCTAGCCCCTCTCTCTTTTTTTCTTTTCTCAAGACAGTTTTTCTGTGCAGCCTTGGTTGTTCTGGAGCTCACTCTGTAGACCAGGCTGGCCTCAAACTCACAGAAATCCAACCTGCTTCTGCCTCCCAAGGGCTGGGATTAAAGGCATGCAGCACCATTGCCTGGCTAATGGTCTTACTTTTAGAAAGTATGTCCAAGGGTTAACTAAGGTGACTTAGGCAAAAGGCTCAATGTGGTGCCTAGGGTGATATAATCCCTCACTAGCCCCATATTCAGCCTCCCCACCACCCCAGGGTGGCACTTCCATATCTATGTATAACTGAACTCACACTGTTGGTGCACTGGATCGTTAAGATGCCTAAGAAAAATGTTTGAGGTTTTTTTTTTTTTTCTATACATCTGCATGACCATTTTGGGATTTTGAAACCGAATTGCCCATAGAAGTGAATGTGGTGATATATTGTTTATAATCTGAAAAATAAAAATTGTCTGAAGATCGGAGGACAGAGCCTGCCACAGAGTTAGCTATAAAGGTCAGGCAGTGGTGTCACACATCTTTAATCTTAGCGCTAGGGATGCAGAGGCCCATCTGGTCCCTGTAAATTCAAGGCCAGCTCAGGATTAATCTAGTCCAGAAGAGAAACAGAGCCAGGCAGTGGTGGCACACACCTTTAATCCCAGCATTAGGAAGGCTGAAACAGGAAATGATATGGCTGGGCAGAGAAAGAAATATAAAGCAGGAGGAGACAGCGTTCAGCCCCGTGCTTCTCCTTTTCAGTCTGAGGACTCATGGAGACAGAATCCTTTTGGTTAAGGAGTTGGTGAAGTGAGAAATGGCTGTGGCTTGTTCCTCTGTCTCTCTGATCTCTTAGCTTTACCCCCAATATCTGGCTCTGGATTTTTATTATAAGACCAATTAGGATTTGTGCAATAGAAGTGAGGAGTGCACATCAGTTAAAAAAGACAGCACACCTATCCACCGTGCTTCTGAGTCTAAAGAAGAATCAGGTAAGGGTAATAGCTACTAAACCATTCCACTGTTACCCCAGGGCCTCTCCCTAAGAAACCCAAGTGGAAACCCGATGAATTAATTGAGTGATACTTGGTTTTGTAAAGAATAACGAATATTTCAGGCACCAGTCCTTTTGGAACTTGCTATACTGATGGTTTTGTATAAAATGGTCGTGTGTCCCATACAGTTCTTTACTGAGGACACTTCATCACCAACAAACTCTAATTTCCACAGAACAGTTTCTAAGGGCTGTGGAATCAGGAGCAAAATGGCATGAAACAGCAAAATACAAGAAGAGAGCTGACCTGAGGCTTTGGTTATTGAAAGTGCCAGGGCTTGGGGTGAGGGGAAGGGGGCTTTGATTCTTTTCTCCATGTGGCTAATGACAAAGCCGTGGTTAGCTAAGGACCAAGACTTTGTCCAAAGGAGGCTCCTCAGATTAACCTCTTTCAAAGATGCAGTGCCCTCCTATTGGCGCTGGTACAGATACTGGGCTCCTATTGGTTCTTTCACAGATGCAGTGCCCTCCTATTGGCGCTGGTACAGATACTGGGCTCTTATTGGTTCTTGAACAGATGCAGTGCCCTCCTATTGGCCTAGCCCTGCCAAGCCCCTCAGGAAGACCTGCTCACCGTTATGCTCGATCCACCGGTATTGCCTTTCTAGGCACAGCTCCTCCTGCCGCTGTCTCACCAGCCTCCGTGTCTCCGGGGTCAGGCCGTTGGGGTCACGAGAAAACACGAAGGAGTAGCTGTCGGCACAGGTGCCGTCCAGGTTCAGTAGGCGGCAGGAGTACTGCAGAGCGAAGGTGTCGTAGTCCGTATCGATGATCCAGTGGTCATCGTCTGTAAATCAGAGAGCCACAGAGGACCCGGAGGCCTGACCAACTTGTACCACTGACAACCTTTCCCAACTGGCTGTCTTTTCTTAGTGAGCGGAGGCTGCGGAGATTCCTGACAGCTTTTGTACAAATGGGCAAACAAGAAAGGATCTTGCTCTCCTTTACAGAAATGAGTCTTGGCACCGAGGGCACCTCGTTCATGTCAGTGATAAAAGATACAAATCTCTTCCTGGTATGGAGGACACCTTCTTCATGTCAAGGACTCCTTATTAGCAGACAGTACAACAGTCTAAAAGACCACTGAAGATGAACTGCCATCTTCATTACCTGCCAATCTAATAACATGTGTCTCTGTCTAATATCTGGTGGCCCTCAACTTATGTCATCGCCAACTACAGTTCACAACTTTTCCAGTGCCCCGCAGAAACTACCTCCCACCATTTCACTTATCCCCACTGTCCTCATACTTCAGTGGGATAAATGGTGCCAATCTGATGATAATTGATTTTCATGTTCTACACTTATTCATACTTTGGAACCCTATTCGCTTCCCTGGCTTAACATGTGGGATGCCTAGGGAAAAAAGATGCCCATTATCCAGTTTCAAATACTCCTTAGGATTTGTATTTGGGGGGGATGAGCAGTGTCTCAGTGGGCAATAATGCTTACTCTGTAAGCATAAGGACCTGAGTTCTAATTCCCAGCACCCATTTAAATGCCAGGTATAGCTGTATGGGTCTGCAAGCCCAGCACCCGCAGGCAAAGCCAGGCAGGTCCTGGAAGGTCACTGGAAGACAGCCTAGCAGAAACAGAAGCTCTATCAGTGAAAGGCTGTTTCAAAGGAGTAAGGCTATCAGCAAGAGTTCTGATGCCCAGTGCTCTGGGCTCCACACGCACAGGCTGGTTCATGCATGTACACACTCAAGTGTACATAATGCATGTGTGCACACAGTGGGGAGCAGGGAGAAACTGTTCTTGTCATGTTTTCCCCCCGCAGAGCAGAGCCCTTGAAGGCAGATCATATTCATTTCTCAAGGCGGGTCTGAGTGTAGAGACAATATACAGCAGGTGACGAGAAAGATCAACAAAAGCCAGAACAGGAAACATGTTAGTAAGAGTACACATGTGAGTGGCATGGAGAAAGAACAGAAACTTGTTTATAAAAAACCCCAAGTACAGGTAATCGTGCTGTATTTATGTTTAACTGTCTTTCTTTTATCAAGGCTGGAGCAGTTACTTCATGGACATTTCCATATTTGGGGGTCACTTCTTGCATTTATTCAAAATCATACATCATTACTCCATATTACAGATGGAGAGACAGAGCCACAGGGGAAAACAAATAATTCTATCAGGACCAGCATGCAGGGCAGAGCTGCTGTGCAGCAGGAGAGCACATTGCCAGAGCTTGCACACCTAGCCTCTACCAGTGTCTCCAGACACTAGGTAAATTGGGGATGGAGGGGATAAGGATAAACAGGCGTTTTCATCTCTCACACCCAGATCTTAAAACAAGGCACCATCTACCCATGTTGGGCTTCATGTTGGAGGAAAGCAGAGAGGCCCAGATGTCCAAACATCACAGGGTGTGAGGCCACTGATGTCCCCACTGTAAGTCACAATCTCTAAGAACCCTTGAGATACCAGCCTTGGATCCAGCTCAGTCCAAATCCAGACTCACAGAAACACTGCACAGGAGAGGATATGAGGTCTCCTCTGCTCCCAGACAGGAAGAGGAATGTGCCACTCCTGTATCATCCAGGCTTTCAGAGGCCTGGCTTGGAAGTGTTCCTGGTCCGCAACTGACCTGCTAGACAGTGACCATTTAGTTCCTCACTAGATGGAACATAAACAGAAGCCATATTACTGCTGCTGGGCCACTCCCTCACCACAGGCTCCACCCTCCCCAGGCTCCTGGGCATAGGGGCAGAATCTTCCCATCTCTGGATGAAGTTTTGGGATCAATGTGTCATGGAGGGCACCAGGAGCCCATCTCAGACACAAAGGCACTCCTGCTTCAGGTAGTCCCTCAGCTCATGGTCTAGGTGGCTGTCAGCCCAGTACACCTACGGCTTAACAATTTTACCCCCAAGCTGTTGCCAGAATATAAAATATGACATAAGAGATAACTTTTGAGGCCTTATTTTAGAGCCCTTGGCTGCTGCTTTTGACTTAGAAGCAGGCCTGAGTTGGTTTGGTTTATCTCCAGATTCTTTTTGGCAGAATAGTTCAGCCATGAAGCATTCTAACAGGCTTCTTCACCAGATACCCCCTCCTAAGAGGATCCGGGAGAGATCTGCCAGGGCACTGCTTGAAAGAATGAACTCAGAACTCCAGCTTTCTTTCCTGCACCTGGTTAGGGTTTCTCTAAGAAATGGACACCCTCAGGTCTTTCCAGACATCAGCTAGCTTCACACAATAGACTGTGGAGAGGAATGCCTGAGGCACGGATTAGGGCTGGCAGTCCTGACACCCCAGAATAAACGTAACACTATGGCTGTGTCTACATTGTACTGAAGAGATAGGTTCAGAGCTAAGAATCGCCTGGCTTCAAATGCTTAACAGAAGGCTATCATGGAGGGTGTCTTTTTTTACAGTCCTACCACTCACTGTTCTTGATGTGATGTCCTTAGAAAATGTCTGCTTGGCTCCTTAGACCTGTGTCCTCTATATGAGAAGCTCCCTATGATTCTCAGGCCGAAGGATCCAACTAAACTGGCCAGGAGACAGGGTGTAGCCCATTTCCAACTAAACATCCCAATAACCCAACCAGATTGGCTAAGGAAATGTAAGTCTGAGACCGCCATGGTTTGAGTTACCTAGCTCACTGATTCTCAAAGTTCATTGTGCAGAAAGAATTCACTGAAAGAGACTATTGGAAATGGAGACAGAAAAACACTCTGCCTGGAGGAGTTTCTGATTCAGCATGTCTGGTTGGGACCCGTTGGGACCCAGAAATCTGCACTTTGAAAAAAACACTGCAGCTGATTTAGCAGAAGTTGGCCTAGGGATAGTGATTTGGAAAAACACTGATGCAAATGTTCAAGCCTCTGTTGTTCCTCGCACTAATAAGGATCCCTTTGCCAAGAGAGTGGCAAGCTTTATTTGGGACTTCTTCCTTAGTTTATGTTTTCTGGGAGGGCACAAAATAATGATCATATCTAATATTAATAAGCCCTTATCATGCACCAATTTAAACACTTTTATTCATTACTGTGAATAGTTCTTTCAACAATCTTACTACATAGGAACTATTCCTTAACTCAATTTGATTGTAAAGGAAGTAAAATTTCAGAGAATCTAGTGTACCCTGAAGTCTATACTCAAGCCAACACCCTTCACTTTTGAGATGCCTCACTCAGTGCTGGTAGAACCAGGAAGACAGAAAGAGACCAACCCAGAGCATGCCCAAGGAAGGGGGGCAGCAGACCAGAGCAATCTGCTAGCCCTAGAGGATGTAACTCAGCGCTCTTGTTTGATTCCCAAGCCATTTATAAAAAAAGTCAGAAAGTCTGCTTTTCATTTTATCCAGCTGACAAGCTCATGGCACCACTGTGCCCTAGCTCTCTAATCTACAAAGGAATTCAGAATGGCATGAATTTTCCTGGAACTCCAGCATCAACTGCAGATGTTTATCACATTAAAAATTTGCCCTGAATTATTTTCAGCCTGCCTTACTAGAAATATATCCATTTGGTAAGATGTAGATAGAATATGAAAAGGAGAGAGACAGAATTTTGACCTCTCTAAGTGGCCTTCAAATCTCCTGTTCAAATTCATGCTTAATGCAAGGTCAAGGAAGAAGGAAATCAGCACAAGAAAAGAATCCAGAGTTTTAGAAGACGGTCCGAGAAGCATATAAGACAGTGGAAGGCAGACACATCAACGCAGTCTGTAAATACTGAGCAAACAGAGGTAAGGGTGAATGTTCCTTTACATCATTTGTGCTAAGAAGTGTCACTAGATCCCAGCAGTTAGCTGTGTGTGAGCCCCTGGAACACAAATTTCTTCACTTGTAAAATACTAAACTTGAAGGAGTCTGTGGGTTCTCCCACTCCAGACGCAGAATATAAAGCTATGACTTTTTTTTTTTTTTTTTTTTAGTTAAGAGGTAACTAAGAAGCATAAATATCAAAACATAGAATTTATCTCTCAGGCAAGTGCCTTCTGCATTCTCATACACTATCTTCACAACTCCATGATGTAGGGGCTATGTATGGTTCCTTCTACTTTGCACAGGTTGAAACTGGGGCACAGAAAAGTTACTTAAGTCAGGATCCCACTGGTGATAGATTAGTTAGGGTTTGAACTCAGGTAGTGTGTGTGTGTAGATGGAATCCAGAACTTTGTGCATGTTAGGTAATTGCTCTACCACTAAACTACAGCTCCAGCCCTCAGAACATGCTCAACCATTACACCACACAGCTTTTGGGGAACACAAACTACAGAGGAATTTACCCTGGACACCTTCCTTCTCCCTAGGGCAGTGGTCCTCAACCTTCCTAATGTTGTGACCCTTTACTACAGTTCCTCATGTTGTGGTGACGCCCCAACCATAAATTTATTTTCATTGCCACTTCATAACTGTAATTTTGCTACTGTTATGAATCGGAATGCAGATACCTGTGTTTTCCACAGTCTTTGGTGACTCCTGCGAAAGGGTCGTTTAACAACCCCCCCCTCCAAAGGGTTACAACTCACACAGGTCAAGAACTGCTACCCTAGGGTTAATTCTCCCTCTCTTCCTGCCCTAAATCATTCCTTAGTTATCCAGTAGTTTCCAGATTTATAATTTAAGTGAAATGGGGTGGGGTGGGAGTTACAGAACCTGTAGATTGTGTGTTCTAAGAAGCACCCTAAGCTTTAGGGAAACTTGGGAGTTCTCAAAATTCTGCCTTAAATATGAGTTTTAGTATTTAAGGGAAGGAGACACTATGGTATCCAGAACACTGCCTGGCTAGTAATCCACAGGCAAGGCACCGGGCTGTGACCCAATTCTATACACAACAGTCCCTTCATCTTGGATATCGTTCTTTACCTCTCCTGAAGTGCCTGATTGTCGCACTGGAATCAGGGATTCCACCCAAAGAGAGAATAGCGTGGTGATGTGGGGAGGCAGTGTGGAGCAGGTCACAGTGGGGTGGGTGACCAGGAAAATAGCACCACACAAGCCCCAAGGTCCTTCTAAACTTGGACCAGGTATTTTAACCTGAGAATCCAGCCACTTCTAATCCCACACCCCCTAAATTCAGACCGGGCTGAGGGTTCTGCCCTTCTCCGTTTTGCCCCACTACTCACTTCCTCGCTGGAGAAAGGAAGCTACACCCCAGTACTTCATCTTGAACTTGGCAGGATCTTCAGTGTCTGTGAAAGTGCCCACCATGTCTGCGCACACTTCCCAGTTGCTGCAAAAGCCAAGAGAATTCTGAGCCAAGTCTGGAAAGGGCTTCTACCCCATCCAAGGTGCTCCTTTCCCTTCCCAGTGAAAGTTGGTCTCCGTGCCAAGAGGGACCTTGAACCGCTACACACAGCCCACCAGAGGCCACTGACCTCAGAAGACGGACTCGGCCTTTGGCTGTGGCGCTCATATGACCCTTCTCGTCCACGGAAAACTCAGCGATGATGTTGTCTTGCAAAAAGAGACCCTCGGGGTCCTTTTTGGCGATGGCGTACCAGAGCCCAGAGAACTGAGAAAGAAAGGAGAGAGCTGGGGATTGGAGTTTGGGGTCCACCCGCATGCCCTCAAGAATCTGGAGACCCCGGCTGATACCTACACGAGTCTTATCGAAGTTCTCCTTGACTCGGAAGCTGCTCACCCTGCAGTCGCGCTCGGCTCTGCTGCCTCCCAGCACCGCCAGTAGTACCAGCGCCCACACCCACTCCATCTTGCGCAGGAGTCCGCCCTGCGGGACAAGCACCGGTGACCGCGAGGCAGGAGGACCGCGCGGCCCGCTGTCCCATCCCTCCCCACCCCGCCCCGCAGGCCCCCGGGGGAGCGCGGGGCGACTCACCAGCAGGAGCCACGTGCAATCCTGGCCGCCGGGTTCGCGCGCGTGGAGTCAGGGAGGCGAGCGCTGCCGGTGCTTTATAGCTCCGGGGGGAGGGGGTCGCGCTTTCGTAACCACACGGGGTGAAAGACCGCGGGGAGGTGCCGGGGGCGGGGAGGGGGGCGGCCGGGCTTGCATAACGCTCCCTGACTCACTACCCGAATGCACGAGAGGGCCCCTCCGCCAGCCTCACTGCCCCGTGTAGCCTCTGCTTAGAGGTTCGCGCAGGGTGGTCTCGGTGGAGCCAAACTCTCCAGCCCAGACGATCCACGGGGCCAAGAGCTAGCCCGGGGACCAAGCGGCAGCCAGCTGCGGTCTAGGGTGGCCTCCAGGCCCTGTTGCCCTGGCTGGAGGCCTACGTGGCCATAGTGTGATGATGATGGCTTCACTGAGCCACAAAAAGACCTATGATGCAGCCCGGGACATTCGTGTTCAGGGCCCTAGCTTTCTCAAGTGGCCCCTGATTCTTCTGAGGACCTGTTGTGCAGAGATGGGGGCATATTTTGGCTGGATTTTTTTTCCCCTGGAAAAAGGGCATATTTCACTCTTTGAGGAGCTGTGGTACTGTTTGCGTCAATATTTGTTCTTTAGTTTCATCATCTTTAGAAGAACTAAAACATTCCCTGTTAAATATTTTCTAGAAATGCCACCTGGTCAGGATAGGAAATATTTTTGCAGCTCTGGCCTAGTGGTTGATTGCCCACTTGTGTTACCACACTTCGGAGACCACACTGAAAAACATGACTGCCAACTGATTACCGTACGGTTTTATTTTGAAACCATGTTGGACTTTTATTTTATTTCCAAAACAGTGGGGGAAACTGGCTCAGGAGTGGGCAAAGGGGAGGGGAAGAATCCCACAACCTTAGTGGTCAGTAGTCAGAGGAGTGTTGATTGGCTGATTGTCTGTGGTACGACACAATTCACTACAATTTCCTCTGCGTTTGGAGCTTGCATTCCGTCAAAGGGGGTTCAAAGGAAGATTTTGAGCAAATCAGAGTTAGTGATTTTTGCCACGAAAGTAGGTGTGTCTCTGTTGCCTAAAGTCTGAGCATCTGAGAGTAGACAAACATTTTTGCCATAGCTAGACCTGAAATAACAGGAGATGGGGAAGAGAGGAGACACACCGCACAATGGAACAGGCTGACTTTTTCCTTTAACAAGCTCCTTAGCCACATCTGGCCACCTTGCAAAGACACCTGTGGCTTCCCTCAGCTTCCTGTAACCTTTTGGACATCCACTTGCCTGGTTCTGTACATTATGCTCCCATCAGCTTCTGCATCCATTGTATTCCCTGCAGCCTCTGTGACACCAGAAATAAGTGTTTTAACTCTATATGACTCCACAGCTAGAGAAGACTGTTTCTGGCCAGTAGGCTAACTGGGAAATTTGAGTGAGCTAGTTTTACCAAAGGATATATATATACTTGCCCCTCAGTATCAACAGGGACTTGATTTCAGTACCCCATGGACCTCTCAAATCCACGAATGTCCAAATCCTTTGTATAAAAAGATGCATTTGACTATAATCTACATATATCCCTGTGTATATTTCATTCTTCTCTGGATTATAATGTTTGATAAAATGTAAATGTTATGTAAGTAACTATTGTATCATTTAAGGGATGACAAGAAAACAACTATGTGTTCAGTACAGAGACACGTGTGGCATATTGGTATGCAAACAGTTAACTGTATTGTTTAGAGAATAATGACAACAGCTCAGTAGAGATATGGACATTATAGCCTAACCACATAGCTCATCAACAAGCCAGAGGTGCCCAGTACTCACACACACACACACACACACACACACACACACACACACACACACACGCACACGCACACTGGAGACAGGCTGGGGGTCTGTGGGTGGGATTGTGAGAGGCCATAGCAGGCCGTGAAACACACAACACATTCCATTTCCCCATGGACTCAGCAGAGGGCTTGCTTGGCAGCAAATTCAATTCGTTTTTGTGTTTGAAGCTTCCTGTGTCTTTTTCTTTGAATATTTTTGGCTCACTGTTGGTTGAACCCACAGATAAAGTCCAACAGTGATCCCAACCAGCTCAAATAAGATGTGCTCAGGAGGGTGTGGCAGAACCATGTGTTTTGATGTGTGTGTAGTCCATATCTCTGTACCCAGGAAAGACCTTCAGGATACTTCCCTGGCACCTACCCTGCCCTGTATTCTCTCTTCACACTCCAGAGTGGAGGTCTGCCTGCTGCAGCTTGACTGACAGTATGCTCTGGCTGAGCCCATTGCCTCTGGATAGGTATTTCTGAAAGAAGAGTTCTGAAATCACTCTGGTCCTTTCAGCCAGTTATCCTGGAACACATCGTGGTAGCTCTGATGCTTGCTGTATATCAAATGAATGTGTGTGTGTGGGGGGGTTCCATGTGTCTTCTCTCACAGTATGTATTCATTTATATGCTAGGTGCTTAGAAATTGGACTAATCAATCTTCTCCTATGCCTTTCTCCTCTCTCCACGTCTCTCCCCTCCTCTTCTCCTTCCTCCTCCTCTCCTGTGCTTTCTTTTCTCTCAAACCATGATTTATTTTTCTTTGCACCAATTGTATTGTTTCGATTTTTCTACAGGTAAATTGTCAAACATAAAACAAATACATCATTTGCCAACACTTTCCTGACTCCTTTTAATGAATAGAATTGTGTTTTGAGTTTGCATATAATTCACATAATGTTCATTTCTGCCATCCCTTACCTTCAAGGCTGATGGTGGCTATCACTTCTTCTATGGGTCACATCATTTGCACATAACAGATATCAGCTTTCTTCCCTTCACTGAAATCAATGACTTTTCAGTGAAAAGTATTCTTTCTCCTCAACTTTATCTAAATGATGCACAAAAGTTAAAAGTGTCTGGCTCAGTGGTATAACACATTTTTTTTGTTGTTGTTGTTCTTGCAGAGAACTCAGATTTGATTCCCAGAATCCACATGACAGCTCACAATTGTCCATAACTCTAGTTCAAGGGGATCCCTCTGCAGGTACCAGCCATGCATGGGGTACATTTAGATAGATGCAGCAGAATGCCTGTACACATAGAATAATATCAGTTTTGGTTGTTTGTGCCACCACCATCTGGATTAAGACAAGTATTATTTAAAAGGTGAAAAATAGACGGGTGAACTAACTTTCTGGGTGTTCAATAACCATGCTTAGAGGTCTATACCAGTGCAGTTATAGGGATTCAAAAGCAAATATTTTGGTCTTTACTTAAGGTCAACTAGGTTCTAGGAGACTATGGGCCATCTGCCAAGGGTCCTAAAGCTCTGTCATGTTATCTGTCTGCTGGAGACCAGAGCCAGAGGCTGGACCTAAGCAGCGTACATTCTACAAAGAAGTGAGTCAACACAGCATGAATGCCTTCCATGCTTCCAAAGGAAGTACTACAGTCAGCAAGAACCTGACTCCTCCACAACAGGGGACACAACTGGGGGTGGGGAGAGAGAGAGAGAGAGAGAGAGAGAGAGAGAGAGAGAGAGAGAGAGAGAGAGAGTGAGTCAGAGAGACAGAGACAGAGAGACAGAGACAGAGACAGAGACAGAGAGACAGGAACCAGGGGTTCCTCTGAAGCTCAAGTAATCCTGAGGACCAGATCCTCAGCTGACTTTGACAACAAAGAAAGGGCTACTTTTGGATACCTACATAGTCTTAACACCCATCAGGAAAGTATAACCACAGATTTTAAAAAAATTTAACAGTCTAAGAAACCACATTTGATGATGACCCAAATGCAGTATTTATAAACTCATACACTGATGCCAGGTATTTCCTTTTTCCAATTTATCTTGCCCAGTACTACAAGATCACATTTTTATTCTAATGTCTAAGATGCTAATTGTGTCAAATTAATGGATTTGCTATGGCATTCTATGCATTCATATAGCACATATTATCTACTCTCCCCTCCTCATCTCCATCCTCCTTTCTAGTCCCTCATAAACACTCTTGTAGCTTCAGGTTATTGGACTTTTGTTTCTGCATATGAGAAAACATGTGATACTTGTCTGTCTGCATCTGGCTTATTTTTTAAATTTATTTATTTGTATCTTATTACATTGGTGTTTTGCCTGCATGTATGTCTGTGTAAGTGGGTCAGATCTTGGAGTTATAGACAGTTGTGAGCTGCCATGTGGATGCTGGAAATTGAACCAGGGTCCTCTAGTAAAGCAATCAGTGCTCTTAACCACTGAGTCATCTCTCCAGCCCATGGCTTATTTATTTATTTATTTTTTAACACACTGGACTCCAGTTTTATCCATTTTCTTACAAATGATAGAATTTAATTTTTTTGCTGAATAATACTTCACTATATATAAATTATATATTTACAGACACCTTATAAATACATATTATACATAAATTATATATTTTTCACTTGTTGATGGGCATAGAGGCTGTTTCTACCCTCTTTTTTTGCTTTTTTTAAGACAAGGTTTCTTTATGTAACAGCCCTAGCTGGCCCAGGCTGGCCTTAAACTTACAGAGATCTGCCAATCCCTGGCTCCCCGGTGCTGGGACTGAAGATGTGCACCACCAGGCTCCACTTGATTCCACCTCTCAACTATTGTGAATAAATGCACAGCAAATGTGAGCATGCCAGTGTCTCCTCTGTACTGTTTCCTTTGGTTTATGCAGGAGTAGGCATATTCTGCAGTAGTTCTGGAGATCTCCTCGGAACTCTCCCGCCTGCTGACCACAGTGACTGTGATAATATACACACCCACCTCAGTGTAAAAGGTCCCCTTTTCTCTACACACTTGCCAGAATCTGTTGTTCTAGTAGTAACCACTTTGCATAGATGAGATACAGCCTCAATATAGCTTCAATTTGTACTTAATTCCTAACAACATGCAGTATTTTTCTTACATATCTATTCACGATTTGGATTTGTCCATTTGAAAAGTGTCTTTTTGGTAATTTTTAATGCCATTTAAAATAACTTTTGTAAAGTTGGCTTTTTGACAATCTCATAATGTATGCAATGAATTCTGATTACTCTCAACCCATTGTCTTTTACCCCTCTTCCCCACCTTCCTTTCTTACAGTCACACCTTTTTCATTTTGTTTTGTTTAACGAGCTCACTTAAGTGACCATAGGTTTGGATGGAATTGTCCATTGGAGCTTGGTGATTTGTACCCGTGATTTTATTTAGGTGCTGTATTATTACTTTTTTTATTTTTTAAACATATGTGTACATGTGCCCTCAGAGGTCAGAGGGGGCATTGTATCAATCCTTGGTATTACAGGTGTATGGGAGCCACCTGCTGTGGGTGCTGAGATATAAGTTGGGTCCTAACTCTCTTCATGTAAATTGATTTATCTGTGGTGAACCATCTCTGTATTCCTAGAATGAAACCAACTTGAAAGGACTGAGTGGCTTTGCCATACATAAAATTTAACCAAACTTTTAAAGAAGAACTAATATTTCTCAAACTGTTTTTGTAGAATTTGAAAGAAAGGAATTCTTTTTAAAAAAAGATTTAAAATTTGTGTGTGTGTGTGTGTGTGTGTGTGTGTGTGTGTGTGTGTGTGTGTAAGCACATGTATATATCTGGGAGGGTGCCCTCAGAGACTAGAAGCAGGCATTGGGTCCATGGTTAGAGTTTCGGGTGGGTTATGAGCCACCTAGGTGGGGGCTGGGATTTGAACTCTGGCCCTCTGCATGGGCAGTAAGCAAAGTGCTCTTAATAGTTGATCCATCTCTATAGCCATAGAGACTCTTCCAGACTTACTCTACAAACCCAGAATCACCCTGCTGCCAGGTTAAACTGTAAAGAAGAGTCAGCTCCTATCTCAAGATCTCCCAAGCCTGTAGTACAGCCTCTGAAGTCCTGTAATCAGGGCTCAGTTAACATTCCTGGACTAATCTCCACTTGTTTATCTGTTATCTTTTACTTTTAGAAGAAGGTTATTACAAATCCAATCTCATTGCGTGCTGCTGGGTTTCCATTTCCTGACTAGGACTTAGTACCATCAGCTAATGGTGAAGGAAACAGTCACCTGCAAAAGACCTATGAGAGAAGACTTGAGTGTCACATAGCAGAAATAAGAAAATGTGGGCACCTTATGAAATCCTTTAGGGTAACAGGTGAATCACCTCCGTACACATGGGCTTACCTTGTTAATGCTGATGGGAGCTCTGTTACCCTGGGAAAACCATGTTGTAATGAAGAATTTCAGTTCATGACCTAGAGCCTGCAGCCTCAACCTCTCTCTTTTGTGACTAAGATTACTAGCATCCTAGTGAGTTTGGGCTTTGCATTTATGGACATAAACGAGACCCGTACATTGTCCTTTAGCAGCCAATGTGTGTGTGGGGGGTACGCTGATAATTTGTATTCATTATTTTTCATTTCAGCTTTTATCTTGTAATGTTTGAAGCCTTTATTGAAGCAGTTAAAAAAACTCATGAAGATTTGGAGTCAGCTCTTAAATATTCCAACCAACTGGATTGCAAAATGTTTAGCTTGATTTAGAAGATGTGGGATAGTTTTGCTTGAGGAAATGTGCTTAATAGACACTAAAGCTTAATAAAATAAACATTAAACAAAACTTGGTAGTGGCATGTGTGCTCTGCTCGCTAGCAGCCCCTGAGAAGTCACGGATCCTAGCAACCAGTGACAGCTTGTGTCCTGTAGTTTTACTAAGCTGCCTTGGAGGGGGAAACATGCATGATCCCAAGCTACTGAAAACAAATATGCGTATTTGTTATGTTAAGCAAACCAATATGCTTAGAGGCGGACAAGCCAGTTAGGGATGGCAAGGTCACCTCTGTAGTCATGTAATCTGTGATTCCCCTGCACTTAGACTAGAGAGAGATTTTTAAAATTATGTTTAACTCCCTTAGTAATACATCCCAGTTTTGTTCCTTTAAAGAGGTTCCAAGGTTAAGCTTTCTAGTGTGAGGGCCACTGAGAAAGGGGAAAGGGGACCTTTAGGAAAGAGTAATGGGCTTTCTTTTCCTTTTGGGCCACCAACTAGCTCCCAAATCACGACAGAGATGTCTTATTAGTCATGAATGCTCTGCCTTAGCTTAGGCTCAATTCTTGTTCTTATAACTGGACCCGTTTCTCTTCATCGGAGTTGTTTACCTTTCTTTCCTTCCTTCTTTCTTTCTTTCTTTCTCTCTTTCTTTCTTCCTTCCTTCTCTTTCTCTCTCCTCTCATCTTTTCTCTCTCCCCCTTCCTTCTTTGGTCCCTCCCTCCCTCCCTCCCTTTCCTTCTCCCTTCCCTCTTTTCTCTCTGTACATCTAACTTTCCTGATGTCTCCATGTCCCTGTCTTTCTCCTTCAATCTCTTCTCCTCTCTTCTCTAATTTATTCTCTCTGTCCAACCAGCCCCACCTTTCCCTCTCCAAGCTAGGCAGAAGAGGGAGAGGTGGGGTTGATGCGCAGAGAGAATAAATTGGCTGTTCAGCTTTTTATTAGACCAATCAGGTGCCTCAGGCCGGCAAGGTGAAACTAATGCAAAACATCTTTATATAATTAAGCAGATGCAGCACAAACACGTAACACACCTCCACATAGATAAAGTAATATTCTATAGCATAAACAAATGTAACATATCTTTACTTAGTTAAAATAGTATTCTACAACAAAAGACAGAACTGCGGGGCGATCGGAGGGCTTTTGAGAAGAGGGAAGGGTTAATAATCATTTTGTGCTGTTTGGATGCTAAACTCTTCTATCTGCCCCACCAATGCTCACGGAAATGGTTAAAGCTGCTACATACACCAAACTCCAAAGCCTGGGCACATCTGAGATCTGTCTCCCAGCCCTCCTGACAGCTACCCCACAAGAGCAATTTAAAGGACCTGCCTGTGCTACTGCAAGATAAGCAAAGGAGAGGTCGTGGTTATTCTCGACTGTGGACAACAGCAGTTGAGTTACTCTTCTGGAACATTCATGACCACTTGATTCTTGCCTTGCTGTTCAAAGATTCTCTGAGGACTTACGGGCTAATAATGCTGAGGGATTTTGTGACTTAAAGAACTCTTTAATCCGCTGCTTCTTGACTGCCATAAATAGGCCAAGGTCTTCTGTCACGTCCCAGGCAGTTCGAAAGAACTGCTAAGCAACCTTCCCTTTTGGGGGCTTAATGAGGTACCACCTGGAGCTTCCTTGTTGATTTTGATCAGGATGTATTTCTTTCTTGCTATACTGGTCCAGGTGTCACTCTGAGGGACCCTTTTCTCTAGACAGCAGCAGCAACACAAGCCACACCATGGGTGAGATCAACCAAGATGCTGTGGAGCGATACCTGGAAGAGAACCCTCAGTTTGCCAAGGAGTACTTTGACAAGAAGCTGCGTGTGGAGGCACTAGAGCTGATCTTCAAAAATAGCCATCCAGGGGTCCGGGCCAGCATGTCTCTCCCTGAGATGACGCAGATAGAGGAATCAGCGCTGTGCCTGGAGCTACTGCAGTATATGCAGGATGAGGCAAGCAGCGCTGAGCAGGTGGCTCACAGGGCCCTACAGAGGCTGGCTCAGCTTCTACAGGTTGACTTCTGCAGTATGTTCATATGCCGAGCAAGAAATGGCATACCTGAAGTGGCTTCCAGGCTGCTGAACATCACCCCAACTTCTAAGTTTGAGGACAACCTTGTGACCCCTGACAGAGAAGTTGTGTTTCCACTGGACATTGGGATAGTTGGCTGGGTTGCTCATGTGAAGAAAGCTGTTAATGTCTCAGATGTGAAAAAGGTATGTTGCCCTTCCTGTAGTGGGGTAGAGGTATTGTCAGAGATGGGGATGGGAGAGACATGAACACACCTGACACACTGATGGGAAGGAGATGGCAGTCCTAGCCAGGCTACAGCTAACAAAACACAAGGTGCCCAGTGAAGCTGGAATTTCAGAGGATCGGTGAATACAACTTTTAGTGTAAGTGAATCTTAAAGTGTTTTTGTTGTTGTTGTTTATTTTTAATCAGGTGCTCCTGGCTAGGTCTAGTGTTTTCCTCATTTCCTCCCCACATAATCCATTGCTTTGGGGACTACCACTCTGCCAAGCCCACCAGGAGATTAGCCAGCACACTGAAGGTTAGCACAGGGAACCTTTCCCATGTCTCTTGGAGGTTTCTCTGCAGTGAACTGGCTCATAATATATTCTTCCATCCGTAGGTCCGCTGTATGTTTCTATTATTCAAAGGTTAAAATATTTGACTCGAATCATCACAAATATGGATTTAGGTGATTCATTGCAATTAGCCCCTCCCCCAAAACTGGGATAATCAATCACAAATTCCAGTTGTCACAAGTTTCAATTGTATAAAGGAGGCATTTGCACCCTGGTAAAGACCAAGACAACCTTGTGCTAATACAAGGTGTTGCTATGCTCCTTATGGAAACAGAAAAATCAACTCTTTTTCTGATACAAGGTCATTTTAGAAAAGCATTATAAAATGCTAATCACCCATAATCCCTCACTGGGAAGCACCAAGAGTACCAGCCTGCAGTTTCTGGGGTAGTGCTTACACCCATGAACCATTACTGTGATTTACTATTAACAGAAGGGGACTCCGCTCTTCTGATGGAGAGGAGATGAGTCAGAGGGCATCCCCTGAAGTGCCTTCTGTTCAGGATCCATAAACTGGCTCGTGACTGAGGGCAGCTGAGAGGTCGGAGATAATCTCCAAATACCTCCTGAAGCTGATTACAAGAGGCTTGCACAGACAGGGAGGATCAGCATGTCAAACATTAGCTCTGCTCTGCAAACAACTGCAGGACGCTCCTCAGTACAAGGGTTGTTATGAGCTCTCAAGACAGCTTCTCTTGACCCCAACTTACAGGCTATGTCCTGACCCCTGAAGTTTCCTCATGAAAACATGCTTCTTCACATCTCCAAAATCAGAGACATCAAACTTCAGAATCTGATGCGCACATTCCTGCCCCCCCACCCCCAACTAAGGAGAACTGGGTAAAATAATTTCCGGTAAGGAGGAGATAACAGCAAGAATTGCTCCAAAGGTGATGTGGCCCTGGCCTGTATCATCCTTGGGGCTTTCTATAAAGATGGTAGGCTCAAAGAGAAAGCCTCTCTGTTTCCCTCAGCACTCTAATATTCATAACCCGGTGGAAATGCACATGTTGAGGCTAGAGATGCTGAGCTCTGCAGGAGTCTGAGGCCTTGTTGCTCTCTATGTCTGTAGATTATAAGCACTTCTTCCCTAGAATGGAGCTTTTCAATGCCAGCTATACATTAAATCAAATTAATAATGCCAATGTGACTCCTAATAGACCAGCCATAGCGACGCTTAGGTTTGGGATGCGGGCTCCTCAGGTGTTAATGCGCAGTCAGTGCTGAGATCAAGCTCTGTTGGATGAGCAGATCCAGGAGGACAAAGGGAACATCTTCAAGTGTGGGGTATCTGAGAAGGAAAGGCCTGGTGGATCTTTAGCCCAGCCCTCACCTGTGTCAGATGGGAAGTTTAAGGTCACAGGGTCTGCCCCATGGCAGATGTCAGGGAATGAGAAGCTCTGAGACAGAATCAAGGCCTCCTGACTTCGGCCTGTGCCCATTTCACTCTGTATCTCTGCAGCTTCGCCAGGCTCTGGCTGCTGCAGTAAAATCTTCAGTGAAGGAAGGTTGGAGCCAAAGTTTTAAGTGAAATTAAAATCATGCTATACCTTTTCATTTCACTTGCCAATTAATAAAAAACTTTCATTTCTTTGCCTTTTTTGATTTTTGACAAGAATCCTTTACAAATGGCATGGCCCATGACTGACATTTCCATCTCTGTAGTAAGAATCTGTTTGAGATCAGAAAGATAGGCATGAGGTCTGGAACAGTCACTAAGGTCCCAAGGCCTTCCTTTTCCAGCACACCACTGACCACACCCACCTCTCAGGATGCACACAGGTGAGTGTGTAGGTGACACTTAGACAAAGATGCAGAGGTGGTTGCCATGGCAGTGCTCTGGTAGGCCTGGGTGCAGATCCAACTGAGGTCTAGTCACTGTAACAGACTGAGTCTCCACCCCTGAGAAAGGAGTCAATTAAATAAAATGATTAGCTCATAGAAGTTGCTCAGTTAACTGCTACTTGAGACTACATAGCCCAGGGACCTAAAGTAAAAATCATACCAATGTCTTAAAAAACAAAACAAAATCCTAGGTTGGTGTTAACCTTTCTCTTTCGGTATTGTGCAGAATACCTTCCTGTACCAAAGACCAACCAGTCTGTTCAAACAGTTCCTAAGCAGTTAATGACCAGCTTCCGCAACAGGAAAGGAAACAGCATGAGAGGAATATTTCTCAGCTTCTTGCCACCAAAAGTTTTTCTCCTTTTAACCTGGTTTCAACTCTCAAGAATCACTGACCCTTTTATTTGACCATGCACACCCAGTCCCCAAATTCCTGCTCATATGATTGCTACAGGATAAAATGACTCCTAATGGCAGTCTGCTATATTTACGGATCAGTGCCTTGCTCAGACATCATCAGAGAAGCTTCCTCCTGCAGCAGATGGGAACAAATACAGAGACCCAGAGACAGGCATTAGGCTGAGAGTGAGGGACCCTGGAACAGTAAGCCCTAAGAGGGATGTCTTGATCAAATCCCGCCCCCCACCTCAGGGCTCAAAGGTACCTGTAGAAGGGAAGGCATAAGAAGTATAAGAGCCAGAGGGATGGAGGAAACAAAGAAAACAAGGCCCTCCAGGTCAACAAGATCAGTGTGGATATGAGCTGACAGAGACTGAGGCAGTGTGTGCAGGACCTCTGTGGCTCGGTACCAGATGGGGTTCTAGAGCCGAAAGGAAAAGCACACATCCTCTCAACCGGAAGCAATCGCCATTAATCACTACTTGCAAATGAAAATTCTCCAATGGAGTCCCACGAGGGAAATGAACTGCTCTCAAGGGTAGGTTGCATGTCCAGAGGTGGGTGCCAACAGAAAATAAACACAATGGTGTCTTTGGAGGTTCCTTTTTTAATAATGTGTCAGGGATGTTCTTCTTTTAAAAAATTCCTTTTTTTCCAAAAAAAATTTCTCTCATTTTATTTTATATGGTGTTTTTAAATCTCTTTTTATCCTATAGGTCTTTTGCATGTACAGTTTGGCTTTCAGTCTAGTGTTTTTATGGGATTCCTGAGTGTGTGATCGAGGGTCTTCTCTTTCTTAAGCCTTCTGTTTGCCTTGTCCTCTTCCAATGTGCTAGTTTTCATTTCATTTTATCATATTATATTGTATTACTACCCCTTAGAAGCCTGTTAGTTTTCAAATGAGGCAGAAAGGGGGTGGGTCTGAACTTGAGGGGAGGTAGGTAGGACCTAAGAGGAGCAGAGGGAGGTGAAACCATGGTCCAGAAACATGTAAGAAAAAGAATCTATTTTCAGTCAAAGGAAAAATGTGTAACATTTCATAACCAAATACGCATAAATAATTTTATGCAACCAATTCCTCCAGTCAAAGGGGTCTTCACTGTGGTAATCCATCTCATAAAAAACAAACAACAACACCAACAAAAACCAGGAATGACTGGTGCAGTGTTGTTTGCCGAGAATACTCAGTGGAGGACCGTTGAACAGAGTGTCGTCTAAGAATCTAAAAGTGGAGTCCACCGCCACCTGTCTCACTCTGGAGGAAAGTCTCTAAGATGATGTTAAGTGATAAAAGTGTCACATAAAGTTAGAAAAACAAATAGAAAATTGAGCCATCTTTGTCTAATCACTTTCCGGAGAAAGTTCTGGAAAGAGGTCACCACGCAAGCACTACTACACTTCCCAAGTGGGAGAGGTTAAAAGGCTCTTGAGCAGCAAGCCTTTGATAGTTCCAGCTGTGGTGACCCCTAGACACACACCATAGGATTATTTTTGTTGCTACTTCCTAACTGTAATTTTGCTACTGTTACGCATTGTAATGTAAATATTTTTGGAGATAGAGGATTGCCAAGGGGGTTGCAACCCACATGTTGAAAATCAGTGGTCTTGAGCGATGATTTTTTTTTCTTATGCTTTGGTAGAGGGATTGGTGGTTTCAACTGCACATTTTGCATTTGCAGAGAATACTGTTCTCATGTTCAGTGTGCTTCCACTCCTAGCACACACTTCTGTAACCCCATGACCCCTTTTCATTTTCTTTGCACCTCACTTTCCACCAGGTTGTGATACCACGCTGTTCCTCTTACTCCAACCTCTGCTTTATCTAGATAAGCTTCTCCTTGGGTGGGAAATAAACATTCCAACATGGACAGTTTCATCACACACTGGTCATAGAATGACATGGGGTAGGGGTTGAAGCCCCTGCTATCTGTTGGTAGGATTTTAATTAGAGAGTGTCTTAAAGTTGCATGAATTCTAATTGGTCTTAATAAAACCCCAAGTGCTGGGATTTTTTAAGGTGTATGCTACCACTGCCTGACCTCTGTGACCAACCAGTGCCTGGCTTTGCCCTCTGAGCTTCAGACAAGCCTTATTGGTTAGAGCATACAGGAAATATTGCCACAAGCTACCACTTTATGATTCTATTTTATTTTGGCAAGCTCATGAACATTTTTTTTTTCTCAGAACAGCCATTTTTCTGACTTTATGGACAAGCAAACTGGGCATGTCACCAAGAACCTGCTGGCAGTCCCAATTTTGATGGGAAAGGATGTCCTTGCTGTGGTCATGGCAGTGAACAAAATTAACGCTCCTGAGTTTTCCAAACAGGATGAGGAGGTAATGCTAACTCAGTGTCTGGCCACATACACACAGGAAGTGATGCACAACCAAAAGAAAGGAACCTAAGTGTAACTTGTTCCTCTCTGTGGCTTGTAGGTCTTTTCCAAGTACGTCAGTTTTGTTGCTGTCGCCTTAAGGCTGCAGCACACTGGCTACCTGTACAATGTGGAGTCTCGGAGAAGCCAGGTAATGGGACAGTAACAGTAGTCATTCCGTGCTCAACTGCTCTGACAGAAGCAGCAACAGGCCAGACCCCTCTTATCCCTCATGAGGCTTAAGCCACATGGAGCAGATCCCAGACCTTAGTCCAGATCGCCTCACCACCTTCCTTCCCTGCCTTCTGGCCTTGTTCAGTACATGTTCTGGTTGCCTGTAGATTCTACACCTATGATGTGGTGGTGATTACAGCACCCATCTCATATGGTTGAGATGATTATTACATTATCACAAGCTCTCACTTAAAGCTCTTGTCTCCTGGGTCATTGTAGGAAAAGAATCATTCATTACTGGTTTATTGTTTCCATGAGATAGAGGGGTAAAGAGGATACCCAGGTCCTTCATATAATACAGGAGTGGGGCTTGAGATGAATGCATTTAAGATCTTTCCCCATTCCAACTTTGCTGGTTAGGCTAACTCTGATTAGCTAAGAATTCATGGAGAAGTCATATGACATCCTTCCCATGAGATCCATTGGTAGCCCACTGATACTGAACCCCTTGAAAGAGTGAGGGCATTTGTTCTTTTCACTGTACTGATCATGTGTCCTCCCCTTTTTTAAACCTGTGCCTTGGAAAAGGTCATGGGTTTATGATCCATGATTACATATGATCCCACTTAGAGAACCCATGATGCTTTTTAGAGGTTCAAAATAGTTGCAGTTTCTTGTGAGATGTGTTTGTTTGATACACTTCATTATTTTGAACTAATATTCTATCTGTGTCTGTCTGTCTGTTTCTCTTCCTCCCCTTTTCTCATTTTGTTCTGTCTTATTTTTAATGTTCATTTTCAGATCCTTATGTGGTCGGCCAATAAAGTATTTGAAGAGCTCACCGATGTTGAGCGGCAGTTTCACAAAGCACTCTACACCATCAGAACATACCTGAACTGTGAGCGCTACTCCATTGGTCTTCTGGACATGACCAAAGAGAAGGTTCTCATGTTCCATATACCTCATCTCCCCCCTGGTCACCTAGAGAATGCATGCCAGAATGAAACATGGTCCATTGACAAATGGATATGCTATATAAATAACCTGTCATGACTGATAGCAAGAGCTAGCACTGCAAAGGTTAATATGAACAAGGAACAAATGACAGAGACTTGAACTTTGTCTTATCTATTTTATATCTGTATCTATCACCCGACAAGTGTCTTGTTTTGATTATTAGTCTTTAATTTTAGACTAGTCTTATAATAAGTGGAGCTGAAAGTACATAATTCTAGTAACATCCTCCACTCCCATCATCAGATTTCCTATTGTTAAAATGTTGCATTGGTGTGGTATATGCAGAGTAGTTCAGCTTGAAGAACCATTGGTATATACAGGAAGGCTCCTGGTAGCTTTATGGCCTGGTACTACTTTGATGAACATGACTGACAACTCTAACGGTTTTTCTGCTGGGGTCACTGAGGTCACTGGGGTCTTGATGTCATCTGCCAATGTGGATAGTTGACTTCTTCCTTTCCTTTTTGTGTCTCTTTTCTTTCATTCCCTTGTTTTATTGTCCCAGCTAAGACTTCAAGCGTTATATTGAACATGAATGGAAAGAGTGGACATCCATGTCTTCTTCTTGGTCTTAGTGGAAATGCTTCTAGATGTTCCCCATTAACAGAATATTAGCTGTAGTTTATCCTAAACTCTTTTAGTATGTTGAGATGTTTTTTTCATTCCTAGTTTCTTCAGGACTTTTATTATGAAATGATATTACGTTTTGTGAAAGGCCTTTTCTGCTTCTATTAAATGGCCATGTGATTTCTGTACATGAGTCCACATATATATTACATCCATTGATTTACATGTATTGAACTGTCTGCACTTTAAGTCAACTTGATCATGGTGAATAATCTTTTCTTCCTGAATTCAGTTTGTGAAATTTATTGGGAATTTTTACATCCATGCTTATCAGGGAAACTAACTTGTAATGAGTTTCTCTCTCTCTCTCTCTCTCTCTCTCTCTCTCTCTCTCTCTCTCTCTCTGTATGTGTGTGTCTTATTTGGATACTAGGGTAATATGGTAATATTGGCTTTGCAAGATGCTTTTAGAACATTTCTTTCTTTTCTGTTTTGTGGAATAATTTGAGAGAATTGGTGTTAGCTCTTTGGAGAGGTCTGCTAGAGTTCTTCAGTGAATCTATCTGGGCCTGCACTTTTTCTTTTAAATGGGAGACTTTAAATTACTGCCTGAATTTTTTTGTTTGCTATAGACCTGTATAAATTACCGGTTTCTCTTGATTTAACTTTGATAGGTAGGTCATACTCATTTAGCTCCCTCATTTTTTTAAGGTTTTTTTTTTCCACCTCCAGTTTGGTGGAATGTACATTGTTAAGGTATATTCTTAGGAGTTTCTGAGTTTCCTTGGTATCTGTTGTAATCTCTTTCTTCTCTATTTTCATTAACATGGACATTCTGCCCCCACCTCTCCTGGCTAGTTTAGCTAACAGATTGTTAATCCTGTTCATCTTTTGAAAGAACCAACTCTTTGTTTCATTGATTACTTGTATTAATTTTTTTATTAATTTCTTTCATGGTTTTGATTGTTTCTTTTTGTGCACTGCTTTTGGGTTTGACTTGTTCTTATGATTTCAGTGTCCTAAGTTGCATCCTTAAGTTGTCTGTTTGGTAAATCTCTGTTGTTTTGTGTTGTTTTGTTTTGTTTCGATGTAGGCACTTACAGCTGTGATTTCCTTTTAGAACCACTTCCCTTTTATTCCATAAGTTTGGGCATATTTTCATTTTCTTTCAATTCTAGTAATTTTCTAAATTCCTCCTTTAGTGACCTATTTATCATTTGGTAGTGTTCTCCCTAAGTTTGTAAATTTCCTGAACATGTTGATTTGTAGCTTTATTCCATGTTGTCAGATGTAATACAAGAAGCTATTCTAGTTTTTATTATTTGTTGATAAGTACTGTGATTTGAATAAACAATGTTCTTCATGGGTTCGTGTATTTTAACACTTGGTCTCCAGTTGGTGGCACTGTTTCTGGAGGTTATGGAACCTTTAGAAAGTGGGGCCTTACTGGAGGAAGTGCATCACTAGCAGTGGTGAGAGGAGGCTTTGAAGTTTATAGTCTCATTCACTTGCTGTTCTCTCTTTTTGCTTCCTATGTGATCTGCCAGCTTCCTGTTTCTGCCACCAAGCCATGCCTTTCCTGCCATCATGGACTCTGTCCCTCTGAAACTATAAGCTTAAATAAAACCTTTCTTCATTTAGCTCCTTTGTGTCATGATATTTTACACAGCAATAGAAAAATAATCCACTTGTCTTGTATTCTGATATTCGACCTTATTTTAGAGAAGGTTCCATGGAACTGCTGAGAAGTGTAGTCTGAAGTTTTTATGCCCCACTTGGCTAGTCTCATAGCTGTTCAGTCCCAAATAAACATACAGAGGCTTATATTAATTACAAGCTGCTTGGCCTATGGCTCAAGCACCTTATTCCCATGATTTCATCTTGTTCAGCCATATGATACCTTTTCTCAGAGCAGCATTCTGTCTTCTTTCCTCTGTGTCTGCTGGCATTTCTTTTTTTCTTGCTTTCTTCTCAGAGTTCTTTTAGTCTGGCAACCCCACCCATACTTCCTGTCTGCCTTTTGGCCAAGCATCATTTTATTAAACTAATTGGAGTGACAAATATTTACAATATACAAGAGTATAATCCCATAGCATTCCCTCTCCTTTTTTCTTTTTAAACCAAGAACCCCAAATCTAAACTTTTTTGTATAGCTTTTTCCTCACCATTATCTAACTTGTAATCAATCCTGTAAGCAAAGAGAAACATCATAATCCAATATGGGGAATGTGGGTATAGTTCTCTAGACTACTTCCTGCAGACTAGGGGCACTAATAATCTTATGAGGACCCAAAGAAAATTTAGGATCATGGACAAGTTCTTAGTGGAGTAGTCCGTGAAGCTGGATCATCTGAGCCAGTTTCCTTGAAGCTGTTCTGGATGCAGCAGAGGTTCTCTAAAATGTTGAATCATCTGGACCATCTGTTCCCATTAGAGGTTATTCAGACGGGGTCTTCTTTGATCAAATCTTGTTTTCTTTAACTTGCAATAAATTCACAGCCTCTCATTTTTTTAAAGAAATAAAAAGAAAATCTCTTCTCTGAGTAACATATCTTTTGTCTTCAATTTTGAAGTCAAGGCATTTACAAAATATATAGATTTGATTAATTCAGCAGCATTTATAATCAAATGTCTCTTAGCAGCTCTTGCTCCTTCCTTGGCAGTCAAACAATTTAAAGACAACACAATAACATACAGTATCCAGAATATCTTTGTATTTTCCATCTTTATATGGTATATGTATAACAGCATAATCCCATAGCAGAGAAGAATGTGTATTCTGTAGTGTTTGGGTAGAAAGTTCTGAGGACATCTATTAAATCATATCATATTAAGTCATATAACTCCCTGGTCTCTATAAATTTTGCCAGGATGGACTGTTTATTAGTGAGAGTGATATATTAAAATCACTCATTGTTACTGTGTTAAGGTTAGTCTGTGACTTTATATGTCTTATAAAATTATGTGTACCCATGTTTGGTGTATATATGTTTAGAATTGCAAGTGTCTTTTTGAAAAGAAAACTTGATTTACAATTTCTATTACCTAAATTACTACTTGTCTTATTATATATACAATTAATTTACAGAAATGAAACATCCTTTAATCAGTATGGAGGTGATCTTCTTGATCTCCTACAAGTTAAATTGGTTTGAAGTTTATTTTGTCAAAAACCAAGATATTGACTCTCATTCTCTGGTTTCTTTGCTTAGATTACCTTTTTTTCATTCCTTTGCTCTAACATAAAATCTATGTTGAAGGCAAAATGCATTTCTTAGAGGCAGAAACAAGATGAATTATGGTTTGTTTGTCTGTTTGTTTTTGACTCAAGATACTAGTCTGTGTCTTCCAATTTGGAAACTAAAACATTGATGAGTTATTTAAAGGTGTGTAATGACTCATGTCAGTTTGTTGATTATGTAGTGTTTTTCTAATCTTATTTGTTTAACCACAGTTATACCTCCTTTAATCTTTCCCTATTGCTCCTCATTGTGTTTACCATTTCCTTCAGTCTGAAAAATTCTGCCCAATATCCTCTTCAGAGCTGGCTTAGCAATCTTAAACTCCTTTAGCCTGCTTTTATCATTAATGCTTTTGTTGCTATATCAATTGCAATAGATAATTTTACAGGGTATAGAAGCCTGGATTGGCAGCTATTGTTTTTCAAAATTTGAAACACATCTTTTGCTGCTCTTCTGGCTTAGGAAGTTTGTTTTGGAAGGTCAGCTGTTACTCTTATGAGCCTGCCTTTGTAGGTGACATTTTATCTCTTGCCACTATGATCTTTTTTTTTACTATATAGTCTGTGTTTTAACTGTAATATGACATAGGGAGGTTTTGTTTGTTTTGCTTTTCTATGGTCTTGCCTATTTGGATTCTATAGGCTACTTCTACTTAGAACTCTCTTTCTCTAGGTTCAGGCAATTTCCCACTGATTGTATTAAAAATATTTTCTAAGCATTTTGCATGGTGTTATTCTTGTTTTATGCCTATAATTAATAGCTTTGGTCTTTTCACAGTGTCCCAAACTTCTTGCATATTCTGTTTGTACTTTTTATATAAATTTATTGTTGTTTTCAATTGAATGTACTAATTCCTGTATCTTGTTTTCAAGTCCTGATGTTCTCTCCTGTGAATCATTCTGTTAGTGAATCACTCTGTCCACTGAGCTTTTTAATTGACTTAGTAAAATTTTCATTTTCAGCATCATTTTAGCTTGTTTCACACTTCATTTTCAGATCTTATGCTGACTTTTTTATTTTATCCATCTGTTTATATGCTCTCATGGAACTTATTCAGAAAGCTACCTTTGTCTTGCTTCATTTATTTGAACATATTTATCCTTATTCCTTTGGAAATTCTTTGTCTTGGATTTCATCTAACTCACTGTCATTGGATGCATTTACTGTGGTATTTGTTAACTTTTGGAGGGGAAATGTTGGCTTGGATTTCCATGTGTTTTATATGGAGATTTGTGTATCAGGAATTACAATTGTTGATTGCATTTTTAAAAAATCTTTTAGGTTTAAGTCACCTTCTTTCCTCTAGTTGGGGGTGTTTGCAATATTCAGAAGAGACTAGGTCATAGTAGCTGAGGCATCCTTTTTTCTTTGTAAAATACCAGGGAAATGGATGCTATTCCCAGCCCTACCTTGCAATAACATTTGCTATTCAGAGGTAGGCAGATGCACTAAGAAAATAGAGTTAGTTGATTGTGCAACAATCACCCCTTGATTACTAATCATTTTAGGAAATAAGAGGATATTGATAGTACCATGTGCCCTACTGGAATAATTAGAATGAGTGTCAGCAGTGTCAAGGAGAATAAGAAGAAATCACAGTGTGACATGTAGTTAGTATTGGGGAGACAGAAAAAAAGTGGAAAAGGGAAATATTGGGGCAAAAAAGTCAGGACAATGAGGCAATTTAGGTGAGAGGTAGACTGAGGAGAAATTAAAGACATGCTATAGGATAATGTAGAATACTCTTTTCTGTTAAAAGGCTGAGGCACAGGGACCCTGCCAGCCAGGCAGATAATGTTCTTAAGGAAGAGAAAAAAAGAATAAGGAGAGGCAAATCTAAAATGAGAAGGAAAGCAAGCAATCCAGGGCAGGAATGGAGCTGAGATGGCCTGCTAAGATGACCTTGGGTAGTAGACACAAGTGGGATAGACAAGGACAGAGTGAAAGCTGGGTGGGGGCACAGATCACACTGTGATGTTCTGAGACTGGCTCTCATGTCTCTCTCTCTCTCTCATGTGCCTTCTCTACTGTGCCTTTTGTTGTCTTCTTGAGACAGAGTGTTAATTAATATACAGCCCCAACTGGACTAGTACTCACTATATTTAACCCAGAGTAGCCTCACACTCAAGACAACGCTCCTGCTTGAGCCTTCTAAGTTTTAGAATTACAGGCATGTGCCACTATGCCTAATTTTCTAATAACTCATTTAAATTTTTTATTTCTTAAGATTAAAAAAAGCGACAGCTGCACATATTTATGGGGTACAATGTGATATTTTCACATATGCATACATTATAAAATAGCTACAGTAAAGTAATTCACATATTGATCACTTTACATAGTGATGATACTATCTAAATCTAGCCTTTTAACAGCTTCAAAATATATAGTATATATTCACTTTGGATGTGTTTTGTGTTTTGCTATAATAAGTCCTGCTAAAGTATTACCTGTCTGGAACACTGTAGTATTTGCAAGCTCCTCCCTGTCCTGATAATGGCCCACACCCAAGATTCTGGTAAGGACATTCTACCCTCTGCTTCTGAATTATTGTTTTTTTCAGATTCCATGCGTACATTGAACCGCATGTTGGCCTTACAGTGCCTAGCCCATTTCTCTTAGCACAGCTCTCTAGGTTACTAACACTGTCACAGTGACAGGTTTTGTTTCTTTTCTTTCCTTTTCTGGCTGGATAGTATCTCACTGAGTATAAGCTTCATTTCCACCCCCATTCATTCACTACTAGACACTTAGGTCAATTCCACATCCTTGCTAGAGCTCATTCATATATTTTTGTTTGTGAATAGCAGTACATCTTAAGGCAGTCTACTTCTCACATAGTGAAGGACATTATGGTTGCTTCTAATTTGAGGCAATTTTTAATAAAGCTGCTGTACATATCATGTATGAGTTTTTGTGTACACATGTTTTCAATTCACTTGAATAAATGATAAAAAGTCCAGTGTTGAATCACCCAAGGAGACTGTTTATCTTTGTAAAGCACTGGCAATCTGTCTTCCCAAGTGACTATCCTTTTAGACTATATACATGCTCCCTTTTTCCCAAGTGACTATCCTCTTAGCCTATCTACATGTTCCCCAAGGGTTAGTGGACTCTGTATTTGTCTGTGTTAGTGGACTCATTTCAAGAATGAGGTGGTGCATCATCATTTGAATTTGCTGTCCCAAGCCACATATGGTGCTGAACAGTTTCCATGTGCTTACTTCTCTCCGTGTTTGTCATCTGATAAAATGTCTCTTCAGACCTCTTGCCCATTTTTAAGTTGAGTTCTCTGTTACCTGGTGATTAGATTTTAAGAGATCTTTGCAACCAGAAGTGATAGCATATATTTACCATCCAGCACTCTGGAGCTGAGGCAGGGAGATAACTTGAACTTAGGACCAGCCTGAATAAATTAGAGAATATTCACAATACTGGTTCTGTATTGCAAATATTTTTCTCTTAGTCTTCTCATCCTTTTGTGAGGAACATTGCTATAGCAGATGTTTTAAATTGTAATAATGTCTAATTCTTTTTTTTTCTTTTTATATTATGCCCTAATTCTGTATCTAAAAATTACCTTCAAATTCAGACTGATCTAGATTTTCTCTTGTGCCAACATCCAGAATTCACATAATTTTGTGTTTTATAGTTAGTAGGTCTTTAGGTTATTCTGAGTTATTTTTTATTAAAGAAGCAAGATTTCTTTTCTTCCTGGATGTTGGTGTCCCCATACAAGTTTGTTGACTAGACTAGCTCATCTCTAGATTCTTTGCTTTTCTGCCAAAGATCAGTGGTTGTGTTTGTTGGGTCTGCTTCTCTCCTCTCTTCCTCTCCCTGACCTCTCTCCTTGGCTGATATCACATTGCCTTGGCTGCTGCAACTCTAACGAAGTCAAGTGCTGTCAGCTCTCCATCCTTCATTTCAACAAGGTTTTCCATCACCCTGGTTCTTGCCTTTCTCATCAGCAAAATGAGGACATCTCTTTTTTCAGCTTTGAAAATCAGAGAGATTTAAGGCATTGAGTACATCATAGATGCACGATGAATGTTAGTGCCTATTACACATTTTGTATCTGAAAAACTATCTTAAAGTAGAAGAAAAGAAATAATGTTACTCACAGTATGATGCCTACTCTCATCTTTAATTTTGTTGGAAGGTTAGGATTTCAATATAATGGACTTTGTATCGTTTGCATTTCTTACTATTCATGTGATTAGCAGTTGTTTTTCAAAGTTAATGTTCTAAGTAGGCAACATAGGACCAGGTAAGAGAAGAAGAGAGTTCAAATACCAGCTTATTACTAGTCACTCTTACATTTTAAACTACCCTATATTTCTTGTCTACTCTCTGTCATGTTGCAGTGCCTTTTTTCTTTTTTCTTTTTCTTTTTATGTGAATTGGCATTTTGCCTGCATGTATAAATGTGTCAGATCTTGGAATTACAGACAGTTGTTAGCTACCATGTGGATGCTTGGAACTGAACTCAGGTTCTGGAAGAACAGTCAGTGCTCTTAACCGCTGAGCCATCTCTCCAGCCTGCAGTGCCTTCTTTCAACAAGACACATTCTTCTTGCTTCTTTCTACATCTCTCCAGTCTCTAGACTCTGCCCTTCCTCCTCCCAGCATCCTCTGTCTGGCTGTCTCACCTATAATTCTTGCCTAGCTACCAGCCAGTCAGCTCTTTTGTTAAACCAATCAGAAGATGCTTTGACAAGACACATCTTCACAGTGTACAAAAAGATTATTTCATAATAACCAACCAGCTCCCCATATGGAGATTTATTAGTTTTGAATGCTCAGCCTAGTTTAGGCTCATTTCTGGCTAGCTTTTTTTCTCCTTACTTCACTTTTGCCCCAGGGCTATTTGCCTTTCTTTCCTTCTGGTATCTTACGCTGCTTCCCCTGCCTGGCTGGGCTGGGTCCCCCTTTCGCTCTTGTTTTACTTCATCTTCCTTTTCCCTTCTCTCTTCTCTCCTCTTATTTATTCTCTCTGCCTGCCAGCCTCACCTAGCCCCTTTCTGCCTAGCCATTGGCTGTTCTGCTTTTTATTAGACCAATCAGGTACCCTAGAGAGGCAAGGTGAACAAAATACAAGACATCTTTACATAATTAAACACACATACTTAGACTGCTAAACAAATGCAGCATAAACAAATATAACAGCCCTTTACACAGTTAAAGTAATATTCTGAAGCATAAAAAAAATACAACACACCATGACATAGTTAAAATAATATTCCACAACAGCTGTGGGGCAGAAGATATTGCTTAGGATGCTCCTGGCCACAAGGGGAGCATCACTTTCATCATTTTTTATCTGAGGAACACCTTTATCCCATAGCCCCTCAGCAGACTTCCCCCAACCCCATTCACTGGTTTAAAATGAGCCACAAAAATGCCCTGAAATTAATATAGGTGCTTTATGTAGACCTCTTATGGACTGAATAGGACCCTTCTTCCATGAACAAATTACCACCTGATATCCAAATAAAACGAGGTTCCGCTAGCTGGATGAGAGAGAATGAGTGTTAGTTAAGGCAGTTGACACTGTGTTGGCTTCTCTGAGTGACCTTAACCTACTGCCCTTAATTCAGATGTCTATAAAGCAGATGCCACACATGGAATTCTTTGAACCATATACAAGTGTTTGGCATATATTGTTTATTTAATCTGCACAGTAAGATGAAGTTGTGCTATCCCCATTTTATAGATAAATAAAAGATAATCACCTCTACATAGTCACAGGTTATAAGCAATATTTCTGAGAATTGCAGAGGTTTTTTTTCAAGTCTAAAATTCAGAACTATGTAGATTAAGATAAAGTATGTGAGTGCATATAATTTAGGTAAGGTATGGTGAATTATGAGATAGTTTGTTTAATAATGTTTAAATATAATTTCCTTCAGGAATTTTATGATGAGTGGCCAATCAAGCTTGGAGAAGTTGAACCTTATAAAGGACCAAAGACTCCAGATGGCAGGGTAAATGTCATCTTCTTTAATGCTGTCTGTGTATGATGCATAGAGGAAAGAAACCTCACCAGGACTCTGCCAATCTCCATCACAGCAGAGTGGATCTTAGTATCTCATTAAACTCTTGCTTCCTTTTCCACAAACTTCAAACTTGGCAGGTGGCTCTGAGGTTCTCTGCATGAGGAAGGAGTCAGAGTCACTGGCACAATGTTGTTGTTTGTTTGTTTTGTTTTTTGAGACAGAATTTCTCTGTATAATAGCCCTAGCTGTCCTGGAACTCACTCTGTAGACCAGGTTGGTCTTGAACTCACAGAGATTTGCCTGCCTCTGCCTCTGGAGTGCTGGGATTAAAGGGGTAGGGCACTGGGCAGCACAATGTTTTAATAAATGCTTGAGCCCCTTTTCAGCTGTGCAGGATGGGCACCCCTAGCAGGCTGGGTTAGGTTTACAGCAGCAAGCTTCCTGGACGGCAGGAAGTGCATTCACTTCTCCACCACCATGTTCTCAGTTCATGGAAAACAAGGCTTGTCAGGGCCTCGGTTCTTCATCTGCTCCAGTCCCTTTCAGCTTTGGCCATTATTGTGGAGGTGCCCGCTGAGATGAGAGAAAGGCTGTGTGCTCACTGAATGATCATGGTCTGTTTGCAGTTGATAAAGCACGTGATATTTTTCCCTAATGAAGTCATTAATGGCAGCTATATCTGAACAGCAAGAAGCAATCGGTTAAAAAGTAAAGAAAGTGTTGCTGGTGGTTTGTTTATCAGAGTCTCCCCAAAGCTGTTTGGGTAAATTCAGCTTCTTAAAATGACATTGAGACCACTCTTGTTGTGTGTATGCAATTAATACTGTCTCTTGACTGAAATGAATCTGCAACTAAAATATGAGTAGTTTAGTGATTTGCATTATACAAAAAACTGTGGCTAGGAAATCGGGTGCTAGTTGTAAGAAGTTAAAGCATACATCCTCCAGTGATGATTATTTTCTTTGGGAAGTAATACTGTGTCCACAATCTCCTTCCCTCCTAGGAAATCATCTTTTATAAAATCATCGATTACATTTTACATGGAAAAGAAGAGATCAACGTGATTCCGTGCGTGTTTCCCTGAAGTAGTCATGGGTGTTGTCTAGGGGGGTTTTGTACCTGATCATTTCTACATATGCCAATGACTTTTCTCATCTTCTCCAAGGTCACCACCTGCAGACCACTGGACACTCCTTAGTGGATTGCCAACATATGTTGCTGAAAATGGATTTGTAAGTCATTAGACAAACATAAATGCTGAATAACAGTGTATAAAATTCTTACTAGTTACAAGGTAAATACCATAGTTGAACCAAGAATACATGAGATAAGCATGAGATGGCCACTTTCTTGGCCCAGGACAAAGGGAAGGAAACCAGGAAAGACTATGCCAGCTAATCAGGGCATTGAAACTATATGAAAATATCTAGTTAACTTGAGAGTCATCTGTTTTCCAAGTCCTCACTCTGTAGAAGCACAATTTTCAGACATCTATTTAAAGCTGAGGATATTCAAAGTCAGTGGCTGTCACTCCCAATGGGTTCAATTCCATCACAGATGTACTATGGTCTTAATATGACTATGAACACTTTCTCAGAGACCTCACAGTAAAGGTTGAAAAATATGTCCATGACAGAAAGTTTAAAGGAAAAGAATTGGTTGGTTTGCATCTTTAAACTACACTCAGGAGGTCCACAGTCCACGAAATAATGTCAGATATTCAAATTAGATCATGAAATTAACCATGGCGACAAGGAATCCTCAAGTTCTTAAATTATCAATACTCATAGAAACAGCAAGAAGGAGTGTATGGAGGGGTGTGTGCCTGTAATCCAACAGTGAGGAGGCTGAGGCAAGAGGCTTCCTAATCCCATGCAATGCAGAGCAGCATAGGAAAACCAGGCTTTCCTCTTCCTCCTTGATCACCTTGCTTTATGAAAGGATAAAATGTAAGACTGCTCACACCCGCCTCAGCAGGCGCTCTTTCTGTTCACCTTTCTCTTCTGTTTGGGCCGAGGAGTTGTTTGGGAGTCAAAGGACATCACTTGGGGTGGGAAGGTGGGGAGGAGCAAAGAAGGCCCTAAAAGCCAGTCAGTGATATACATAGCAGAAGAGGAGGTGACTTCAGCGAGCCTGACCTGGGGAGTGTGTGTTAACCCGTTTACCAAGCAGCCAAGAGCTGCCTGGAAAACTGACTCCCAGCAGGACACACACTCCTTAGCCTCACTCAGGGGCTTACATGCCCACAACCTCATGATGTTTCAGAAGGTCTCTGTCTCTTACTTCACAGATCTGCAACATGCTGAATGCCCCTGCAGACGAATATTTCACATTTCAGGTAAGGGTGGCTATGACCCTATCTCATCCCTCAGGACTGGAAACAAGGTAGGTGTTCTCTCTTCCTCCTTATCCATAGAGGATACTTGTGCCTTGGGCATAGTCATCAGGCACACACATGGGGCCCAGGTTCCAAAATTCTAGCTGGGCCAATGACCATCAAGAAACAGATTCTTCAGCAAAGGAAGAAGGGGCCTGAGAAAAGAAGATGGAAGTGTGTGTGTGTGTGTGTGTGTGTGTGTGTGTGTGTGTGTGTGTGTGTGTAAATGCACCAGTGCTTGTGAACACACTTCCATTCCTTTCCATTCTCTGTTCTCGATGGCAACAAGTGACCTTGGTGCATGTCAGGTGCTCTCTAGCTCTTGTCCACATGAACTATTGGCAGGAGATACTATAGTATGGCCCAAATCCAGCCCTGTGGTGCCTTTCTCTGCAGCCCTCCTACAGTGTGCTCTAACTGTGATCTACAAAAGAAAGAAAAACCTTACCAGGCCCTGGATTTTACCTCTTTTTAAATCATCAATCAGAAGCCCACTTCCTGGAGAATCTTCCTCCACTTACCACAGGATAACCCCTAACCAGTCCCTCTGTATTTACTGTCTAGGTTAACCCACTTGTGCCCACTGTCACAGCTGTGGTTTGAACGTTACCTTTTAGAGTTCAGGTGTTCAAAGCTAACTCATGTACATACTATTTCTTGATGAGTATTTTTAGGGGTAATTCAGATAGATGAGTGTAGAGCCAGAAGGCATAAGGCATCACTAATTTCCCAAGAAAAGAAAGAACATGCGTTCAGGGCATTATGTACTTTGCTATGTTATGAAGTGGTGAGCAGCCCTTCTGAATTATGAAGCCATGTTCCTAGTCACTCAAACTGTAAGAAATAGAAATCACCTTTTTTCTTTATAAATTACCTAGCCTGTGGCATTTTATTATAGCATCAGAAAAGAGATTAAAACAATGATATGGCTTTGGAGTTCATCTTCACTCTAGCTTTATCTACTTCTCCAAAAGGACCTGCCCATCACCTTCCTGGTCCCTTTGAAGAACTAGATGAAATTTCTGCACCAGAATGTTGTAGGCTCTCTTCTACGCATGCTGGCACTCTGTGTCCTGCATTTCATACATATTAAAGCCCTGATCCCAGTCAGGAGTAGAGACTACCCTCCCCAGGGAACACTGCTAATGTTTGTCTTTCCATGTAGACACATAGAATCCCATTGATGTAAAAGCTAGCTAACTTCCTTAGGGTATGGGTGGTAATCCTGCCACAGCAGCAAACTAAACCCTGTCTTGGGAAACCCTGTACACAGCTGTTTGGCTAAATGGAGGTTTTCCCAGGCTCTGCCTGCCCATCCCTTTGCTTACTGATGTGGAAACATACAAACACCATATGGCCCTGTTGCTTCTTATCCCTCCTTCTTGCAAGCAGAGACTGCTTGTGATTGGCTCATGCCCAGCCCTGGCCCCTAAATCTATAACAATTGTGTACCAGGATAGACTGTCCTTGTAAGAAAGGTAAACAGTGAATTTTTAAGTGTCTGAACTGGAGCAGCTGCTGTGGAGTCAGGGTGAGGATAGAGTTCATCCAACATAAGCAGGTGTCCAATGAGCTTTGAGGAGCCCTGGACTCATGCTATGAATAGGATGAGGGAGGACCTTGTTGTGGTTTCAGGAGCCCCTGCAATGGGACAAAACTCCCAGAAACCCAGCATATTTCAGTGTGGTACCCCTGGAAATGTTGGGTTCCCCGACAGTTCAGGGTTGCTGTACTTGACAGTCACGTTTGTTTCAAGGCCCTGCCTTTAAGACAGTGGCTGAGTATGGCAAGCTTCTCCTAGGAGGCCACTAGAACCCTCTGATGGGTAGTATTGACCTACGAAAACCCAGCAGCCCTGTGTATTGTTCCAGAGCTGCACTGAGGTGATTTGACTTACCTCTGTGTCTATCCTTTTCTCCTAGCCTGAGTAGGACCCTGTCTATATAACTGTCATTTCCAGCTCTCTACCCACATCCCCTCCCAAACATGCCCTGTGAGTCAGTCCCTAGAGCAGATATGTGACCTGGCATCTGCCATCCCCTGAGTACCAGCTTTATCCCGAACTGGGCTATTCCATTCTTAGTCTACCCCTTATGCCCTGCCCTGATTCTCATTATTCCTTGCTGTACCTAAAAACTGTTGAATGGAAAAACCAAACATTGAAATTGAGCTGTTTGGGGAGCAAACCAACAGAGTCAATGATTCTCAAACCATATTCCCTGGAGATCAATGTGTATGTTTCCTATGGTGTTGAAACAACAGCAAAGTACACTTGCCCTGGAGACAGCATGATGGGTATTAGCCTGTTGTTATGAAGGTCAGAGTATAACTGTACTAAAGTCAAGATGTCAGAGGATGGGGTTCCTCTGGGGAGACTCTAGGGAAGAACCTGTGTCCTGACCTTCCCAGGCCCTTGGCTTCTCTAGGCTGCTGGGATGTCATGTTCTATGCTCCCTTCCATCTTCCATCAGCAGCTGGACCACCAGACCCTGATCTATTGGATGTTCCTTCTCTGATTCTGACTTCACCACTTTTAAGATTCTTGGTTATTATATCATTTCTCGTATAAAATCCAGGGTAATTTCTGATTCTCAGTTAACTGATGGATAATTTCATCTGTAAAATCACACTCATGGGTGCTGGAGACAAGGCATAGGCATCTTTGGCCAGGGAATTTTCATTATGCTTACCAGTCAATGTTTCTTGAATTAGACTAAGGCATCCTTCCTTTAAAGAGACCCTCAACTTTGGAGTGGGGTAGGGGCAGTAGTGGAGAAGTACACAGAATTGTCTCAGTTAAAAGTTTTTTCCTAAATTTTAGATTTTTTTTTATTATGTCAAACTCTAATTAACAGAAAAACAAAGATGAAAATAATGGCAAACAGGCACTTACTGAAACACTCAGAAGTAGTCAGTAAAGCTTATTTTGGAAGGTTTGAGATTCTACATGAGGGATGGGGATGTGTCACCGAGGTCATTTCTGAGGATGGAATCTTGAGAACATTGTATACTGCATCCCTTTTTCTAAAGCTCTGACCTGTAAGGCCCATCCTCTGAGGCTTAGTTTTTCTGCTTTTCACTCCCAGGACAATGACTGGTGATAAATAATAAGTAAGTTATTTGTACTTGTTGGTATAATAAATAATCATGTGTCGACAATAGTGCTCAGCATTATTCCACTGCTTACACGGAACTGAGAGTTTATGTAATAGTTTCTGCCCTTTGATCAGAAGATGATCTCAGAAACTCAAAACAACAACTCTGATGCATCTGGAAAACACTAAGTGTGTGATCCAGACAGTGAGTCCTGTTTGAATTCTGAAAAATCCAAGTTCTTTGTGAGCTTGGAAAGTTGGAGAAGGCTCCATGGATGAAAGATCCAGTGTAAAACCCTGTGGAGGGCTAAATAAGCCATGAGATGTTTGAAAAACCATCACTGTGGCATATTGAGTCTTTGGCTTAGCTACATACTGTACAATGCACACTGTGGTTCTCTTACTTGAGAGGGCATCAGAATGGTTGAGGGACCATGTTCAGGATGCATTTCCAGTGACTGTATATGCCTACAAAGAATCTGTTGTAGAGGTTGGAGAGATAGCTCAGTGATTAAGAGTATGTACTTCTTTCCCAGAGGACTGAAATTGCATTGCCAGTACTCATGTTGGGCAGGTCAAAGCTGCCTGTCACTCCAGTGGATGCTGTGCCCTCTTCTGGCATGTGTGGGCACTGTAATTACATGCACAAACCTACATACAGACACACATACGTCCACCACCACTCACCACCCTACATATATACATATGTCTTAGGGCTTTGGTACTGTGCCTCAGTTGCAGATGTTTCTGTTGGTGGGAATGGAATGAAGAGTCCATGGGTTTCTCTGTACATTTCTTTTAAAGCCTCTTGTAAATCTATAACTGTTTCAAAATTAAAAAGTGTAAATGTTGAAGTAACTTAAGTTCCCTTATTATTTATAGAAAGGACCAGTAGATGAAACTGGTTGGGTCATTAAAAATGTCTTGTCCCTGCCTATCGTTAACAAGAAAGAAGACATTGTGGGAGTGGCCACATTTTACAACAGGAAGGACGGGAAACCCTTTGATGAGCATGATGAACACATCAGTGAGGTAAGCCTGGGAGACAGCAAGAGGCATCTGAACACGGTGAGGTGATGGGGCTGCATGGTTACTCCTTGGTCTAGAGCGACAGACTGGGGCTGCATGGTTACTCCTTGGTCTAGAGCGACAGACTGAAGACCATTTAAGGCTTGAGTCTCACAGCTGCAATCAAGATGCTGTTGTTGGATCATTTCTGTTCTGGATTTCTATAAACTGCAACCTTTTATGTGCAAGTATAAAGTTTTGGTTTCACCCAAATTCTTCACAATCCTATAAAAACAGCAAAGAATATTTTTATCACCCCTCTCTCCTCTTTTAATTCCCTCCCATTCTTGGCCTCAAACTTGTAATTTTTACTTCCTACTTTATTTTATTCTGTTTATAATTCCTTTCCTGCAGTAGAATATTCTTGAAGCATTGCACTTGAAAAGCAAAGCTTAGTCAATCTTACTGTCTAGGCAATAAATTCAGATTTTTTTTTCTTATGTTGATACAAAGTGCGAGGTTGGCAAGTTGGTCAGGGAAGGGCTCATGAAGTTCCATCCCTTAGCTGAGGATCAATTGTAAATTGATGGCTTCTGGAGAAGGGTCAGTTTTCTTCAGGAAAGAGCCCCCAACAAGCTACCCATGCTCCAGTAGACGGTCCCACACCCACACACATAGATGCAGTGCTAAGTGGATCTGGTGGATTTAAACACAGAGCACATGAAGTCAGAGGTGGAAGCAGTGGTGGACAGGTGAAAAATTAGAAAGACGAGAACAAGCACATTATGTGCATATATAAAATTCTCCAACAGTAATTAAAATAATAAGAGTAATTTTAAAAAGGAACTGAGTTGTTCATGGTGGAAGCGAGATCACAATAGGAAAGTATGTACATTGTTGTCCATGAAACAATTTTTACTTAGCTTTTTAGGATCTGAGTCACTGTTTCTTACACTCCAGACTTTAACCCAGTTTCTTGGATGGTCCCTTTTAAATACTGACACCTATGACAGAGTGAATAAACTGGAAAGCAGAAGGGACCTTGCTCAGGAAATGATCATGAGCCGCACAAAAGCCACTCCTGATGAAATCGAGTCTATATTGGTAAGTGGGGAATCCAGTCCTGTGGACAGTAAGTGGCATTTAACCTCAGCTTCTGGAAATCACCTGCTGACTGGGAAATCAGGGGGAAAGAGGCTGGAATAAGGAGAGAAGACACTGTGAAGTGTGAGAAGGGAAATCCAGGCTGCAGTGTTCCAATAGCACTTTTTGAAAAACTGTTCCTGGATGCACAGGAGCGAAGCAGTGGCATCTAGATTCAAGTCTACTAGTGAGGAAAACAATATTTTGAAGAAGAACACTGTTATCAGTCAGTCATTATCTTTTAATGCTCTGTAACAATGTATCATCTCAGTGCCGGACTTCAGTAACCGTCCATGTTACTACATGGCTGTGGGTTGAGCAGGCTCTGACTGACCTTGGTGACCAAGCTGTGAGTCTGGTTTGCTCTATGACCTCCCATCTTTTGTGGACCAGGGGCAACCTGGTGACTTAAAGTCTTTGCTCCCATAGTAGTCTCTAAAAGTTTCCTTCACTAAACCAAATCACACGATCAAGTCCAATATCTTCTGATGAGATACTCTGACAAGAGAGCCAGTGGACCTTTGCTGACAAGTTCTAATTACCACAAAAGTAAGAGGAATCATATCACATAATCACTTTTGGTTTGGTTTTGGTTTTTCAGGACAGAGTTTCTCTGTGTAGTCCTGAATGTTCTGTAACTCACTCTGTAAACTAGGCTGGCCTTGAACTCTCAGAGATCCAGCTGCCTCTGCCTCTGAATGCTATGATTTAAGGTGTGCCACTGCCTGGCCACATAATCACTTGAAAAAAAGTATTTATTCTTATTTTATGTTCATTGGTATTTTGTCTGTGTATATGTCTGTATGAGGGGTCAACTCTTGGAGTTACAGACAGTTGTAATGTGAGTGCTGGGAACTGAACCTGGGTCCTCTGGAAGAGTAGTCAGTGCCCTTAATGAACGAGCAATCTCAGCTCCCATATAATCCTTTTATTTTTTGCTTTTTCCTAGGCCTTTTTTCTTTCTTTCTTTCTTTTTTTTTTTTTTGAATGTGCATATATGTGTAGTGTGGTGTGGGGTACTTGGAGTTTTTTTTTTTTGCTGAAACCATTAAGAGTTTAAAGATATCTGAGTATAGAATTGAGAGGATAAAGAGGAGAACATGAACAGAATCATATAAAACTGTTATTGGCAATCAAAAGAGAGAGAGATAGAGAGAGAGAGGGAGAGAGAGAGAGAGAGAGAAAGAGAGAGCGACTACTGTTTCCTTTTTTCTTTTCTTGCCTACCTGTAGCCCACAGCTTGGTTTTAAGATGGCTACTGCTACAACAATTTGGAAAAGAAAAGAAGGACATTTCTTTGGCCTCATTCTTCCTAGTCATTTGCTGTCAGGCTCTCCCATACAGAAATGTCTACATGTAACAGATGTGTAGCCTGTTTTAACTATATCTAAACTGGTTTTAATAGCAGAGGGATCAGATGGAGGTGTTTATAGGAATTCCACACTTGGGTTGCTTTTCTGTTTTAGAGATTCAAAGAGAAGTTACATGTCGATGTTATTGAAGAGTGTGACGAGAAACAGCTCCTGGCCCTGTTGGTGAGTGTCCCCCTCGGGCCCCCACGTTCTGTTAGTATAGTTTATTTTGGCACACATTCTCATTTTTCAAGTACATGTTGAGTCTTTTTGACATTTCCTAAGACTGAAAGATTCTTGTAAAAACTCACCTTTTCTTTTCCTGCTTTCCTCCATCATTGCTGGATATACTTACTCCACAACGATCATTTACAATTGTAGCTAAACTAGGTAACAAGAGGCACCTCAGGGTCTAGGGAGACCCCGGCTAGGTTTATCTTTGTGACTTCGGGTTACAGCATGACCATCCCAAAGGCCATGCCAGGGTGACATACCTCAGCCCTTCTAGGGCAATGGCCATGGTGGGAGAGAAAGCACCCACAGGGAGGAGTGGACAGTGGCCGACTGCGTGAGCTACCCCAGGGGAGCTCAGTTCAGGGACTGTTGGCTGACTGTTCACTGCACCCTTAACACTAAGCTGAGGAGACAAAAATACAGAAAAGTTAAATGTTGCCCCCAACATCAGTTCACACACATTTCAATACCAAGTGGCATATGTCTGCTTTTAGCCAAATGGTGGTTGTGAGTGCATGGGCTGCCCCTCCCGCTGTGTTCCTCCTGATTCCCGGTGAAGTCCCATAGACCCTCCTTTGTGTTCACTATTAGCTGTCTCCCACTGTGGGAAATCCTATCTCCTTCCATCCCCTCCAGTGGTCCTTCCCTTCCTCCTAGCTGCTCAGCCTCAAGGATGTCCCTTCAGCATCCCCCTCATTGGATTAGTGGGAACCTGTTGTCTGGCATTCTGCTCTTTACACAACAGAGTGCCTGGTGCCTGCGCTCTAAACAATCCCGAGCTCTTGTCCTTCATTGGTCTGCATTTTATAAGCATCTCACTAAACTAGATTCCTTATTGGAAAGATTCTTTTTTTTTTTTTTTTAAATCTCCCAAGTCATGGTCATGGCCACATTCTTCATTTATCACCGCCCCTCCCACATATCTCTAAGCCCTTTCTTAGTGGGTTTTTAAATTAATGAATTAATTAAAAATCCCACAATGGAAAGAAAAGCGCCCCTGGCAGTGGATTGGAGTCAAACCCACTTAGCAAAATTTTAAGTATGGCTCTAAATTGAGATTTGACTGGCTATCAGGGGCTGGTCATCGTGTAATTGAGCTGGTATAAGGAAGAAAGAAGGAAAGGGGGGGGAAACACGGAGGGAGAAAAAGAGAGAGGGAACTCTCCGTAAGGTATGAGAGAAAGCACCAAGAGGCAGGACTTGATTGTGAGCTTCAGGGACTTGTTCCTGTGTTTCTTTTGTCATCATCATCTCTCTTTTGAATTATGTGATAAACTAATTGTGTGTGGGTAGGCCGAGGTGGGGTCGGATCATGTGCCATGCTGTGCACATGGAGGCAGAGACTAACTGCTGAGGCAGTTCCCTCCTTGCCAGTGGATTCGAGGATTGAACTCGGGTCATCCAGCCTGGTGGCAAATACCTGGCGCTTCTGAGACATCTCAGCAGCCCCTCTTATTAACCCTTTACAGTCGATATCGGGTGTGTAACATAAAGGACCATCAGCCGAATGTAATCTGAGCCCATCTGTCCTTTTACAGAAGGAGGACTTGCCGGACCCCAACACAGCAGACCTGTACCAGTTCTGTTTCAGCGATTTCCCCGTTACAGAGCACGAGTTGATTAAATGCGGTCTTCGGCTGTTTTTTGAGATAAATGTGGTGGAGAAATTCAAAGTACCAGTGGAGGTCAGGTGGCATTTTGCTTGAAAAGCAATTTGATTCTGTTGCTATGCTTCACTGATGTTTTCTATGGTTCCAAAGATTAGCTCAAGTTAGGGTTTCAAATTATCATTAACTTTAAGAATACATCCGCTTACACTCTGTCAACAGGACAGTGCACCTTTTTAGATAAGCATGCCCCAACCTCCCTACCCTGTAGAATTCTGTTCTAAAGTCTGAACAGTGTTGTTGCCTTGGGTAACAGGTCCTTACAAGGTGGATGTACACAGTGCGAAAAGGGTACCGCCCTGTCACCTACCACAACTGGCGGCATGGATTCAATGTGGGGCAGACTATGTTCACTTTGTTAATGGTAGGTACCCATGTTAGAAGCCACTGAAAGGGTTTGCAACCCTGAATAGTTTCTACTTGAGAAATGACAAGAAATGGGTATGGCCTGTCATATCAGATCTATCATTTGACACTCATGGACAGGATCCCACAGACCCATACCCTTCCCCAACTGCTACCAGAGATGTGGGTCTCCCTGGGTACTCCACTAGATTATCTACCAGAAATTCATATGCTTACCATCTTAAAGGAAAATCCAGATATGTCTTAGGTTTTGAAACTGTCTTGGAAGACACAAGACTCACTAAATATAAAACTAATCTTTGGTGGAAACATGGTACCCTCCCTTGGCCCTGTCTCCCTTGCAGTCAAATTGGATTGGTTACACTGGGTGTAAGATGTGTTGACCTCTATAAATATGTATTCATACATCACACATCTTTCTAGACAGGGAGACTGAAGAAATACTATACAGACCTTGAAGCCTTTGCCATGCTTGCTGCTGCTTTCTGCCATGACATTGACCACAGAGGCACCAATAATTTGTACCAAATGAAGTAAGTGAACATGTGTGCACTGTGCTGACCTGTGATGATGGATGCTAGAAGATGCCTGGGGAGGAAATGAAGCTCTCCTCTATCTTCCATGATCATAAGTCTCTTCCTCTACCCCGTTTAGGGTCTCAGGACTATTTTATTCCTCCCAAGCTATAGCCTCGTTGACAGCATCTGCTCTTCCCTCACAGTGCTTTCATGTCTCGTTCCTTCTGCTTTCACTTCTGAGGTTCCCCAGCTTTGTCCATGTAATTTCAGAGTATTGAATTCAAATATCTGAGCGTATTTAATCTTAGGTTTGCACTAGTGCACACCCAGGGAACGCTCCCCTACTCAGGCTACAAACATGTGTTGGGGGCTTGTAACCCTTCACTTCCTGATTTGCTGGTCCCACTGCACCCCCTCTCTTCTAACTAAGCATCCGCCATCCCCTCCTCTTGTTCTCAGGAAAGAAGTGAAATGATGCAGGTGCAGACTTGGCTCAGACAGATTCTAAGCTTTGATTTTTTTCATCTGGACAATAGGAATTAGAATAATGACGCGCACCTGCAAAGATGAGAGAGAATCATGCATATAAAATTCTTATCTACACATCACCCTCGTTTCTAACACATGGCCCACCATCCTTCAGTGGTAGTGAGTGTTCTAGGGATGATAGACTTTGATGTGTGGGTCTGTGGGCTCCAACTACTTCTTGGTTGAAAAACCTTAGGTAATTTACTTATTCTGAGACTCAGTTTCTTAACTTGAAAATGGATACAATATTGACCTGTCAAAGATTGTTGTGGGAGTTAAATGAGGTTACCTCTATGAAACCTGTGTGCAAGGGACTTCAGATAAAGACACTCAGTGAATGAAAGCACAGTTCTGAACAGTCTCTAACCATTTTGAACAACCTTCATCTTGAAAGGAGCATCTCCACTGAAGCTCTATCCTGGGACATCACCATGCCTGAGTGTCCAGCCCATACTAACCATTATGTCCTCACTAAGGCAAGGGTCCTGGGGGCATTAATGGGGTCTTCTCATTCTGCTCCAAAGAAACTAAGACTTATTGAGCATCTCTTTTTGACTTAATTTTCTTTCTTTTGTTTTTTTTTCCTTCTTTTTTAAGGTAATGTTGCTAACCTTAACCTTATAATCTTCCCACCTCAACTGGGATCACAGTTGAGTGCTGCCATGCCTGGTGTGTTAGACACCTCCTGTGTCCTGGAGGCTGATCTAAGCACTTCCAGCTGCCTCATGTTATCCCCCTCTCTCATGGATGAGTAAACAGACCCAGAAAGATAAAATCAGACTTGTCTTAGGTTACAGTCAGTAGCAGAGCTAGATGAAGCACCTTTTTGCCTGTGGGCTTACAGAATGAATGAAGCCACATCCCAGGCCCCTCCTTGGCCTGGAATCTGTATCCACTGATGTTTTCCAGCCATTTCTCTTCTGCAAATTGGGCAGAGGGATGTGTGGCAAAAAAAGTTTCTTGACATCAGACTTGCCCATATTCTTCATCCTCAGCACCAGCTGAGCCCTCTGGCAGCTCCATTGTTCCTAGAATCAAATGCAATCTCAAACTGCCCTTCAAAAAAAAAAAATCCTTCAGTGAACCCCTTTGTGTATTCCTGCTGTACTGGAAGAATTGCTCACGATTCCTCAGAGATATTGCTCCATTGGCAAATGCAGTCACTGGGAAGGTTGTCTAAGACAGGATTGTTCTTCTCACTTTGGTGGTAGAAGGAAGATCACCTGCAGGGGGACCAGAAGCTGTTGGGACCTGGGGGACACTTCCTGGCTTGACCTTGCTCCTTCGGTGTAATCTCTTGCCTCCAGGATGTCTGACCCCCTTATCTCTCAGACCCAGACTATGCCCTTTGACAGCACCCGAAAGCTCCCAGTTTTACATTTTGATTGTTCCACCCAGTTCCTGTGGACTCTGCTCGCTTTGTTTTCCCAGCCAGTGGCTTGTTTCATTCGGTATATGTTTGTAGATTCCCCCCCCCCATCCCCTTTGCTCTCTTATTTCTGGTTCTCTGATATTTTTGTCTCCTTGGACAAATGCAGCAGTTGTCAAAAATATTAAGAATTATAGATTTCTCTTTAGTTTCGCCTGTACATCTTTCTCTATTTTGTAGACTGCACTAGATTATTTTCCATAATGGAGGACCCATCTGCTCACAAGGCAGAGCCCTCCCTCTACTCTGGTATGATTCTAACAATGGACTGTTCTCTTTAATATCAAACTGAAATTGGTCCATATATAATTCTATTTGTCCTAGTTTGGGCCTGTGGATCTGCAGAAATAAAGATGGTTTCTCAACCATTGTCCCTCCTTCATGTATTAAAAAGAATTTTAACATCTTTCTTACTAAAATATTTTCTTCCCTAGTGGAACAAACTAAGGTTTTGAAAACTTTGAGGGGTTTGCATAGGAGGAACAGGGTCTTGCTACATAGTGCAAGCTGACCCAGACTCCTGGTCCTCCTGCCTCAGGATTATAGGCATGTACCACAGCACCCAGCCACTACTCTTTAAACAACAGTTCCTATCAAATACTTTTGTTTATAATGATTCTCTGCACTCACTCCAGTGTTTCTATATCATTTCAAAACAGTGCATTTCCAAACTTTGCCTGGTAATTCATGCATGCCTTTCAGTACTTCATATTTAATCTTACTGAAATTTCATCTTCTTAAAATTAAAGTTTTCTCAAAGCTGTTAATATTACATTTATTGATGTGTGTGTGTGTGTGTGTGTGTGTGTGTGTGTGTGTGTGCTTATGTGCTATAATACATATTTGGAGGTCAGAAGACAGCTTGTAGGAGCCAGTTCTTTTTGCCCTGTGGGTATCAAACTCAGGCTTAGTGGCAAATATCTTTACCCACTGAACCACTTTGCCAGCCCTTAATTCTTTAATCTACTCTTAATTGTAGTTTGGTGTTCTTGTAGGACTTCCAACAATGGGAGTGTGTGTGTGTGTGTGTGTGTGTGTCTGTGTGTGTGTGTGTGTGTAGAGGTCTCTGACTCTTTTGCCTGCATTTATGACCCTTTTCCTCCTACTGGGTTGCTATATCCATCAGTGATATGAGGGTTTGTGTCCAGTCTTTTTGTATTTTGTTAGACCATGCCAGGTGGATATTCTGGAGGTCTGCTCTTTTCTTCCTTCCTTCCTTTAATTTAATTAATTAATTAATTATTATTATTATTTTAAAAAGGGAAACAGGAGGAGCATGGGGGTAAGGACAAGAGGGAGAAGGGACTGGGGGGAATGGAGGGAGGGGAAACAGAGATCAGGATGTAATATATGAGAGAAGAAAGAAAGGAAGAAAGAAAGAGAGAAAGAAAGAAGGAAAGGTCTATATAAGTTACACTTTGTCAGACCATGATTTAAGATTTTTTTTTCCTTCCAGTTTCTTGTCATGTGGAAATCAGGTAGTCATGGTTCTACTAATGGTTATTTAAGTGTTGGTAACCTGTGCTTCAGGACAGAGCCAAGGGCAGGGCTCCAGGCATATGACTGGGAAGATGCTTCAGGAAATCTATTGTGAAACAGTCAATGAAACCCCCTTTTAGACATCCGCTCCCTTTTGTACAGTGAGTGGTGCCTGAGCCATGGGGGTAGGAGGAGGAGACAGTACAGAATGTGTATTTCATTTAGGGCTGAATTTTCTGCAGTATGTTAAAAAAATTAAAGATTCTACTCTTTCAATTAAAGCTAAACTTAAAAAAAAAAAAAAACAATCTCCAGTGCTGATATCCTGGAGACACTAAAGTACTTGTTTTAAATGATCAGTTATAATATTGATCAGCACACTCGTTGGTAACTTGCCAGTGCCTCTTCCCCACACAGTTCTATTCTTTGTAATGCAAAATGAAAACTCTCTAAATCTGCCACCCATGTTCCTGATATTCTTCTTAGAAAGATTTATTTGTACTTCCATGGAAAATCTTTCTCTAACCTGGAAAATGCTGATCTTAACCTCGTGTCACTTCTTTTTCCTCCTTTTATCTTTTTGTTGTTGCTGTTATTTGAGACAGGGTTTCTCTGTGTAACAGCCTTGGCTGTTGTAGACCAGGCTAGCTTTGAACTCACAGCATTCACCTGCTTCTGCCTGCAGAGTGTAAGGCTTAAAGGTGTGCACCGTCATTGCCTGGATTCTTTTTAACCTTTCAGTATTCACTGTGTCTTCCCCTCCCAGCACAAGTGGCATTGAAGAAAACTGACATCAAGGAGTGGGATCTCCGCTCTTGTAGAGTTGTCTTTTAGTTCTTAACAAACGGGGAATCTTTAAATGTATGCCATTGCCTTGGGGAGGAAAGAAATGACTCTTTATACTGATTTATATTTGTTTCCTGGAATTAATTAATTAATTAATTTAGTTTATGGTTTGTGAGACAGGGTCTTGCTATGTAGCCCAGGCTGGCCTCAGTCTTGACATTCTCCCACATCAGCCTTTTGGTCACAGGTTTGTGACCCCCAGGCCCAGGTTGGAAACTCTTAATGGGCACTGTCTATGCAGATAGCTCATGAGCTTCCTCCTCTGCTGGATATTATATGTCACAGGACAGCATCATGTGTTCAGAGAACCGAAAGATTTTACCTACAGATCAAACTTAGTACTTTAAATAATTCAGTTGATTCAGCTGAACTTAGACACTGAATTTGAGAATAATTCAGCTAACTTAGACATTGCCCCCTCCATTTATTTATTTATTTATTTATTTATTTTTACTCTTTGGAGACAGGGTCTCACTATGTAGCTATGGCTATCCTGAAATTTACTATGTAGACCAGGCTGGCCTTGAACTCACAAAAAGCCATCTGCCTGCTTCCCAAGTGCTGGGATAAAAGGTGTGCACCACCATTCCTGGTAAGTAACACTTTCTTACATTCTAAATTAAACATAATCTTTTTGAATATTTTGTATTTGGCCATTTTATAGCCATTGAGTAGGAAGGAGATGAGACATGAGCAAGAATTCTAGAAGACTAAAGATGTTGTTGGATGACTTTCTGTGTTCTCTCTAAGCTGATGAAGCTATGGTGTATCCTTTTCTTCCTAGGTCCACATCTCCGCTTGCAAGGCTTCATGGGTCTTCCATTTTAGAGCGCCATCACCTGGAATATAGCAAGACTCTCTTGCAGGATGAGGTACAGGACTTTTTCTCTTCAGAAGCTTATGGGTTCTGGATCTAAGACTACCCCAAATACTTGGGGGGGGTGTCTTCAGTGACAGCACTGGGGCTGTGTACCCTTATCCAAGTATTCTTTACATGTCCCTTGCCTCTGGGCAATGACAGAAGTTGGTATACTGCATCTAGTTTTGAAATACTACCTTCAAGTAGTTAAGACCAATAAGAGACATGAAAATCACTGCATCTCTGGGTCCACTGGTAAAGAATGTATAAGTGCTCTATGCACCTTGATCTTCTGTTTATAGATGTAACGGGGAATAACAGCTATGCAGACACTGTTTTTATTACTTATTTATGGGGCACACCTGGCAGAGTATGGTATGGACCTCGGAGAAAGTCAAATTTTGGTAATACAGGCTCTGTACTGTAGACTAGGATCAAGATATGAGATAAAACCAAACAGCTTCCACAAGAGAGACCTTGTATCAAGCTCTATTCATGGGAGAAAAAGGAGAGGGGTCATAATGACTTAGGCCAGAAGTGACTTCCAGCCCCTTGGACCCATAGGATCGGCACTCACCATATACCACTAATCCTCCCCAGGGAGAAGCTGTGCTATTTCCCTTTATTAACTTTATTTCAGGGGTTTCTGGGCATGTGGAACAACTCAAAGGACTTCTTAGAATGAAGGAAATTGATTTTTACATGGATAGAAAAGCTGCTAGCATTACATGCTCACAAGAAAACTCCTCACTCTGGAGGATGGGCTTTCTCCTCAGCCTCTGTAATAAGGTCCTAGTGAAAACTGAGAAGGAATAGACCCAATACAGTCTAAAGGTAGAACACAATTCAGGGCATGGGAATAACTGTTTTAGGACAACGGAAAGGAAGGGTGGCTGAAAGGGATTCAGGGAGATGAAAATCTCTGTCAATGCCTTTGTTTTGCTGTGGGACAGTCTTTGTGGGGCAGTATTCCTGAAGACATATTGCCTGTGCATCCCTCCTTATACTACAGCGAGGCAAAGTAAATTCTAACCTGTCACACTGTACTTGGGTATATCACCATATAACGTATAAGGTGCCAAGTAGCTTACATGGTTTCCTGTCTGGGCTTTCTATCTCTGTTTTTTTTACAGTCTTTGTTTTTAGCCTAACCTAGTGTGATGGCTGATCTTGGTTGTCCATTTGACACAGCTGGGGAGAAGGAGCCTCAGCTGAGAAATCACCTTCATCAGTGTAGCCTGCCAGCCTGCTTATGAGGCATTTTCTCAGTTGTTAATTGATGTAGGAGAGGACAGCTCACTGTAGGCAGTACCAACCGTCTTAGGGCGGTCCTGAGTTGTACAAGAAAGTTTCCTAAGCATAAGCCTGAGGAACAAGCCAGTAAGATGTGTTCCTCCATTGGAGCATGCCTCAAGCTCATGCATCAGGTTTCTGCTATTGGCTTCACCCAGCAATGCACTATAGTCTGCATGCTGAAACAAAATACTTTCTTTCCATGTTGCTTTGGGTTAAGTATCAGAAATGCAAACTAGAACACCTGGTTTTGATGGCTATGTGAATGATTATTATTCTTTCTAAAAAGGAATATTGCCTCTCAGTAATGTATACTGTATTTTCAAGGACCTGTCTACAGTGCTATTTAATCTCTAATTGCAGATGTTTAAAGCTTTGTCAATATGGTTGCTAGACAACACAATCTCACAGCCTATCTATGAGCAGTCAAATTGACCACAGCAAATTGACACTTTAGTTCATAATATATGCCTTTTATATTTTAGGAAAATAGTGTAGCTCTTTTTATTATTCTATAAAGAAAATAAGCCTACTAAAAGTTTTTATATTTTTAACAAGAGAAATCCTTGAAATTTATTCAGCAACCTTGGCTCTTGTGACAGTATCTCTCAGACATTGTTTCATATCGTAGTACATTGAACTGAAATGTCCTTATTGTAAGTGTTGCAGCTTTGGAAGAAAAGTTATCCTGACTCGTTGGGAAGTCAGTGTATATCATCCAGTGGGGGATGATCGTCCCTCAAGATGTGGCAATCTTGCTCCTCTCTGACAGAGATCCATTACAATTGAGCCCTGTCTACCCCCATGCCCCAAGGGAGTTTCCCGGCAGCATCCTGTTCTTCTCAGCTCCAGCCCAAGGTGTGACTTCTGCTTTACTCTACGAAGGGGGAAACCCCTGAAGAAACGTAGCAATCTTCTTTGAAAAATTGTTACTTCTCCTAGGCTCCCAAGGGAGTTTCCCAGTAGAGGTGTCTTGCTCTTTCTGCTCTGCTCCTTTAGGGTGCTTCCCAGCAGAGATTCTCCTCCTTGGTGCTAGTGAAAGATCTTCACTCAAAATTCTTTCAAGAGATTTATTTGGGAAGGAGGAATCCAGGAGAATGACTACCTCTGTCAGGCTGGAGGACAGCTGCCAATGGAACAGGCAGAGGGCTGTTAGATAGAGCTTCTAAGGGGCGGAGTTTTTCTAGCCAGAAGATCTTCAGGGAGGGAACTGGTCAGATTTTGATCCCCTGGATCTTAGACAAACTCAGATTGGCTAGTTTTTGTGCTCAGGGATTGGTTGATTTCCTGTTCAGGAATTGGGTGGTTTTATGTTCTGTTAATCAGGGGCAGATTTGGCTCTGGTTTCAGGGTCAGGGTGGGTTTCTTGGGCTGGCCCTTTTACCCTACACTTCTCTTTCTTAGAGTTTGGTACATAGGGCTGTCTTTATTCTAAGCCAGACAGAAATCAGCTGGTGACCTAAGTGAATAGATGGCAATATTGTTAGCCAAATTTTCTAAAAATATACAAACATGCACACATCAGCAAAGCAATTAGGCGCTGGCCTGGCTAATACTAGGCTAGAGACCAGGCCTTCTGGCTTATTTTGGCACACTAGTCTCTCTATATAAAGTTGTCAGGACATTGTGCAGGGATAGGGAGATGAGACATTTCATGCTTACATATTTTAAGAATTAATAGCTTAGAAATAAAAAAAAAACCCATCTAGCTCCACTATAAAAATTCAAGTAATAGATGAACTATGTAGGAAAAATATCAACGGAAATGATGGCATCAAATTCTTCCACCTGGAAGTGGTCATTATATTAGCACTGGACAAACTTTGCTCTGGTGGCATGGTGGTGTGATGGAATTCCTGTTACCCCAACACTTAGGAGGGAGAGGAAGAAGGGGAAGGAATCCAAGGTTATTCTTAGCTTCAGAGCCTAGGCTACATGAGACCATGCCTTAAAAGAAAACCAAATATACAGACAAAACCCACATTGGATCTGGACTGAGATGCCTAGTGGAGTCATTGTGAACAGTCTCAAGTAGGAATATGATTTTGATCCAGAAATGAGTTCTTCTTTTCCTGTAATCTGGGAGTTTTCTGGCCACTGCTTGACTCTGCCCATCTAAAAACACTGACGATAGTTGTGGCAATGAACTCACTGTTTTAACAAAATGAATGATAGGTTCCTGTCTATCAGTTACATGTGCCTTGTGAAATACCAGTTCTTGTTCTTTTGTTCCAAAAGATAGCCTCCATGAAAACTTGTCACGTCTAGAACTTCAGTTCTTGGACAAAAACTCAAAAGTTTTTTGGAATGACCGCCAGCCAGATTTGGTTTGGGGTTGAAGATTTTAATTTTATTATTTTTTTATTTATAAAATAAAGTCCTTTTTAATCCATGTATCCCCTTGCTCCCCTTCACTTCCCTCCTTCCAATCCCTCCCAGTCATTCTTCAGCCTCCCCCCTCCCCCAAAAGGGCAAGTCCCAAGGTGGGTCAGCTCAGCATGGTGCATCCATTCCAGGCAAGTCCTAATTCCTCATTCTAATATCAGGACTGGGTTAGGTGTTCCTCTGCAGTAATGGGCTCCAAGGTGCCAGGCCACACACAGAAACACAGTCTGATCCTACCCCTTGAGACTTTACATACTGCCCATGTCAATCAACAGTTGCCCATCCTTGGAGGACCTAGCTCCTTTTCCTGATGGTTCCCCAGTGGCTGTTCTTGATTCAGTGAGCTCCCCAGAGCTTCAGCCAGCCATCCCTGCGAAAATTTTCCTCATGAGCCCTATCCTCTTACTCATATAGACTCTCCTTCCTTGCTCTCAGCTGGACCAGGAGCTCAGTCCAATGCTCAGCCATGTATCTCTGCTTCAACCTCTATTCATTGTTGAATGTAGGTTCTGTGATGACACTTAGGGTGGTTCTTCATTTGATTATAGGGAAAGTCCTGTCTAGGCAACACTTTCACTATTGGTTGGAGACCTAGCCAAGGATATCCTGTGAGTTCTTAAAGTTTCCCTAGTCTCTTACTAACCTCACATGGACTTCCTCTATTAAGATCTCCATCTTTTTTTCTCTCTCTTTCCCTCTTTGTTGCTCCTCTCACTCAATCATCTCCTTCTCTCATGATTTGTTCCCACCTCTTCTTGGTTGCAACCCCTTATGCTCCCAATTAGCTAAAAAGATCTTCTTTATTTTCTCTTCCTAGAGGACTCCATGGATATTTCTCTTAAGTTCCTTCAGATCCCAATCTGTTCAGGGGTTGTGGTTTGCAGCTTGTGATACCCAGCTCAGGAGGATATTCTCCAAATCCATTCACTTGCCTGCAAATTTTAGGATACCATTTTTTCTTACTGTCAAGTAGTACTCCATTGTGTAGATGTACCACAGTTTGTTAATCCATTCTTCAGTTGAGGGGCATCTAGGTTGCTTCCAGGTTCTTGCCATAACAAATAATACTGCTATGAACATAGTTGAGCTAATGCCTTTGGTGTGTGGGGGGGTGCGAATGTGCATCCTTTGGGTATATGCCCAATAGTGATATTGCTGAATTCTTGGGGAATTAATTCCCAGTTTTCTGAGGAACCACCATATTGCATTCCAGAGTAGCTGCACAAGTTTACACTCCCACCAACAATGGAGGAGTGTTTCCCTTGCTCTGCATCCTCTCCAACACAGGCTGTCTTCTGTGTTTTTGATCTTAGTCATTCTGACAGGTGTAAGGTGGTATCTCAAAGTTGTTTTGATTTGCATTTCTCTGATGACTAAAGATGCTGAGCAATTTTTCAAGTGCCTTTCAGCCATTTGTAACTCTTCTGTTGAGAATTTCCTTTTTAGCTCTGAACTCTTTAGCTTGGAGCTGGTTTCAAAGCTCTTTATAGTAAACAATATTGTCATAATAGAGATACAACAATGGTGAGTTAACTTGTAGCAATCTTAATGTCTGAGTGATTCATCAGGTTTGCTTCAGTGGCCTTGACCTTGCATAGGTCTTTATTGACCACCAACTACAAGTTAGGCAGAGGGAACAGCAAGTTTATCCTAATTGAGAAAACAAAGACAGATGTCAGGACTGTGTCCAACATATACAGTCATCAATGGTAAAGCTGGGACCTGGTTGCTGCTGAAAGGCAGCATGGGGTAAGAGCTGAGAGCACCCACCATGTGGACAGACTACATTGGTTCAGACACCATACCTGCCCTGTTCTGGATGTTTAACCCAAAGCAAGTTACTTAATATCTCTGTGTTATGGTCTGTCATAGATTAAGAGCATTCAGGGAGCACTAAAAAGCTGGAAGGGGTACAAAATACTTGCTTGCTCTTATTAGTTTGGAATTCTGCTCAGGTTCATTTTTTTCCTATACATGAATATTAGTGTCATCAGCAGTTTCTGAGAGACCGTGGTTTCATAGATACTCTAGAATTAGCTGGTCAGCAGTGCTACATGGCTAACCATTGGACATCCCAGAAACTCTTTTTTACAGCACCTCAATTAATACAAGTAAGTTTTTATTCTATTGTTATATTTTCACATGGTCTTGAAGGAAAACAAAGTATTTATCTAAAAATGTAGACATAGAGTACCTGAATCTATTTTTAAAGTTTAAATGACCTACTCAAAGTAGAGTAGAGATGTGTACTTAAATCATGAGATTAAACAAAATAAACATTGGGGGCTGGAGAGATAGTTCAGTGGTTAAGAGCACTGGCTGCTCTTTCAGAGGTTCTGAGTTCAGCTCCCAGCAACCACATGACAGCTCACAACTGTAACTCTAGTTCCAGGACATCTGTCATCCTCACACAGACATACATGCAGAGAAAACACCAATGCACATAAAATAAAAATAAATAAATCATTAAAAATAAACCCCAAAATTAAAAGACAGGCTACAACTCACTAAGTATGGTTTGTTTTGTTCGTTGAACCAAAGATCAACTGATGGTTGTGAATTGTTCATTCTTTCTTGTGAATTGTTCCTTTCAGAGTTTAAACATCTTCCAGAATCTAAACAAGCGGCAGTTTGAAACTGTGATCCATTTGTTTGAGGTCGCAATAATAGCAACTGACCTGGCATTGTATTTCAAGTAAGTATGAGTATCAGAATGTTCCTCAGCCTGGTGTCCATCTGCCTTCCATGAAATGCACTGAAGTTAAAAGGCTTGTTTACATGACTGAACAGATTACTCATTACTGTGAGCATTTGATATTCCTTCAGAGGTCTGGAGTTGGATCCCCAGGACCCATCCTCACAATGGCCTCTAACTCTGGCTTCAGGGGTATAACATTCCATCTGATCTTTGTAGAAATCCACACAGATACATGAAATTTTAAAAGCAGGCTCACAAATATGTTTTCTTTTTGGAATGTCAGTTATCATCAAGATAGTTGATTGATGGTGAATTTCTCTGCTTTGGAAATATACATTGAAAGCATAAGCCTGCCCTGTTAAATACCTTGTGATCTGAAGCATAAACAGAAGGTACAGTGATGCATGGCTTGAAGAATAATGTCACAAAACTGCATACCATGGCTGTGTGTCCTGGTGATTCACTGTGGTCCAGAATCTAGTATGTAACTGGATTTGTCCAGTGGTAGAATGCTTGCCCAGAATCTGGTATGTGTTATTTCAGGTTCAGAAATTTGATCTTGTCGGAATTTTGAATTGAATAGTCTTGATGATTCTAAGACACAAACTAAACTCACAAAACTTGAGTTTTTACATAGCAGAGGACCAAGGGGACCAGCTATGACAAGTATCTGACATTTTCTTCTAAGTGATATATAAAGTTTTATGGTGAATATTGATTAGGAAGAGATGGGCTATTTCTAGGATCCAAATATTCCATGACTTTAGCACTGTCAAATTTTGCCTTGCTAATTTAATCATCCTTAAAAAATCAACTATTAGGGCTGGAGAGATGGCTCAGCGGTTAAGAGCACTGACTGTTCTTTCAGAGGACCTGAGTTTGATTCCCAGCATCCACATGGCAGCTAACAACTGTCTGTAATTCCAAGATCCAACACCCTTACATAGTTATACATGCAGGCAAAACACCAATTCACATAAAAATAAAAATAATTTTTTAAAAGAAAATCAACTATTAAATAGTCCAGCTGTGATTACAAATGTTTAGGATGATATAATGGTATCCAGACACCCAGGGTTTACACACAGCCCACCAGTGGTTACCCATCATGGCATATGTGCTTCTGAATTCCGGAATTTTTTGTTTTTGTTTTTTTTAGAGGCAGGGTTTCTCTTTATAGCTCTGGCCATCCTGGAATTCACTCTGTAGAGCAGGCTGACCTCAAACTCAGAGATCCACTTGCCTCTGCTTCCCAAGTGCTGGGATTAAAGGCGTGTGTCACTACCACCTGGCTCAGAATTCAGTTTCCACAGACAGCCATCCAGCCATCCGGTACTGATACACTCCATCCTTCCCTCTCGTGTTCCTGTGTGGCACCTGAGTGCATCCCCAAGTTTTTTCTGTACATGGCACCATCCTGTCTGCAAAAACCTTTCTGCAACTTACTTTTCCTACACAGCATTGTATTTTAAAGATTTGCCTTTGGTGATATGACACTTCTAGAGTGGATAAAAATATTCAAGTGGATCATAAGGCATTCACTGCACACTGAATTCAAGACAAGACCCTGATGAAGCCGAACAAAAAATGCAATTAAAATTAATAAAAGGGCTGGTAAGCAGGCTCTGTAGGTAAAGCAAATGCCATATAAGTATGCAGATCTGAGTTTGGATTCCTCAACACCCACACAAAAAGCTGAGTGTGACAGGAAGCAACTGCAACCCTAGCATAAAGAGGGAATGTTAGTAAGGATAGCTGAGAAAGGATCCACAAGGAAAAACACCTGATGTTCACCTCTGTCCTTAGATGTGCACCCATCCCCCATCTCTACTCACCCCCCCCCACACACACACACAAACAAGTACTCACACAGAGACAGATGATGGATGGATGGGTGGATGGATGGATGAAGAGATAGATAGTAAATTAAAAGAAAAAGTTTGCCCCTGGTAATACACAGAGAGCCAATTCACTTTCAATTATATAGTGTTTAACTGTTGGATAGATGTTAAATCCCTTATACTCCTACACATAAATACATCTAGATTATGTCTTATCTCCATTATTGTCCACAATGCTACATTGCAGATGGTTGTGCATGTGTGAGTTTCTATATGTAGAGGTGGGAGCATGGTGGGGTGTATATGTGTTTTGTGTCTGCCACCTTGCTGCACTGGGCTCCACCACTTACATCTTATCAGTAGCATGTCAAGGTCCTCTGATTCTATTTCTGAAGTATTCTTGATCTGGACACATTGGATTTTAGTTCCCTAACCTATCGAGTATAAGAAGATGCCCTTCTGTTTAGATCTGCATTTCCAGTTGCCAACAATACCAGTCATTTATGTATTTCAGTTTCTGTGTTTTTGTTGGGCCTGTGTGCTGTGATGGTACAACGTCTGACTTCTGTGTTTGTTTTCCTTTTTTATTGTTTGAACTTTTGTTTTACTGTATTCAAACCTTCATGGGTTCTCCCCACTCTGTGGCTTGTGCTTTTTCTGCCTCTAGCTCTCTCTATGCCAGACACAGTCAGAATTGCCTGGTCTGTAGCCTGCTAGGCCAACAGCCTGAGGCCGAGTGGGAACACAGAATATAAAAAGCACACACTTAAGATCATTTTCTGTGGAAAAATTGATGCACAGCTGTATCTTTTGCAGGAAGCGAACCATGTTTCAAAAGATTGTTGATGCCTGTGAACAGATGCAAAGTGAAGAAGAAGCCATCAAATATGTAACCGCTGACCCAACCAAAAAGGAGGTCATTATGTGAGCAGTCAGAGTATTCATTTCTTTTTAGTAAAACAGCATGTTTTGTATTTTTTTATAGCTTAACAATTTTTCTTTTCTTCATAAGGGCCATGATGATGACTGCCTGTGACTTATCTGCCATCACCAAGCCCTGGGAGGTGCAGAGTCAGGCAAGTCCTGCATTTCCGAATTTCCTGTGGCACACCTGTGACTTACCGGCTGTCATTTAGCCTTGGGAAGTGCAGTCAGGAAAGTCCAGCTGTAATTCCTGCCCTGTCACACATCTGTGACTTGTCTCACACCTGTCTGTCATCATCAAGCCCTGGAGAGTGCAGAGTCAACAAGTCCTGAGGCATTTCTTTTTTTTTTTTTGTTACACATCACGGGTTGCCTAAATCCCATGAAAGGCCATGTAGTGATCTCTGGCAACCCCGGAGTCCTATTCTGATCTTTACAAACAGCAGCAGGTCAGAGGATCATTGGATCATATCCCAGAGAAATAAGGAGGCTTTGAAAAGAAAGTGGGGGAGGGGTGCAAGTGGGACAGAATTCCTTATTATTGGACAAGCTATAAAATTTTTATGTAGAATTGTTCACCAGACATGGTTGTACAGACCTGTAATCCAACTGCTCATGAGGAGGCCGAGGCAGGAGAATACAGGATTCAATGATAGCCTGGGCTATATAATAAGATCTATCAAGCTCAGTGTGTGAGCTCTTCAGTAGCAGATATGTCAGAACAGAACTGACTCTGGAGGGAGGAATGGTCCCTGGCTTCCCCTGCACTGATCCCGGGGCTCCTCCACAATGGGCTGTCTGTCAATGACTGGAAGGTGCAGACTGAGAATCCACTTCCAGGTGAGGGCAATGAGGCAGTGCCTAGCTACTTATTTTGTCATTAACTGCTGGGAAGAAGTGGCCTTTTTTCAATGACATCTAGGTGAAACCTTCAGCAGAGGAGCCACAATTACTTTGGTTCAACTGCCTATCCTGATTATATCTAGAAAGAAAAAGTCATTGGAACCCATTGTGGGAAAGGGCAAACAGCTTCTTCCGGGCCATCCTTGGTTTGTGGCTGTACGTAGGTCCTTAGTAAAAGATAGCCCACAAAGAGAAAAAGTATACAAATCTGTGTAAGTTTTACATGCATGACACCAAAGCCTTCATAAGTAAACAAAGGCCTTGAGAAAATTATTTTCATATATTTTTGAAAAACATTTAAATTGTGTGTGTGAGTGAGGTGGGTGGCAGAGGCAGAGTTTTGCATGAACATGTGGTGCGCAAGGAGAAAGTACAGGACCTCCTAGAGGTGGGGCTACAGGCAGCTGTGAGCTGATATGGGTGCCAGGAACAGAACTCAGTTCCTCTGCAAGACCACTGTTGCTTTTAGCCATCTCTCCAGCCCTGCCCTCAAGAATTTTTATACAAGAATTGATGAAGATGTAGTCTATGGAGAAATACAGCTGGACAGTGGTAGTAACCCAGGGCCCCTTGCTCAGAGTCTTGGCCTCTCTTTACCTTCAATGCTCTTCCTCCACAGCGAGCGAGCGCAGCTCTTGAATGAGGTTGCCAGATCAGCTTCAGGGAAAGGTCGAGCTCATTCTGTCTTTCTCAAGCTTCATATTGGGGATGCGAGTGAGGGAAAGGGAAGGGGGTTGAGGGAGAAGGGGCGGGAAGTGGAACCTGCTTGGAGGTTTGATCAAATTCCAACAGCAAGTAAGTTGTTAAAACTGACATGACTGCTCCTTTTTTTGTATTACTGGTGTATGTGTGTGTAAGCCAGAGGCCAAAGTTGGAATGTCTTTCTCAAACATTCTCTATTTTTTGAGTTAAGGTCTCTTTATTGCACCTGGAACTTGCTGTTTGAGCTAAGCTATCTGGCCAGTGAGCTTCCGGGATTCACCTGATTCCTGATATAACCCCTATATAGGGGTTATAGACCTTCTGGCTTTTTATATGGTGCTGGGGATTTGAACTCAGGTCCTCAAGAGTTGTGTGGCAAGCACTTTATCCACTAAGCCCCAACTCCCACCTATATTCTTTATCTGTCAGGCTTAAGCCAGACATTCAGAGTCTCCTTTGCTCATCATCATTTCTATATCCTTTCTGCCTGTCACACCTGATATGGGCTCTGTAAGACTGTATCCAGGGCCGAGCATGGGTCTCAGTTGGGAGAGTGCTTGCCTAGAATGCAGGAAGCCTTCAGTTCAGATCTCAGCACCACGTAAATTGGACATGTTGGTGCATGCTTCTAATCTCACCACTTTGGAGGTGAAGAAAAGAGAATCAAAAGTTCAAGGATATCCTTGGCTACATAGTGGATTTGAGGCTGACTTGGGCTACATGAGACCCCATCTCAAAAATGAAGATTTGAATACAGCCTTTGGTGCATGACTCTAGGCTGACCTTCATCAGTGGCTCCCTGTCCCTTTCTGGCCTCTGACTTGCTGCCTGAATTATCTATAGAGCTCTGTTTGCTCCACCCCTAGAAAGGATTCTCAATGATACATTGCAGATGTTTTCAGCTCATTTTTTTTAAATATATTTTTTTTTGAGCTGAGCATGATGCACACCTGCAATGGTAGAACCTGAGACAAGATAAGTGTAAGTTCACGACTACCTTGGGTAGCATAACAAGACACTGTCTCGAAAATAAAAACAAAAAACAAAGTCTACTTTCTTCTCATAAAACTTGTACAGAAATAACCACATGACAGAGAAGGAGGTTTTGGCCTGCAAACCTAATTTCATCATCCTACCTGATACAGTGCACAAGCCTGTCATTACCTGTCCCTCCATTTTTGGGCCATTATCTATCACTCCAGTTGTCACCAAACACTAAGACTCAGGCAGTCTGTTTCTCCCTGTGCATAGCTTTTTCCTCCTTCTAATCTCGATATCTATTGCTCTCTTTCAATGGTACAACAGAACACCACCTCCCTCTGGCATGCAGCGTCTCTTTCCTTCTTCTCTTTACCCATAGCAGGAAGCCTATCAGTGCAGCAGTGCCTGCTGTTCTCCCGACACTGTAGCATCTCAAACACAATGCCATCTCTCCCTTTTTGGCAAGCCTGGCTTCCACCAGTGTAGGGTAGCTAACAAACGTGTTCATCATGGTGTATTCATTTTTCATTATATGAACTAATACTTGATTATCCTCACATGGCTGTCAGGATACAGATGTACCAGTTTTACCCCTCTGTGTGTGTGTGTGTGTGTGTGTGTGTGTGTGTGTGTGTGTGCACGCACTCACACGAGTGTGTGGTTCATCATACACAGATAAGAGGACTGGAGATGTAAAGGCAACTTGGTTTGAGAAGCTCAACATCCTCCCATCTGCCCTCTTTACTGAGTAGTGGCAGCTGGCTTGATGATGCCTCCAGCATTGCCTGGAAAATCCTACCCTTAGATCTAGTCACTTGTGCTAACATGAAAGTTCTCTGCTCATAGTGGGTATCTCAAATCATGCCTCTGTCTTTTGCAGGTAGCACTTCTGGTTGCAAATGAATTTTGGGAACAAGGTGATTTGGAAAGAACAGTGCTGCAGCAGCAACCAATTGTAAAGACCTTGTCATAACCATGTTACTTATTAAAACCATCCCTAAATCCCAGAAAAAGACCTTTAAAGGATTTACTTCTCTTTCTAGCCTATGATGGACAGAAACAAAAAAGACGAACTCCCCAAACTTCAAGTGGGATTTATTGATTTTGTTTGTACTTTTGTATATAAGGTATGTAAACAGATTATTTGAATGAACTGTGTAATCACTTAAATGAGAATTTTTCTTTCAAACTATACCTAGAGTGAGGCAGGTGTGGGGGTGCACATCTGTAATACCAGCCCGCAGGAGGCAGGTGTGGGGGTGCACATCTGTAATACCAGCCCGCAGGAGGCAGGTGTGGGGGTGCACATCTGTAACACCAGCCCGCAGGAGGCAGGTGTGGGGGTGCACATCTGTAATACCAGCCTGCAGGAGGCAGGGCGATCAAGAGTTCAAAATCACCTTGAACTCCACGGTAAGTATGAGGCCAGCCTGGGCCATACAGCAAGACCTTGGCTAGAAAACAAAGAAAAGCTAACTGAAGGGAGAGTTACCAGTGAAGAAAACCATTAGGTCATTTCCTCCATAGTATTTTGAGCACTGACTTTGACTTATTCAGAGTGGAATAAAATGTGCAAGAACTCACATAGGAGCCAGGCACAATCCGGCCTGCCAGACAGCAAAGAGCATCTGCCCTTCCCAGGCTTCAGATGCACCCAGGCTCCTCCCAGTAGCTCTACCCACCACCCAGCTCACAGCTTCTCTTCTACACTGAACAGGACTGAACAGTCAACTACATGACTAACTAGCTTCCTGCCTCAAATTCTCTGCAGGAGTTCTCACGGTTTCACAAAGAAATCACCCCCATGCTGACTGGCCTTCAGAATAACAGAGTGGAATGGAAATCGCTAGCAGAGGAGTATGAGGCAAAGGTGAAGGCCGCAGAAGAGGAGGTGGGAAAGCAGGAAGAGCGAACAGTGGATGAAAAAGGTTAGCTGGAATCTGAGTTTGTACACGCATGTGTGGGCATGCATGTGTGTTTGCTCCTTTGCTTGTGTGTGAAAGGATGAGATGAGAAGGGGGGGGGAGAGAGAGAGAGACAGACAGACAGACAGACAGACAGACAGACAGATAGTAGCCAGAGGTGTGGGTGTCACATGACAAAAATATAGACTGTATGTGCTAATAGAAAAACTGCTTTGCTGATGCAGGTAGGTAACTGTAAGAAGTCTGTGGTTTTCAGGATTGTTTCCTGCATAACTCCAGGAATTGACAGGCCCAGACTGGTTCAGGCACTGCAGAGGCTAGAGCTGGACATTAGCATCCTCTAGAAGGTGGCTCTAGAGTCAAGGGTCAGGAATAGATAAGAACTCAGTGCAAGCCTGATACCCAACATTAGCTGTGAAACTGTGAGCAACTTCCTCAAACTCTCCAGATTACATAAGAGGTTCTACAGATTTACATCGTAAGGAAGTCGTATAGGTAAAGTAAAAGCCGACTTGAAGACTCAAAATCTTGTCCCCCAGATATCTTCACATGGGGCTGTCTTCTCTGACTTGAAATTTGTATTTCCACGGTCACTTGTCAGGCTTATTGTTGCTCTCAGAAAGCTTGTTAAGATGTTTACAATGAATTGTTAGTTCTTCAACTGAATGTTCATATTGATAGCAAAATGCTGAGCTGGACCTCAATGGTAGAGCACTTCCTAGCATTGCAGAAAGCAGAATTCTAAGTTGACAGTGGTGAGCTGTCCATGAGTATGTGTGTGTGTTGGTGTGGGGCATAAGGAGCTGTGTGCCTTGTGTCACAGTGACAGTGACAGGTTTTGGTTTGGGCTCACCTATTTAGCCAAGCTGGCTGGCTGGCAAGACTATGTATCCATCTGTTTCTACCTTCCCAGTACTGGGATGACAAGCATGTACCATCATGCCCAGCTTTTTCACATGGGTAGTGGGAATCAAGTTTGGGTTCTTGTGCCTGAGTTGGCAAGGCCTTTCCTCAGCCTTGGACATTAACATGTATGTGTACAATGTATTTTGATTGTTTTGGCTCCAACTCTTGCCCTAATTCCTCCCTGAGTGGGCACAAGGCTTCTATACATTATTTGCTTGTATATATACATTATGTTTATTTCTAATTTCTATTACTTGGAGAGTTCTTTTCTGAGCTTCAGGTTTTGTGCCTTGGGCTCAGATTCTAGCTTGTTTAATTTCACTAAAACACTGAGATGGTAACTGCTTATCAAGTTTCATTTTATTTTGTTTTTTGAGAGTCTCACTATGTAGCCTAGGCTGTCTGGAACTCACAGAGATCTGCTTGTCTCTGCCTTCCGGGTGCTGGGATTCTAGGTGTGTACCACCACACCTGGCACCTGGCTAACTGTATACACACACACACACACACACACACACACACACACACACACACACACACACACACAAAGTCTCACCATGTAGCCTTGACTGTCCTAGAATTTACAGCCACAAACTCACTGAGACCTACCTACCTCTGCCTCCCACATGCTGGGATTAAAGGTTTGTGTTACTCCACCCTGCTCTTGCATTTTATTTTCATATTCTTCCTGATTTACGTGTACAGTATTTGGCCAGCATGTACATGTACACCATGTGAGTACCTGAAGTACACGGAGATCAGAGAGGGTTCAGATCCCTTGGAATGGGGGCCACAGATGGCTGTGAGCCACCATGTGGGTTCTAGGAATCTAACAGCAAGGAGGGCTCTAAACTGCTGAACCACTGCTCCAGCTCCTTGAATTTTATTTTTAAATGAGCCAATTGTGAGTTAAAAATTGGTTTTAAGCAGTCAGAGCCTCAAAGCTGTTATAAACTAATATTATTAATTACAGAGCTGACAAACAGCATGAGAATGTCAGAATAAAAGCACTGTACCACACTAGTCCTGATAACTTTCTGTCTTTCACTAGCTGCCACGGACCTAGGAGGCAACACCAATGACAAAAAGTCCAAAACGTGCTTAATGTTGTAATAATCCAACTGGTCTATATTTCAAGTATCCTCTTAGTTTTCAAGAAAAAACAACCAAAAGAACCTCACTGAATTCTGCCAGTAGCCCTGGAGGAACAGAACAAAAAAACTCTTTAGAGACAATGGCCATGTGACTAGCCACAGAATATCTACTGCTGACTTGGAAACCCTGGGAGCTAAATAAAGTTCAATCAAAGAACAAAATATGACAAAAATTATTTTTATGCCAGTTTGTTTTAAATTAAAAAATGTTATCTTGAAATGATTCATAAGACATATATTAAGATTTATTTATATGTATGTGTCCTTGTGAGTCTATGTGACATGCATGCCTTTGCGGATGAGGGCCAGAAGTGGGCTTCAATCCCCACAGACTTGCGTCATAAGCAGTTGTTAGCGACCTGACATGGGTTCTGGGATCCCACCTGGGGGGTCCTCTGGGAGAACAGTAAGTGCCAGTAAGTACTGAGCCATCTTTCAGCCTGAGCCACAGTATAAAATAGCTTACATGAAGGAGCCAAAGCAGGAAGCAGCTGTACAGTCAATGTCTAACATCACCACAGAGTTTGCAAAGACTCCTTCATATATCTGCTCCCATTATCTGCTACTGGGCTAGATTGCCATGATTTTTATATAATTATCTGAATTCATACATGAATTTGATATCATAAACTGTATTTTCATTTTACAATATATTGTTCTATTGTAAAATAATGTGTAGTCTTCCCAGTCACCATTTAATTTTGCAGCACTTATTTTGTGATCATCACTGGACCATGAATATACTTTTATTGTAAGAACTGCTTAGCTATAGGAATTCTAGTACTAATACCAACTTTGGTGTTGGACATTTCAGATAATTTCCCCCAGAAATCAAGATTCCTTTTTATTCACTGTAAGTAATAAACTAAAAAAACAACACCTTCAAGAAATGAGGAACTTTTACACAATATTTAACATCAGTACAACCGATGCTAATTTATCATTTTCTGATAGTTCAGGAAGGATGCAAAATGACCTCCAAAATAGCTCCGCATAGCACCTCATGCCTAACAGGAGTATGGGAAGAGCTGGAGAGTAAATGAGCAACAATTTTCCAATGAAATGAAAAATTCTTTGACACTAGCCATTTTAAAATAAAACACTAAGTAATTTATTTACAGTTTAATGCCAATCACTCCATGTTCAAACATCACTTAAAATGGCATGTCATACTGGAGAGCTATGACCAAAACAGATTTGTGGATAAGCAACTGAGACACTACACAAGTAAAGGAGAAGTGTCTGAAGAGTCCGCAAGCCTTTGAAATGTCTGTCTCGCTGGCTGTGCAGACTCACTGGCATAAACACAGCCATGGAGTTCACAGTACACTCCCAGGAATGAGGCTGTCTCCCAGCTCACAGAAACAAGTCCTGAAAATAATCATCAAATTCTTCTTCCCTATTAAAAAAAAGTATAAACATTGATTATAATCTAGAATACTCAAAATAATAAAAATTAAATTTAAAAATCAAGAGTTAAAATTAAGAGATATATTACATGAAATACTTTCACTCAGCATATTAACGGATTATTCTATTTAGTAATATGTTTTCATAATTCAAATAATTCTTAGTTTCTAAATCATTTATTCTCAAAATTTTTAAAATTGGAATATCTCACATGCTAGTACCTCTCTCAAAAACCCTCAGAGTTTTCTTCGAGATAGCTTGTAAAGCATCATTGCTTCTCTTTGCTTTTTTGGTTGACTTTATACCTTCTCTGTTCATTACTTCAAATTATAATCTGCTTAAGAAAGGCATGAAACATAAACTATGTTTTTAAAAAATATGTCTTACTCCCTGAAATGTGAGGATATTTACTCAGGCCACAGTCTTTACTAGTCTGACAATAGTCAGTATTTGTAGCTAGTAAAGACTGTGTCTAAGAGAAGATGGGACCGTTGAGGGGACAAGTCAAATGCAGTGAGAAAAACCACGTGCTTAGTAACAGCAGTGTTTGCAGCAGACCCAAGCAGCCAGAGCTGAGACTTTGAAGTCAGCCTTGGCAGAAAGCAAGTGCCCTGGTTATCTGCTGCTAGAGGCTGAGCTGAGTGCTGGCAAGGGTCCTCCTGCACCTGTGTAAACCTCCAAGAGGCTCCTCAGTGTGGGTCATGACAATTGTAACACCATGGGACAGACTGTCCTACATGCAAATGAATAGCCCTCTCAGAAGGAATCCAAGCAAAGAGAGGGCTGTCTGTTAAAGTGAACTGCTACTAGGCCCACAAGCTGGTAATAAACTTTCACCTTACAAGGGTAGGGAGTCTTTGGCACTAAATAACATTCACAGCATTAAATATTTTCATTAACTGATAAAGAAGAACAGCTGTATCCACAGTCTCCTAAGCGGACGACAGAAAGGAGCATCTATGAATCTCAGCACTTACTGTGACTTTTCGTCAGTCTCTGGCAGGGGACCCTTCCAGAGCTCCGATTCTGAAGCACTGTCTTCCTCATCAGTGTTTCCTGCTCATGTAGAAGAAAATGTTTTTGCTTTGTTTTTTAACATAACACATTTTGAATCATTCACCAGTGCAGTAAAATTAATTATAAATTTAACAGCAATTTAGCTTCAACCTCTACCATTCCCTGGAAATTTAAGTTATTCTTCCAGACACAAGAAAATTTAAAATTAAACAATATGAGAAATATCAGCGTCTCAGTAGAAAGAACATGGAACTAATGTCTTATGAATAATTTCCCCATGTTAAACTGAACAGAAGTAGCAGCTGATTTAGTTATTTTCTTGATCATACAACAGAAATGAAATAAATGTTTGTGTAGAGAACATCTCTGTATTAGGACCAACACTCAAGAATAGTTCCTTTAGACTAACATTTGTCATTGAAGAGGAGTCACTTGCTGATGTAATTATATCATGGAATACTTTGCCTGACAATACATTATTCAATAGTGAGTAAATTTTAGTGGGGTATTAGATAATTCACTTGAGGTTTATTTCTTATATTTTTAAAATAGGAATATGTTATTATTATTATTTTATTGATTTTAGAGGTAATATATACTCACTGTCTAAAATAAAAGCAATTTGGAAATGCTTAAAGTACAGAGAAAAAGTTAGCCCAAGCTTACAGGTAATACGATCATTATTTAAGTCTGGTTGGCCCTTACAAACTTATGATACATAAGTTTACATGTATGTATATGATATATACCTTTTTAAATAAATTGCATTGTACTGTGCATATTTTCTGTAACTATAAAAGATTTGAGATAGCAATTATCTTGACAATATATAAAATGTCAAATTATTTTATAATTAAGATTTTTTTTTAGAATTTATTTTTATTTTTTAATGATGTATGTATGTGTACAGGGGCCTGCAGAAACCTGAGGTGTCAGATTTCCCAGCAAAGGTCCTGACAACTGAACTTGGGTCCTCTGTAACCAATATATGCTTCAACCATACAACCATCTCTCTAATCCCATGAAAGCTTTAAATAAAAACAAAACAAAACAAAATAAAAACAGCTATACTGAATTCGATTAACCAATCCTCAATTCCTGGTCAGTGGGGAGTTAGGCTGTTTCTCTTTTTTACTTTTATTGGGCATAGGCAGTGCTAGTGATTAAAACCAGGGTCTTAAAGATGCTTCTGAGGGCTCCACAGTGGCCCACAGACCAGCTGAACTGTTTCTCTTGTTGCACAGTGTACATTTCTGTTCACATTTATCTGAGGTGCTTATCTATTCCAAATAAAATATCAAATTCCAAAAGCAGCATCACTAGCCAGAGACATACACCCTAAAACAGTGACAAGGCTAGGTTTTCCTCCAGAAGAAAGTTTTCTCAGTTTCCACGCTTCTGAACAATATCTGAAGCCTCTTTCCTCTCAGGACAGGCTGTTATAATTAAAGTAATTGCACTATTTTGATAAAGTCTGAAAAAGTGGGGTTTTTTTTTGTAAAATAACTGCCGTATCACACAAAAGGCTTAGTTACTCCTGTGCTCAACCTCACACAATGTGCTTTTACAAACCTTAGCTTACATGACTTTGATGATCAAACCACAGTAAGTCAAGATGACAACACAAGAGACAATCTCTTGTAGGAGCTACAGTGGAGTTCCGACTTCCTTTGGCTGGCCAGTACAGAATGTCTCTCAGTTCAGCACAGCACAAAAATAAAGCAGCATTGATTTGCCACAGTGGTTCTAGCCTTTTACCTGCTGGACTTTGATCCTTAAATCAATATGCATGCCCGAACTTTGATCCTAACTGAATCTGTTGTGGAACCAATTTTAACAAATAGCAGGGGGAGGGTGCTGTGCAATGAGCTATGTACACATGATGATGAAACTATATATAAAGTCTTGGAGGAAGATTCCTGTTCTGTTTGATGTGATGGCCATCACCAAAGTTCCCAGTGTCCTGAACTGATGACACAAGATAAAAGAATAAAATCTTCCACTCACTGAGATAAGAAAGAATAGAAAATCTGATTATGTCTAATAGTCACCTCTCCGGCACTGCTATTAAGGTGTCAGAGCAGAACCTGCATGGCCTTCAAAACCCAGCAGCTGATTTTAAAAAGTCTCACACTAAGAACTGCTCTGTTGGTCACTCTTGTTCCCTTCCAAGAATAGTTTCCTACAAGTCACTTTCGCACACCCATCTCCTTTGTATGGAGTGTATTTGCCTGTGTGTGTGGTGTGTATGGGTCTATATGTGTGTGCACGCACGGAGGCCAGATGTCAACTTCCAGTACTGTCCTTAGGTGTTGTTCACCTTAAGTTTTTGAGACAGGGCCTAGAACTCACTAGATAGCTGAGGCTGGCTGATAAGGACCCAAAGATCTGCCTGTCTCCACATTCCTGACACTAGGGTTCAATGTGTGTGGTACCACACTTCGACCAATTACTTTTACACTTATGTATATATGCATGCAGGTGTGCACATGCAGGACACAGGATGGAGACCAGGCAACAAGCTGTGGAAGTCAGTTCTCTCCCACTGCCATGTGGGCTCCAGGGATTAAGCCTGTCAGGTTTGGTGGCAAGCACCTTTACCCACTGAGCTGACCTTAGCCCAGTTTTTAAAGTGGGTCCTGAGAACTGAATTCAATTTCTCTTGTTTCATGGAAGCACTGTACCAACTGGACTACTGACCTAGCCCTGTACATCAATTTTCTATACCAGATAATGCAGTTTTACTTTTAAAAAATTAAATCACCTTAAAATTAATTCCATAAGGAAAGCAGTCATTGAAACAGTGCCCAAATTGCCTCAGAGAATCAAATCTAGAGGAATAGACTGAACAATTTTTAGAGTACCTTCCAATCTATGAATCTAAAACTTACTGGCTCCCTGAGTGACCATCACTACAAACCCAGATACAACTACAACCAACTACTAGGGTAACAAAGAACACTGCTAAGGAATGATAAGCAGAATAGTTAATACACAATGATATCCTCACAGCTCCACTGTCAAGTCTCTGCAGTAACTGTGGGCAAGAATGGAAATAACCTGTAGCTCTTCTTTCCTTTCTTTACATTTAGTGTGTGTGTGTGTGTGTGTGTGTGTGTGTGTGTGTAGCTTTGTGCAGATCAGAAGACCAAGGATTGAACCCAGGTCATCAGACTTGGCAGCAACAGCCTTTATTTGCTGAGCTACAACCTACTGGTCTCTGTGGGTTTTTCACCAACTCTACCTACAAAATGAACCTATTTATTGTAACACTTCCATTAACAAGTACTGTACAATCTGTCTTCTGAGACACCTTACTTTCTCTATTCCTTTTGTCAGACAGTTTCAAGTGACAGTTTTCCTTAAACTGAGGCAAAATATGTTTTCAGGCCATTTTTATCTATAGACTCTAGTTCTGTGAAGCAATCATCAAAAATAAACCTTCCATATAGTAATAGCCTCCAAACACCTCTGACTTCTATGTCCTTATCCTCCCATTGCGTCTTCTCACTCCTTCACCTCTCTCCAAACTAAACATCATGCCAGCACTGCCCCACAGCACAGTTTCAGTTCTGCTAACCAACTGGCTGCTCTGTGTTGGATCTCTCAAGCCTTTGATATTCTCCTCAGCATATGATGCATAAATGCTTTTGGTTTTCCTGAATGTTTACATTTTGTGGATTATCATATAATAACTAAAAACTCACTCCACTGAAGAAATGTGAATGTCTACAATAACTATGGTAAGTGGACAGGTATTAACTTTTGATTTGGTCAGTTCTAGAGAGCAAATACAGACTGTTTAATGTCTGGCTATTTTCTTTTTGCTGGCATTGCAACAGAACTACAGGTTATTAAGAACTTCCTTTGTGTGTAGCACAGACAAGACAACTGAAGACGGATGTGTGTGCCTTCTCTTTTGACAATAATTCAATGAAACTGGCCTGTTTAAACACCCATTCTACAAAAGACAAGACATAAACAGATCAGTCATTTAAGATGGATCTATCTATCTATCTATCTATCTATCTATCTATCTATCTAAATGGAATACATTAATTGGGCACAATGGCATATGCCTATAATTCTGGAAATTTGGGAGACTGGGACAGAACGATTATGAACTCAAAAATAGCTTGACCTGCTCTCAAATAAATACACACATTAAAAATTTTAAACAATAAAAGTAAGTATTTTAAAAATCGAGGGGAAAAGGCAACACTGGAGAGGTGGTTCAGTGGTCAAGAGTAAACACTGTTCCTAAGTTTGGTTTTCTACACCCACACTCCAGCTCTGAGGAAGCCAATGCCCTCTTCTGCACTTCAATGGCACCTGACACAGATATACTCACACACATAATTTAAAAATAATAATAATAAAACCTTTAGAACTTAAAAAATAAAAGTAGTTTTCTCTATCACAGAGGCTAAAAAAAACAAAAAAAAAAACACCCTACAAATGTATGTCCCCTTTTACAATCCTACAGAAGAGTCTTCTCTCAAAGCTGCTACAAGAAAGCTAGATAAACACGGAGGCCTCCCTGTTATTTCACAAGGGCTTTAGTTATTTTGCTGGCAATCTCATTATGGCTTTGGTTATGGGGAGAACACTGACACAATTGTGGTCTGCCTTTGCAGTCATGTGACATGGCTGTATACATTTTACCTCTACCTTTATATTGCTATTCTACCCGTTCCCCACTATTCCCAAGTTACTAATTTAAAACAAACTTATACACTTTTTGTAAGTCCTTGTGAGCACTTTAGGGAGTATTTTATGGGAATACAGAATTTGCAGTAATCATTCAGTAAAATCACTGCTTTACTGTAAGCCATGAAACCAAGACTAAGGAACCATTCACAGTGATGGCTTCTTCAATCCAAAGCACCACAGGCCACTCAGACCCATAAGAAATAAGCAATTTTCTTTAAATCTTAACTGCCTTTATTTTCCCATTCCAACTTTATCCCTATTTCTCTTCATGCCCACTGCACAATGGGAAACTGAAATGTTTATGCATGATATTTACTTAAAAAAAAAGATTCTGATGCTTTCTATATTAAATAAGAAACTTTTAATTATTTTAACTGAAGAGTAAATATTACTTTTTGTCCTTTATGATTCTTCTCATGTTGTATAAAAACAAATAAAATTCAATTCAGAGCAGGATACAAATAAAAAAACTCCCAAATTACAAATGCTTTGAATCTACATATTTCTATTTGAGAAAGAAATGCTTGATACTTACTGTTTCTAGAATCTTCTGACTTTTTTGAGGATGAATGTCCTGAAAGAAAAACAGCATTATTTAACAAGCATCATCTTTGGGTGGTGTTGACAGTTGTATCTAAACCCATAAATTTTCCCCAAATCTAATCTCTTGGGCCCCTTGTCTTATGTTAGGTCCTTTTAGAGAGAGATCATCCTATGTGCTCAAAGAACCTGGAATAGCTAACATAAAACTTAAAGACAAAGAGCCCAGGAAGAGTTCCACATGAGTCTCACATGACTGAAAAACACTCCACAGGATACAAAGTAATAATAATAATAACATCTCTTGTTGGGAGCCAAAGCCTAACTTAGCCATATTTTATAAGTTAGCTTCTATAGCTAGACATTTGCCAGCAGTCTACACCCTAGATAACCATTTGTCAGAAGCCTTTATTGTTTTAAGCTAAGTCATGACTCCAGGTGGCTTCCTTTGATCCCCTGAGACCATCAGGTGACATTCTCCAGGCCTTCAACTGACAACAGATAGATTTCCACATCAATTCTACCCTGTCTGTTACTTCTCCTCACAGGCTTGACACCTTCTTTTGAATATCCCACCCCTTTCCTCTCATCCACCTGCATGGCAGAGATTCTGTATAAATATTGGCTGAAATAATAAAGCTAAGGGGGACTTGATAAGAGATCTTTGTCTTGTCTTTCCGTTCTTTGTGTTCCTGCCTTCCATTTGCTTCATTTCCAGGTTCAGGTCCACACTGAAGACCCTGCTGGCCGGGGCAATCTCTTTGTGGAGATGATCAGCCCTTCCATAGAACAGTGAACAAATATTCATTTCCACAGAATTTTTTCCAAGGTCATAGACGAGTAGGAAGGAAAGGTGGTGAGGGGCTAGGGCTTCTCCCTTCAGTAAGGCATGCTAAGCAAGTGCTCCACTGCTGGACCACATCCCCAGCCAATCTTGTCCACAGTCACATGCTGGCCATCGAGACATAACCTTTTCAGCAGCAGTTATTGAAGAAGACAAGACAGGAGAAGTACACAGGATCTACTGTGGATGTGTTTTGAGACAGGGTTTCTTTGTGTGGCCTTGGCTGTCCCAAATCTAGCTCTGTAGACTAAGCTGGTCTCAAACTCACAGAGATCCACCTGTCTCTGCTTCTTGAGTACTGATATTAAAGGCATGCATCACTACCACCTGGTAATATATTAAATCACCACTATACAGAGCCTTCTGGGAGACATTTCTGGAAGGTGATGAAATAAAAAGCATAGGTGACCGAATGACACCCCAATAAAACTAGAGAGGGCTAAGAAACTCCAGTGTCAGTCTTCCAGAGGCTAAAGGGGATTGAGAAGTGCAGGGTAAAGATGTGGAAATGTGTTTGATGCTCTCTGCAGATCTGCTGACCTAAGCAGAACCAAACCAGGAAGTGCAGGTTGAGGTCACAAGCCAAGGGGTGGGTCCCTCTATCCTGAGACACTGAGGCAGCACATTTGTCACAGAGGTCTCAGACAGTGACTTTGAGCCAATGTACAGTCGTACAGCTGATCACAACACTGCTGGCCACAGTACTGTAGTTTGAAAAGCAAAAACTCCAGAACATCATTTTAATTATGAATCTAGGACTGCTTTCTGGAGTTTCTTTAACTATGGATTCACTGAACCACTCACTCACCTAACATCTTGATGCCTATGGAGTTAGGAATTGGAGATGAGTTAAACAGCCACACAATCCCTTCTCTCACAGAAAATGAATTACTTCAAGGGTCCTGCACATTTCTAAATGAGTACAGGTTCTCTGAGACACATGACACATCTAGTCTGGGTAAGTGAGACAGACAGTATTAAAAAGGGCCTTTCCAATTGAGCTGAACATGAAGGGTGAGGCAGTCGAGAGAAGGGGAAATGGGCAGAGATGATCTTGTCTAAGGATTTTATTCTTCCTGCTGCTCACACACAAGCTATTGATTTGTCTTAGTTTCCTCTCCACACATCCATTCTGCCAGGTGGCACTCAGCTGTCACACAGCTATCCACTTACTTAGCTATGATGGTAACATGAAGCTGTAAAGTATGTAGTCTCACATAAGAGGGGAAAGGATGTCTAGGTCTAGATAAAACCAAGAATCCAACAGTCCATACGCAATTGTGATTTTTAATTATTATTAAAGTTTATGCCAAATTAAGAAAGTCTAGGTAGAGATGAGCTCTTCTTTAATTTAAAATAAACCATGATTACATAATATGATTACAGTAAGAAGGTAACAATATTAATGTAATAATGAATATAATCAAATTTTCAAATGGTATGTTACTGTATTAGCATATTTGAATAAATAAAAAAATTTACACTCAAATGACATTTTCACAATTATTTATTGAGATTTACTTTAGAGTTAAAAAATAATTAAGAGAGACTTGAAAAGGCTTTCAGCTTCAGATGCCAACCCTCAATAAACAACAGAGTAACAGTTCTTCTACTAACCATCCACTCCAACTCAGCAATCCTATGTACTACATACATGAGAAGGAAAACTGCATCTAAGAATGCACCTTCGCCAACTATCTTCCTATCTAGAGCAGGGGAGCCCTCTTCTGTCCAAATCTTATATTAACATTAGCTTAAATTGAACTGAATTTTCTGTTGCTCACCTAGTTTTAAGTTTGATTCAGGAAAAGTTATAGTTAATTAATTATTGGTGCTGAAAAAAAAAACAAAACAACTAGAAGTAACCATAATAGATAAGTACATGGCAGGCATTAGTCAAATTGTTTAACAAATTATGGTCAGTATTTCTCATAATCCTGTAACCATAGGAACTACAATCATGGTTTTAGATTGAAATGGGACTGTAAATAAAACTGCTATATAGCTCTCAGGGTTGTCACATTCTCATTCGAATCTTCTCAAGCCTGAAAATATGGAGGTGGGGGTTCACATCCCCCAAAGTACATGGAGAAAGTAAGAGAATCAGTGTTGTACCCAGTAACAAGGCTGCATACAGCAGGAAGTGACACTACTTGAAATATTAAATGATATTATTGTACCTGCCCCGAAGGAATCAAATCCAGCTGTGTTCTTGAACTCCTATGAGTCACTGTAACTCAGCACCCGAGTTCTCAGCCCCTTTCCTTCCACCGGCTAAGACACAGTTCTAAATGCATCTGCCAGAGAGATGCTGACTGGCACCGCGGCAGACAGCATTTCATGCTTGGAATGAGGAGTTCTGAAGCCTCTCTTACCTTCATCCTTCCCCTTGGAGGCCTCTGAAGAAGATGATCTGGATTTCTTGTGTGGTAAATCGTCACATTCAATCTTGGTCTTAGCCTTTCTTTTTTTTGACTTGATTTCTTTTCTCCTTTATGTTAAACAACATAATATAGAAGTTAGTTTTTTCAACTAATTTTATAAAATATAAAATTGAATAAATTTAAAAACTTAAAGTACATATAATATATAATAAAGAACTTTGAATGAGTATAAAAATATTTTAGGTAAATATACAAATTAATTCTGTAAGATAATAAGGCCTAAACAGAGACAAGGAACCATTCTGTAAGTTCTCTACACATAGTAGGACAGTTTTACTGAGCCCTTTGGCAGCACATAACCCATAGCCAGCGAGCACTGACAGCACGAGTGAGAAGCAAGTGCTGTGCTGGTCTGAGCCCCGGCAGAGGATACTCGGCTCCCAGAATAAAGGCTACAGTAAAAGTATCTTGGAACAGAGATAGAAAGTGCACACATTAGACAACTTATAATTTACTTTCTTACTGCTCTGGCTTTACCTCTTCTAGGTCAGATCTACAATTTGGTCGGTACAATAGGTGAAAAGCAATTAATTTTCATTGCTTAAGAAAAGAAACAGAAGAAAACAGCTCTTAAGTATTTGTTCAAAGGACTTCCAATTAAGACAACTATGCTGATGCTATCATGCTGTCACAGCAATCAGTCATAATTGCTCTTTTATCGAAGTCATTTCAATTGAAATGACACTCCAAAGGGGAAAAAAATTAGAAAATTCTTTCATTTTCAGCATCACTGACAGAAAAAGGAAATTTAGGTTGGTGCTGGCTACTCAAGTAACATAAAAAATCCTGCTAAATCTATTACTTATTTGTAGCAGCTAAAATACTATGTAGACATGCTTATACCTATAACCCCAGCACACAAGAGTCTGAGACAGGAGAATCTCAAATTTGAGGGAGCCTCAGATTCATTATGAATTGAAGGCCAACTTGTCTCAAAAACAAAACAATAATAAAGAAATCACAACAACATGAAACCAATAAAGCCAAGACAATATCTCATATGTACTGCACGGTGCAGGCCAGCACTATTCCTAACTACTCAACACTGCAGACACATTCATTCCACATGTCTCAATAAGAAAGAGCCTGATTTTACCAAAGTCATTCGTCATCCTTGAGAAACTCTATTATTTAAAAGCCTGGGTAAAAGTAACAAGAGGGACTGGAGGGTTGGTTCAGTGCCTAAGAGTCTGCAGTGCAAAACTGAGGATATAAATTTGAATCTCAAGAATCCATGTAAAAGTCAGGTGTGACCATGTTTACCAATAATCTTGGTGCTTAGGGGCAGGAAGATGGAGACCAGAGACAGGAGGATCGCTGTGGCTTGCCAGCTAGACTAGTCAAAAGTGGTAATCTCCAGGTTCAGTGAGAGACTTTGTCTTAAGAAACGCTGAGAAAGTCAGAGAGTACAACATTCAATGTCCTTCTCTGGCTTCACATGCACACACTCACCCATGCAATTATTTTGGCGCTTTAAAAGTCCGAAGAACCATTTCATTCTATGTACTCCGCTTTATAACATCATTTCTAAGAATATTTACAGTGTCTGGCCACTAGCTCCAAACTAACAACTCTCCTAAAGGAGAGTTCACACAGACATTCAATTCTAAAACTTCTTGGCTAGACAGGGCAGAGTGAATGTTCATTTCCATAGATTACATAAAAATGTTCTATTTTCTAAACAATACATTTAATCTACTTTCCAAATTGAGATTTAGATAGTACAATAAAATAAATATGGTCTAAGTTACTAAGCATTAAAAATAATGTTTTAAAAGAAAAAATTTACCTGTGATGAAAATTTAATTTAAAGGAACATTCTTGGCATAATCCTAAAAGAGAAAAAAAAAATTATCACTGAGCTTTGCAATCTGTGTAAACATATTGTTATTTTAATTCTAATTTCTCATGTTCTGTATACCCCTTACTATATACAGAGAATAATATAAAGAAAATAGTCTAATATTATATGTCAAAATTGTATTAAAATGTCTGAGGATTGAAAATACTTTAACAATACTGTGTTTTTAAATTTTTTCATACAATATATTTTTGTCATATTCTTTTCCTTCCCTCAATTCCTCCAAGATATTCCCTCTCTACTCACCCTACTTCATATTCTTTCTTTCTCTTTAGAAAAAAAACAGAGGATGACTCATTGAAGAAAACGGGGTTTTCCCTTTCCAAGGAGCTTTCAATTACACACAGTACCCACCTCACCTTCTTCCCTGTGGCAGGCCCTTGCCTCCCACCACTCAGGTGCAGGCCACAGCAGTCAGAGAGAACATGCCCCACTCACTAGATTTGGCTCTCAATTACAAACAGCTTCTTGGTAGGGTTAGAACTTTGTGCCCACTTCCTCTTACTGCTGCTGGGATTACCTCTGTCTGGCTTGAAGCTGTGCTGGTCTTGTGCATGCTGTCAGTCACAAGTGTATCAGCCCTGTTATGTCTGGAACACACTGTTCTAAAGGGTCTTTAGAAAAAGTGTCATCCACTGTGTCTAATAGGCAGAATTAGTATTTGACATTAAAGATATCTCCTAATATGTAACTGATATCCATGATGTAATGATATGCACATAATAACAATAGAAAGGTGCTGTGGTCAAGGTTTTGCAGTGGGAGACAATCACTGCAGAGACTCATAACTGGTCCAAGTGCTCAGAATAACTGACTGTTGAATGCTCAGCTCTAAATAGAACACCTGTATTACCCTCCAAGGCTCAAGGAATATCACCAACAAGAAGGCAGAAAAGACATGTAAAAACCAGAGGTCCCATGGTATATTGTATACCACTGTCCTCTGAGCATGATTGCCTACTACATTCTTGAACTCTCAGTAGCTATTAATACTTGAATAAGACTTGCACACAATTAGGTAAGTGAACATTCCATCATTGTGGGATGGGGAGACTCATGAGGCCCTGCACCTTCCTGAAGATTTCTTCAGTGGTATAGCTACTGGTAAGTGTGGCCCATGCTCCTGTAAATAATCCTTCACCATGCTCTGTTAGTAATCCTGATTACACTTATTAGGTCACGAGAGAGAGAGAGAGAGAGAGAGAGAGAGAGAGAGAGAGAGAGAGAGAGAGAGAGAGAGAGAGAGAGAGCTGAAAATAGGAGGACTAAAAATACATCATTATATACAGGCATAAAAATGTCATAGTGAAATCTATTAGTAAAATTAAAAACGGATTCTGTCCTAAAAATTTCATTCACTCTCAAAGAATAACTTTGTTTACTGTTAGTACCACATTACAGCTACACATCCAGTCATAAGGTTTTCACTGTCTTTTCTGACACTGTCACTTAGACACATAATATAGTGATATTCTCAAGCTTGTAAGATCTTCACTCTACAAGTTACCAGCAGAAAATTTGACATTAGAACTGTTTTATCAAAGTGCTACCATAATGCTAAAAATCTTAGGTTTAAAATTTCTTTGAGGTTTGAGAAAACTACAGGGAAAAGAATACTTTCAGAAAAATACATTGAATCTTTTGAAATTGAACTGTAAATAGTCTATACATTTTTCAGTTCTAAATCAAAGGTAGACTTGGTAGAAATCAACTGTTTTGCCAAAAAACTCAACTTACTTAATTTAACAAGTGCGTTTCTCTTTTCACCATGTTCAATATAACCAAAATTAACCTCCCAGCTCTTCAAGCCTTCTTTTTCATCACAGCATTTGTTTCCACAAAAAAACTGACCTGCAAAAAGGAAAGGACTGTCAGCTATGACACACGACATGACTTGCCTATAGACCTGTTACTTCTAAAACTTTCTTTTAAAAATTGCAAAATAAGTAACAATAGATAAGTTTGAATGCAAAATACATTTTTAAAAAATATATAATTGTAACACAAGCTCATTATTAAAAATAATTGACCATAATAATTATAGTATCACATATCTAAGTATGAAATCAAAGAGATAATTTGTTTTTTTCCTTTTGCAATGAAAACTGAACCCTGGATCTTCTGCATGTAAGCCTATGCTTTACCACTAAACCACATTCCAGCTCTGTTTGTCCTTTGCTTGACTGCTTGCTATATTGTGTAGGCTGGCCTAGAGCTTGTTCTACAGGTCAAAACTGAACTTACAGACATCCTGTCTCAGCCCCTAACTGGTAACTGGAACAACCAGACTGTGCCACCAGACCCAGCTAAAGAGCTGAACTCTTAAAAAATTAACAGTCACAGAATTCCTGATGATAAACTGCTTATATAAGTAGAATTTTAGTGAGTCCATGTTAGAGAATCTTACACTTTTGGAAAGTGAAAACATTGAGTGTACTCACTAAAACCCTGAAAGGAGAAATCATTTCTCCAAAATACATGTTCTTGGATGTGCGTTCTCATGGTCTTCAACTGCAATATTAAAATTAATGTTTTCAAGTATTATTATATCATTTACTTAAAGTTCTAGCAAAAATGTTCATGAAAAACATTTTAAAAACTTAAACCTGATAGTTTAAATTTTAACACCTCACTGCTCTATTATATATTAAAAACTTCTAAGCTAGGATAAAAACTAAAGATTTACAGGCAAAAGAACAACTCAAAGTTATCTATTTCGGCAGGAAAAAAAAATAAAAATGATTTATACAAAGAAAAATTTCCACTATAATTATTTATACTAAGAGTAACAAATAGAAACTACAAAATCCTTTTATAAAATGGAAAAGGCTGCCAAAATGAATGTATAACATTAGCATTCAAAAGGCTAATTTATAACTCAGTCTTTTGAAACAGGATCTACTGCATGGAGCCCAGACTAACCTCAAACCTATTATGTAGCAGGGGATTATGAACTTAAAACACATTGTTTATAGTTACTTATTTATTTAGTGTGAGTGTCTGTGCATGAATGTGTGTAAATATCATGCAATGGCATATGTAAGGAAGTCACAGGATGACTTTAAAATTCATTCCAAATGAAGAGCACAAGTTTAGTACATTTAGTAATGACTGTTACATGGCAACCACAACATTCTACCTTAACAGAGCAAAAGATTGCTATCCACCTCAACTAGTCCTGTATTCACTTAAGCACCGAGAGAATCCCCATCAATTTATTAAAAGGCAGTGTTTATATACTCTCCTAAAAATTCCACTTGACAAAACCGACATTAGTAAAAGATATTCAAGATCTCTTTATTATTTTAGGTAAAAATATAAAATAAAATGTGACCTTGAGAAAATTGCACTGCCTTACTTTTGAATATTTATTTAGTACTATATGTGTGTGGAAGTGCATGGTGTGTGTGTGTGTGTGTGTGTGTGTGTGCATATGTGGAGGTCAAAGGGTAACTCAGTTGAGCTCATTCTCTCCTTACACTCTAGGTTGCAGGGATTGAACTGAAATTACTAGTCTGGTGTGGCAAGTGTCTTTACCCACTGACCACTCACTCACTGAGCTGCTTTGATTTCATTGTTTTCCTTTTCTTCTACAGAAAACATCCCTACCATTTATATATGTGCACCTCAAGCATGTTTGGTGTTTGAAGAAGCCAGACTTTGGATCCCCTGGAACTACACATTTGACTTCCCTGAATGTTTAATCTTTTGATATTTGTGCTCACCCTAAAACTAGTCTGTACAAAACTTCTATTGGGCTCATGTGTGACATTTAATTTCTACTTTCAAAATGTAGGTTTTTGTTGGCATACTACCAATATTTTATTATAACTGGTAACTAAGTACTCACTTGTTCCCTGTTATTAAATCTTTAATTTTCACAACATTTTCTAAATTATAAAGGAAAAGTCATGAAAGTATTAAATTCTGGACTTTGCTAATCTATTTATCAGAAATACATTTTCCTGATTTTATTTCTATAGATAATTTTTTGTCTATGACAGGAAAAATATCACCTAATGATTTCAATTCTATATAACAAAACAAGTTGTATTCTATTAAAAAGTAATTTTTTAAAAAAATAAAAGTTACCTTTTCCTGAAATTACTTCTTTTTCTATTCGCCACCTGAATCCAAACTGGTATGAAAATAAATATAAGTACAAAATTCAAATTAAATGTATATTCACATCTAAACATAAAGCCAAGGATAATGACATATTCAGCCTGAAAAATAAAATTAATTCTCAGTGTGATTGCCTTTTCCACTTTTTTACAGGAATTTGAAAATACCCTTGAACAATTATCAACCTCTGTTAAAAATGACTTTTAAAATACCCTAAAAGTTACAGATGTTAAGGCAGAAAATAGCTGCATTCACATTAGATGCTGTGGTACACGATACTGACAAAAGAGAACGGGCTGTGGTTATGGCAAAGGACAGTAGTACTTAAGTACGTTAATCCCAGAGGATAATTGTACAAGAAAGAATCCAGCAGCTTGAGATGGCTCAGTGCTTAAGAGCACGGCATACTATTACAGAGAACCAGGTTCAACTCCAGCACTCATGTGCTTATAACTGCTTGCAGCTCCTACTCTGAGGATCTGACATCTTCCAGCCTCCACAGGCACTGCATACATGTTACTGGCAAGAGTTTCCCAAAACTTTTCTTTCCTTCATAATCCAGTTAACAACTACACTTATGAAAATAGCACTCATTTATTGGACTTGGTATTCAAATGAAGATAACAGGTAATTATTAAAATAATGTCTGCTAAATCTTTTTTTAAAATGAGCGTGTGTGTAAAGGAATGGCTCAGCTGTCTAGAGTGCTCAGTATTGCTGCAGAAGACCTGAGTTTGGCTGCCAACATTCAGAGTGAACCACAACCACTGTTCCTCCAGTACTGGGGATTGGACACTCTCTTCTGGTGTCCACAGGCACCATGTACCCATGTGGTACATGTATATATGTGCAGACAAACATTCCTACATGTAAGATAAAAACAGATAAATCTTTGCAAAGCAATACTCATGACCAGGAAAGTTATAATCTATGGGGAATGAGACACTACATTGTGTCACACTAGGTAACTTCTGCATCCTTATACCCTTTCTGACACCAGTTCTTGTTGGATTCAAGCTGCATTTACTCAAGGGTTGGTCCTGAATCCTGCTTCCAGTAACACAGATTGTGCACACTTATATTTTTTGTAAAAGAGAAACAGTCTTTGGTTCATTTAAGGCTGTGTTTTTTCATCCTTTTTTTTTTTTTTTAAGAAAAATGTTTTTATTTTTTAAAAAGTTCTTTTTTTGTGTCTGAATCTAATTCTAATTAACAGACAAATTCATACATTCTCAATTATGAAGTTTTTCTTTCTTGTTTTTTTTTTGAGACAGAAACTCAGTGTAGCTCTGGCTGTCCTGAAATTCTGTGGACCAGGCTGGCCTCAGACTTGCAGAGAGCCACCTACCTCTGCCTCCCAAGTGCTGGGATTAAAGGCAAGTGCACACTGAAAGGCATGAAAATTTTTCTAAGAAAGGAAAGTGAACAAAGGAAGTCCCTAGTCACTCTCTCTATAAATGCTATATATACTACGATATATAGCAGGCACTGAATTAAAAGCTGGTTAATTAAAGTGGAAAGAGCATTATCCATGTAGCTAAGAGCAAATGCATCTTAACACTGGAACCACTTTATCCAACACTCCAAACATGGTATGCCAGAACTCAACCATTACATCCCCAAATATATCCCTTCGGAATTCCACATTTCTATAATTTCCATACTCAAGCATGAGTCTCATGTGATTTCTTATTAGCTCTTATTTTCATGTGCATTTACTCAACATGTTCTTACAAAGTACAATTTCTATCAAAATTATTCTCCTTAAAATATTCACGAGTGCATGCACATGTGTATGGGGCATGGCACAGGGAGGTCAAAAGAGTGCATTAGCTGCCTTACTTTATCACTCTTTACCTATTCTTTGAAGCTGGGTCTCTCCCTGACACTCAGCCTTTCAATTTTTAATTGTTGGGTTTTCTTTGTTTGTTTGTTTTTGTTATTTTTTGGCTATGATGGAAGCCAGAAAGCCCCACTCCAGAGATCCTATTTCTGACCACATCAAGGCTAATACTTGTGTGTGTGTGTGGTCCACAGGTCCTCCAGACTCTGCAGTGAGTACTTGTAACCAATGAGCCATCCTTCTAGCTTCCTGATTCTAGTAGTAGTTTTTTTTTTAAAGTTTTAAACAGAGACTTTAAACACTTAACTTTTCTTTGTGTATATCTGCTCTCCTCAACTAGACAACTTTCTTTTATTCATTCACTCACTCACTCACTCATTCGTGTATTTAAAGATAGGATCTCCCCTCAAACTTGCTACCCAGCCTAAACTGGCCTTGAATTCACAGTCCTGCAAATGTCTCGAGTACTGGGATCACAGTCCTACACTATCACATTCAACTAGACTACAGCTTTTTTGTGAAAAGTAGTCACTATATACTGTGTCCAGTCCAATTCCAATAAATACTAGAGTGTTCCATAAAAAGTCCATGGCTGAAAAGCTGCTTTGCCATGTATCCCTAGTAAGAAGGTATTTCAGACTTGATTTGCATGTATTAACTACAGTAACTCGAATTGCTGTGGTGACTCCATAGTAATGGTAATTAGCTGGTACAGACAGCAGCACTCACAACTAATTTGCAGAAAATGAGAAACTTCTGGGCTATAGCAACCCACACAGATTTATAACAGGATTATGCAAAGTAATTATTGCTACTGTCTGTACAGAAGGAGAAAACAACTCAAAGTAAAAATCCTATAGAGACCAAACTAAATAAAAAAGAAATCCTTAGAGTTTCTTTTAAGATAGCTGTTTATAGTTTTCTTAGTAGAACAGAATATGTACTACCCATGCATGCGTTCCTTCTTTTCACGTTTCTGACTGAGATCATCCATTCTTAGATTACCATTTCTAGTTCCTATGGAAGTTGAGCTAGGAATAAAACTAAGAATAAAAATATGTAATAGAGAAAAGGGAAGTTGAAACTACCAATTAACACTGACTGAAAGTTAATTTTACCAAACTAGGAATATTTATGTAACAAAAGTGCATCTGCCACTCCATAACTGGCAATTAATCAAAACCATTAATTTCAAACCTGATCTGTGAAATGAGACATCATTCTGCAGTGCTTAGTCACTAGAGGCTCAAGATGAGAGCCTGGATAGAGCCCAGTTGCCAACCGTGTGTAATTTTAGACTTCTTATGGCTGATCTCACAAACAAAAGCACCCGTCCTTCATAAATTTTATAGACTGTGTAAACTCCATGGCCGCAGAAGTTAAGCAGTCAAAATGATATTCCAAAATGCAAGATAACAGATTCCAATCAGTGCCATGAAAAGAATAATCTGGGTCATGGTGGTTAATAAAAATTAATGCTGCACCTAAACATTTAGAGCTCCAGCTATAAATATTCATAGGGCATACCTTATTTTCTCTGTATCTACTGAGGTCGGCTATGCAGTATTCCTTGAATAATTTATCATAGTACTTCTTTGCAAGTCTCTTCTCCCTGAATCCATAAAAAGTATGTATTATACATTTAAAAAATCCAACCGCAGTTTGCTACTTTGAAGCAATATCAAGTAAGTAACATATGATATAAATATTAATGTTAAAAGAGGCCTCATATAGACAGATTGGCTGACTATCTAGAGATGAAAGACTTAGAGAAACGAGAAACAAAATTACTCTTCATTTATTGCCCTTTGTGATGTCTGGACTTTGAAAGTTATCCTCTGACCTCCTTCCACATATACACACAGAACAAATAAATAACGTAATAAAATTACCAAGTCATATTTTCTTCATCCTCCTCATTCCACAGGAATCTATGGTTTTCTCGTATAACATCCTGGTCTGTCTTATCATTTTCCCTAGAAAATACAAATTTAGTATAAAAATAAATTAGTCTTATTTATGTTAAACAGTGCTGAATTTTTTTGAAGACTTGATTAAAAATATAAATAAATGTATAGTTCTATTTATAAGTTTGTATATAAAGCAACTATTTCAATGTTTTCAGAAATGTTTTGGGAAACGTGCATGAAAGGAGCAAGTTCCGTAAAGAACCAAATTCATTCATCTCTAAGGTGTTCTCATTATACAAATGGTGCTGCTGCCAAAGCAAGGATGAGAAAGCTGAATAGACTCTAAGTGAGGAAATGAGAATGAAAACAGGTTCAGAATAAATCCATGAGCCTGAACACAGGAGGACTTTTTATGTGTGGGAAAAATTCCAGGGTGAAGTTTCTTGTCTGACTTACTTAATGATGTTTTTACTTTTTTGAGATTATAAAGATAATTACATCATTTCTATCCTTCTCTTTCTTCCTTCCAGCCCCTCTCACATACCCTCCCCACTGCTCTCATTCAAAGTCATGGCCACTTTTTCAATTGTTACACATGAACACACGCAGATGTGTATAATTATTGCTTGCTCCCCTCCTTTGGAAACTTGCATGGCCCATGAAATCTAGGCTTAGGAAGGACGCTTTCCAATCCTTTTCTGGATCGTGTGTCCTAAGTATCTGGTGTCCTCAGCAATAGGGACTTATCTTTAACCAAGAGCAATGGCAATCGTCTAAGTATTTGGAGAGTCTCTTGGACACTGCCTTGTTTTTGCAAAAGCAATCCTGGACACTGCAGTTTAATATGTCATTATTTTAAAAATCCTTGTCAACAAGACACAAGAATTTCTCACATACTGTTATTTCCTACACCACATCTTGTGCCACAGGTGAGAAAGCTACCTGAGGCCTGCTGCCAAGGAAGACCTAACAGGGCCTAAAGAGCCATCCATACTTGCCCTACATCCTATGTAAACTTCACAACACTTACCCCAAGCGCTTGAAGTCCTCTCTTTTGCCACCGTAGTACAAAATATAGTCATTTACAAACTTAGTGTGCCTTTGATACTGAAATGCAAAACATTAAGGATTTTTGTAACTGTTCAAGAGTTGTTCCAATGCAATATATTACTAAGTGAAATGAAGGTACAGCACAAGTCTACCTAGCACTTTTAAATGTATAAATCAAGACAGACAACTGTATGGCAGACTTTCACTTTCTGCCAAAAACATTTTAAGTATGTATTGCTTGTAATGTTTGGAATCTTCAGACACACTTTATTCTTGTAAATAAAACTGTATTAACCATCAAGGGGGAGACAGAGCTTTCTGTTCTGTTCCTAGAATGCACACGACCTCATTCTCTCATTCAGTCTAATAACATTACAAAAGAACTGTGGCTTCTAAATAATGAGGGAAAGTAGAATTTATCATCCATTGTCACATAATGTAATAATTAATGATAAAGTATATAAAATAGGACATAATGTTTATAAAATTAAGTCTCAGCAACATTAAGGTTTCAAAAAACAAACAAGGAATGAGAAGGGCAGGCATGGTGGCTGACACCTAGCACACCAGCACTCGGGAGACTAAGGCAGAAGGAGCAACAAAAGCCCTAGCCAGCCTGCGTCAGAGTGAGACAGTGTCTCAAGAAGAAATGAAATAAAATAAATAAATCATGGTAAGCTTTCTTTTAACTTTCATAGTCAAAGAATCCACAAAACCATGTATATTTTCCATGCATTGTAACAAGATATATGAATATTTAATGTTTGCTTTTAAACCTTAGCAACACTCTCTACACTTGAGCATATGCAAATCTAGCATCTCAACTCCTGTGACCATGTCCTTACAGACAGTAATCTCACTGATCATAACGTGTTCTAATAGGATACTCAGTCAGAAGATGAAATTGATCGGGGGGAAGCCCAAATACCTCAAGGCCTGGGCTCAAATTACCACTAAATGGGAATGCTATTAGAGCAGCTAATTTTTTCCATAAAGAGCTAGGTGACAAATTTTACAGCCCTTGCAATCTCATGTCTCTGCTGCCATTGCTCAGCTTTGCTAGTATAGCATAAGGTAACCAAAGGCAACAGGCAGGGCTGTGCTCAACACAACTTCTCCTGGAACAAAAACATGTCAGTGGGAGTTTAGGGTCCAGGAGGCAGAGCAGACAAAAGGCATAATCATCCCTCTTCCTCTAACAACTCCAACTCGGGCATTATATACAAAAACAAATACAAGCTTGTGAAAGGTGGTGACTGAAACACCAGGGACTGTCCTTATTCAGAACTACATTCCCCAAGCTTTCCTTCTGCCTCATCTATCCCAGATTTGGAGATGAGGCTAGCAACTTGAAAATACTAATAGGCACAGACTGAAACAAATACTCTCACCAAGAGCCTGATGTCCCTGACAACAACCTGTTTGTCTTCACCAAAAGTCTGTTCTCCCTAATAACAGCCTGCTCTTGCTGTGGGATGGTCTTTCACTATGCTGTGAATACGTGTTGCTATCATTGCTTAATAAAGAAACTGTTTAGGCCTATGGCAAGACAGATGTAGCCAGGTGGGAAATCAAGGACAATACAGGAGAAGGTGGAATCGGGAGGTGCTGAGAGCTGCCAGGGGAGCAAGATACAATGGGACACAGGTACACAAGAAACACAAGACACGTGGCAATACATAGATTAACAATTATGGGTTAATTTAAGATGTAAGAGCTAGTTAACAAGAAGCCTGAGCCATCAATCCAACAGTTTTTAATTAATATTGAACAACAGCCTATTCTCCCTCACCTTTAAAAGGCCAAGAGTCATTCTAGGAAGATCAACTGTTTTTGTTGTTGTTGTTATTGTTTTGAGACAGGGTCCCACTGTGTAGCCTTGGTTGTCTTGGAGTTTTCTATGTAGACCACATTAGTCTCAAATCCAGTAGCTATATATCCCAGAAAAAATCAAAACAAAACAAAAAAGTGTCCTCTATCATCCTTGCAGAAAAGTAGCCCCTAAACTTTTCTTCTTGCTAGGTGGCCTACCATCGTCAATGAAGGTGTCAGGGAAGGGAGAACTTATGTATAAAAGTTTATGTGAGATAAGACCCCTATGGAAGTGAATCCAGGCTTCTGATAGGTTAGGAGGTGAGAGATTAAAAAACAAAGTTCAGGACATGATAACTTAAAGGAAAAGAATGACACGAAAGTGTGATGCTTCCTTTCCTCCTGGGATCCTGACTGGGAGCGGGACTCAGGAACACCTCAGGTCTTGCCTGGCTTCTCTCCTCAACAGTGTGACGTCAGTGCAGCAGCATAGCCACAGGCCAAGGTCTGACTGACTCATAGCCCAGTCTTCACTCACACCTGAGGAACCCAGTGACAGCAGGCCGAGGGATGGCACTCAGACAGATTTAATTTTTTTTTTTAAACTTTATTTATTTATTTATTTGCCTTGGTGTTTGCCTGGAACTGGAACTACAGACAGTTGTTAGCTGCCATGTGGATGCTGGGAATTGAACCCGGGTCCTCTGGAAGAGCAGACGGTGCTCTTAACCGCTTAGCCATCTCTCCAGCCCCCAGACAGATTTAATTTTAAAACAGAAGTTTTTCAGAAAACTTAAAAGAGCCAGGAAGCAGGTGTGAGTAGAATAAATTAAGAGGACAAAATAGAAGACAGGAACAGGCTGGAACATCGGTAAGTTTGTGGACTCTTTATGTCTGTTTATAGAAAAAAACTAATCGTTATTTTTACTTCTAATTTTTTCCTATATGTTAATAGAAAATTATACCTGAAAATATAAAAGGTAAATATCCATATCAATAATTATAACCAGTAAATATAAAACTGGTCTACCTGACTTGACAAGATTTTGGTTTTTGAAGATTAGAAAACATGGTTAACAGGCAGATTTTGAAATATTTACTAGTTATAAAAACAGGACTATAAAAAGGATACAGCATCCATAGCTATGAGATGAAACCTTCTATTTCTTGCTTCTTCCCTGTTTAAAAAAAAAAGTTTTAAGTATATTCACATTTATTAACATAATCAAATCCCCTTGTCCCAAGATCATAACACCAAAACACCACACCTGTCCAGCAGGTCCGCGGCAACTTGCTTATGGACCATCTTTCCGTGTTTTTCTTTTTGGAATGGTTTTGTAAGCAGCAACTCATCTTCGACTGTCCTAGTATATTAAGAAAAAAATTATTAAAAGAGTTAATTTTTCTTGAAGAATACATGTTCATGATTGCTCAGCAAGCATTCTATCAGTGACCTGTACCTCCGCTGTGGCAATTTGAAGGCAAAGTTTCCCCTAACTACAACTGAATACTTGGTACCCAAGGGTGGTGCTGTTTTTTAGGAAGGTGGAGCTTTGCTGAAGGAAGTGGAACATTACAGATAAACTGCGGTTTTATAACCTGGGCCTTTCTTCATATCTGCTGCTGGCTTGCTGACTGCAGACATAGTGTGTCCAACTATTTCATGCTCCGCCTCCAGGTGTTTCCCCTCGCTGACCGTAGCCTCTCCTGAGCCCAAACAACCCTTTCCATTGCTTCCTGTCAGGCACTGGTTCACAAGAACAGTAACGTAACAGCTTGGTTCAAAGAATTAAAGATTTAATTTTAAAGGATTCTTTGATCTTTAATGAGACATTTTACCTCTTAATTTTATTTAATACTTATAAAAGACAAAACAAAATTGCTACTTCTATGGAGCAGGTTCCTAGTTCAGTTTCTGACAAAAATCATTTACCACCCTAATCTTACTTATCTGTAAAGTAGTAATAATAAGAACTTAACAATTTAAAAAATATGGAAAAGAAAGGCTGACTATAACGAACACTGAGCACAAATGATCAACCTTATTGATATAGATAAATGGAACCCTAGACCACAGTATCAAACTCAATTTGCTGAAATTCTATTCTTTGGGACTTCATGTATCCTAGACAAGCATTCTACCAACTTAATTACATCCCCAGACTAGAAAGTAATGTTTCTTAATGAACATTTAGAAAACATACATTGTTATATTATTTTATAATTATTACTACTCTTTTTGTTATTCATGAAGACTTATGATCTCATAAAATGTTCAGTTCTAGTTATTAGCAAACCTAACACATTAGTCTTACTGTGAAATAATTAGCCAATTTCTCTAAGTTCCATTAGTACAAATTAAGCACTCTATGTTAATACATACGAAACTTTTAAGCACTGAAAGCTAAGAACAATGCTCCTAAACACACCAATTGGTGAAGATGTAGCCATCAGCTGGACATGGCAGCTCATACCTGGAATCCCAGTACATGGGAAAGTAAGCAAAAAGACTGTGAATGAAAGACAGCCTGGGCCATAGAGAATTCCAGGCTAGCCTCAACTACCTAATGAAATCCTGTCTCAGAAAATAAAATGACAGCAACAAAAGAATATGTCCTCCTTGTGACATCCAGGCTTTTTAATAAAACTTCCCATGAGTTCCTTCCATTGACTTGCTCATTTAAGAAAACATCACAACTGTTCTGCATTACAATTCATCCTCCACATGGACCTCACTTGGAAGGCAAGCCCTAGCAACTAAACCCCCTTTAAGCTGTGACATTTGTAGGCACACAGTCTTAACAAATGAAACAAAACAAAAGCAATGGAGAAAGCTTTCCTTTTCCCATCATCCCTTTCAATAAACCCCTCACAACAAAACTTTTTCCCACAACTACCTCCAGATTTAAATCCGTTTATTACCGTGTAATAAATAAAACCTACAGCAGTTGTTTCCAGATGCAAACTCAGTCCCAAACCTTTCAACAATATTTATTTGTACCTCATGTCAATCTAGAAATAATGTGAACTATGGACCAATAAAGTCTTACTTCTTCTTTCTTCTGCTGGATTCTCCACCTTGTTCATCATCACTAAAATCAGAGTCGTAACCTCCATGCCCAAGCATCTGCAAAGGAGTACAAAATCAGCTGTGCAGACCCTGAGCTGCCAAATATTCAGGAAACACAGCATGGAAATTAAATGATCTCAAACAGTCACATGTTTTATAATACAAGATAGCAAGATACTGTCTCTGGGCTATGCAGTCACCTAAAATGTTCACTCTCTTTGAAATAACAGACTGATGGTTCAGAAATGCACAAATGTTTTCCATTTCTTTAAGTGCTGTTAAAGTTAATCATTGGCTTTTCCAGTGAAACCTAACCCTGGATGCTGCAAATGACTGCATGCAAGGGGCAGTAATATATCACTTTTATTAATAATTACTGTGTGGTATACACCTCCTAAAGATGTTTCAGCCATTGATAAGACCACTGAAAATTTTTGTAAAGGTGAGAAATTATTGCCAAGTACTTCCACTACATGTTTTATATGTGTAGATATGCCTAACCATGCAAATGCCATTTTTAATAATTATCTACAGTAATAATTACAACAATGTGATGTATAGGTTTATAGCAGAGAGATGCTAGTTTTCAGGCTGTCTGTACTGTAGGTATGTAATGGCTGTATCATTGAGTACAGACATATCCCATGATGGTTTGAACAATAAAGAAATTGTCAGAAGATGTATTTCTGAAGAGTCTTTCTTATTAAGCAATGAATGAATGAATTGCTTAACAAGAACTGAACTATAAATCACCTTGTCATAAACACTGTGCTAAGTACTTTACAAACAATGCTTATGATTTTTCAAGTTAAAAACAAGTACTTACATTTTAGGAATGAGAGGAGTTGAGGGCAAAATCAATTTCACAAAGCAAGTAGCTAAATTGATTTACTTGATTCTTATGGTCCCAGTTTCAACTGTCCCTTGGGAATATGATTAGGTACAACTTACCAGAATTAGTGTTTGTAAAAAGTACAAACTATTGTTGATAGTATTATATTAATTAAAAAATTTTGCTAAATTTTGTGAACATGAGTTTTGTTTGAGGTTTTTTGAAAATAAATTACCTTGCCCCTTGACTTATTCAGTTTTATTGTTTATTTTTGGATTGCAATTCTTGGAGTTGCTGAAAAGCCTCAGCTGTCACTCAATCTGTCTGAAAAGACATCTAATTCCAGCATTACACAGAACCTGGACACACATGAGTGGGGGCACAGATGGGTTATTTCACTATTGTATGTGATCAATATTCAAATCTTACAGCTGCAAAGAGCCAGTCCAGGTCAGGTGACACTATTTTTAGCGTTAGTATTTGTGTCAGCAAGTACACAGAACTTGAGACACACATTAATAGGGTGAGTTACAATTTCTACAGCTGAAAGGAACCAAGTAAAGTGACATTAACTTTAGTATTTGTGTAGGCAAATATAGCTAGGGCACTGTTTCCATTCTTGACTGCCTTCCTTATGTCACTTTGTTACTTGGACTTCATTTATTTGTTAAATGAGGTAGCTATGTCAAGTCTATGAGTCTCTGTAAGTCTATTTTCCAACTTAGGTGTTTGAGTATATACCTCCCTTCCCTATCCCACCAATTGCAAAAGAGAAGACTACTGCCAGGCTTGGAGACACAGGTTTGCAGATCATGGTTTCCGACCTTCCCTGGCTGACATCCATCATTGTCTTATACATGGAGACTTCACAACTTTTAGCAGTTAATATCACAGCTGTTTAAATTATACTACTCTCTAATCCTACAGCCTCACTTTCCTCATATTTTGATGGTGGGAAACCATAGTGTAGAGCCTGGGGCTTTAGCAAGGTCTAATTTTTTAAAAATTTATTCCCCTCCCCCCCACTTCTTCTTCTTAAGTGTTCCTTAACCTCTCTGAGCCTCCTTACATAAAGGTTAACAGGAGTCCAGACCTTGCAGGAGCAAATGAGCCACCACACTTAAAGGGTCTGGGAACGGTATCTGGCACAGTAAACCAGGTAAATATGAACTAGTAGAGATCATCTTGACTACTCATCCCCGATATTACTTCCCTGATCCGACTCCCCATTTCTTTTTCCTCTAGCAGCTTCAATCCCCTGAGCTACTTTACTTGAACTCAGTAATTTTACTTAAAAGCTCTCACTCAAATCATGCTATCAATCGACCGGAGTTAAGAAAATCTCGACATTGGAGGGCATCTGCTGCCCCCAGAATCTGTCAAAAACTAAAAAAACACTTAACTGCAAGGAGATTCAAAGTCCTAACACCCAAAACGCCCACGGCCCTGCTTACACACCCCTTCCCTTCCGCTCCTCTCTGCCTGGCAAGTTCGTCCCAAGAGACGTGGCAGCTGCAACGACGACCCACGGCCTCAGAGAGCCGCTGCGGGTCTGCGCAGGTCGTACGGAGCCGCGCTGCACCGCCACCCGCGCCACCGCCACCGCTTGAAGCCCGCCTGTCCCTAAGGGTACCGCCGGGGAGCAGCTTCCGGCCGGCTCAGAGGCGTGTCACATCTACAAGGCACCGATCTCCGGCGCTCCGAGCTGGTGCTGCACCAAGAACGGCTCGGGGGAAATAAGGACCGCAGAAGAAAGGGCCCGGAAGAGCTGCCCGATTTGGTCCCTCACTTTCCCCTGGGCCACCTCCCTTTCCCTCTGGGGAATCCAGCATGTAGTACAATGTGGCAGTGCCTGCAGCTCAGCCCACGTCCTTTAATGGAAAATGTATCTTTCTATAGAAAAAGCCCTGCTTGTCGCCTGTGGTCCTCTCTCTAGTAACCTTAGTAACGCCTCCACTGAGCATCCTCGCCTAGCAAGCCGCTCAGCCTGCCTTATTACCCTGCTCTTCCCCAGGAAAACAGTGCTCATAATTAGAATAAAAATAGCTTTCCGCGTTCCGCCACCCACACAATAGATACTGTTCCAAATGCAGTGCTGGCGGCTGAAGAAATCGAATTGGCGAGGAAAGGAAAAGAGAATTGGGAAGATTTCACAGGGTGGAAGATTCTCGGCCAGTAAGCGACCAGGCACATGTGAAAGGGCATCCAAAATAGATTTTTTTTTTTTTTTTTAAGGCAGGCAAAATTAAATTATTTTAAGTCCCACCAGTTACTCGTGCATTTTGTTTGTCCTACACCGTGACGTCCCACTCCCCTTTTTACTGGATTCAGATCTTGTCTCCCTCCAGGAGCGGCAGTTATTCATCTCATCCTTAACACTCAACGTCGTGTCTTTGAAAACATAGAAGCTACTAAAACATTCACTAAATAGGACTAGCGTGCTTCTGGTTTTCACAGCAGGCCCATTTTAAGAAAAGGTCTGACACTTAATACACATTTGTTTTTTACATATTTAATCTTAAACAGTAGATGACAACATTTCTGCCAGTCAGTTCAAGACTTTTCATTCTTGGCAGTAAATTGTAGGTACATCTTGATTTACCCAGAGCAGTAAATGTGATCTTGTTAGTTGCATGATTATAAATTCATGTATTTCAAGATGCATTTGAACTATACTGTGATTAAAAAATATTTCCATAAGAAACTAAAACTTCATACTTTACTATTATAACAATTGAATTATTTTGTGGAGCAGCCATTTTGATAAATATCTGAAAACCAAATACATTGTTCTTTTATTTATTACTAATAAAGTCAAGAACATCTATATCTTATATGCAATCAATTACACCAATATTTGACATAAATATTAGCATTTTTGTCTCTTTTTAGTATCTTTTATCTGTTACTTCATTTTGTTTTTCCAACAACTCTGTGCCACTGTTGTACCTCCCACATTTAAATTTTTTATTTGTATGTGTGTGTGTGTGTGTGTGCACACGCACGTGTGCTTCTCTGTATTACATTACATGTGGAGGACAGATCACTGTGTAAAAAGTCCTGGAACAGTAGTTACAGAGCGGTGAAAGTGGTGTGGGCCAACTATTGTGGGTAATGAGAAGCAAACCCTGGTCCTCTGAAAGAGCAGTAAGCCTTTCAACAGCTTTGTCTACTGTTGTGGTTTTAAACAAGAATCAGACCCACAGAGATGCTGTGGAACTATGCTCTTATACACTTAAATATTTGTCTCCTCTACTGGTTTAATTAAATGCTAGTTGGCCAGAAGCTAACCAGGAAGTGGAAGTGAAGCAACCAGACTAGGAGAATTCTGGGAAGTAGAAGAGCAGAGCAGCAGATATCAGTGAGAGACTGAGAAAATGGGATAAGAATGCTACACTGAGCAAAAAGGTACCAAGCCATATGGCTAAACATAAATGGAATATGGGTTAACTTAAAGTACAAGAGTTAGCAAGAAATAAGCCTGAGCCACAGGACAAACAGTTTGTAATTAATATTAGTCTCTGAGAAATTATTATATAAGTAGCTGCAGGACTGTGGGTGGAAGAGTTTTGTCTGGACCAAGGGGCCCAGATGAACAAAAAACTCTCCAGCTGTAGAGACAAGTACATTTGAAGCTTGGTCCTCATGTATTAAAATGTTTGGGAAGAATTAAGTGATGTGGCCTTGTTGGAGGCAATGTGTCACTAGGGTTGGCTTCAAGGCTTCAAAAGTCCAGAGGCTCAGTATTCATCCATCCATCCATCATCTCTAATTTTCCCTGACTGTAGCCTGTAACTTGTGGATCAGATGCGAGCTCTTAGCTACCGGTCCAGAACCATGCCTGTTTGCCACCAAGTTCCCTGCCATGATGGTCATGAACTCACCCTCTGACACTGTAGGCAAGCCTCCAGTTCAGTGCTTTCTTTTATAAGTTGTCTTGCTCACAATGTCTCTTCACAGCAATAGAAGTGTAAGACACCATCTTTCCAACAGATGCTTTGTTTTGCACATGAGAGAAAGAAGCACAGATCCTGACTCTGCAAGTCTATGAATGTTTGGAGCTGGGCAGCACTTTCCATCCTACACAGTTTAGCTCTGATCCCTCAGCTCCTGATTCTATGGGAAGTAGCTTCTGATTTGATATGTTTCTATTTTTCATTCAATCAAAGGTTTCCTTTTTTGCTTTGAGGTCAGTACCTACTGGAGACATTAAGTACAAAATACATGCTATAGATAAATCACATAATCAGAATTTGGAACAGCACAGGATAAAAAACCTACCTAATAAAAAAATCTCCAGTAAGAAATTTCATTTTAATATTAAAAGATACAAGCACCCATTAAGTACCTACTCTGAGGGAGACAGTCATTGAGAATACAGATATGGGGGGCAAGCACTCCTTTATCTCAAAGTCTGGCTAGCTAGAAAGATAGAGCATATAAAAAATAAAATTAATGTATTGTATTATATACCATAAATATATGATATATGAAATCTATGGGTCCCAGACTTTAAGATGTGTTATTGGTGTTCACAAAAATGTGAATGTGCATTGATGTTATGTAATCCAAAGCAACAAAATGCTATGGCAAATATGAGATAATGGTGAGAGAAGATGAATGTTGTTGATGGTAAAATATCAAGTTATACTTTTAATAATAACTATGAATGCAGAATTTTTTAAAAGGAATAGTGAAGGGAAGGCCACTCAGAAAACTTGAGGGTAGATTTAAACTCTCCTTGAATGCTAGGCTTCAGCACTTGGTTAGTGATAAAGGAGAATTATAAAATACAGGGTAGTATTTTATCTGAGCCCAGATATGAAAGTCAGCTTAGATGGTGTATTTGAAGGGTTCAGCATTGTTCCTGGCTCATAGTAAGGTTTAATAAGTGTTTACTGTTGTTTTGAAAAGGAGACACTATGTGTAGTGTTTTAATAATATCTCTTCAACAGAATGCAGAAAGAAAGGAAAGGCTGGAAGAGGGACAGTGGGGAGTTCATAAGAACAGATGGCAGGCAGTATTGGGAACTGAGAGAAATAACAGTTGAAAGAATAATGGTAGAAGTTGTGGCCAACTGAGTACACAGGATGATGGACAGAGGAGAGAAAGGTATATCTAAAGCCTAAAAGACTGAAGGATTGTAAGCATCCTTATGGAGACCAGGAGGGTTACTAAAGAAAGCAGTACTCCCTTGGTGAAATAATAAATTTGCCTTGGGGTAATTTAATACTCTAGTAAAGCACACAAAAAAATTTTTAAAAATTTTTAATTTTAATTTTTCTCCTGTGGAAAACTTTTTTATTTTCATACTTTGGTTTAGACATTCTCAAACTCTTTAATCTTTTTAGAGATTTTTAACTCATTTCTATTTTATGCATATGATTGTTTTGTCTCCATGTATGTTTGTACATCACATGAATGCAATGCCCAGATTGGCCAGAAGAGGGAATCAGAATGCTTGAAACTGGAGTTACAGACAGTTGTGAACTGCCATGTGCATACTGGGAACCAAACTCACATGTTCTGCAAAAGCACTAAATGCTCTCTAGCACTGAACCATTCCTCAGCCTGTCTTCTTGTAGAGTCCCTCTCCATCTCCTGTGAACATAATATCATCACTATACTGGGGGATTATGCTCTTGTACACTGTAAATATTTGTCACTGTAAATATTGGTTAAATAACATGCTGATTGGCCAGAAGAAAGACAGGAAGGAGAGGCAGGGCAACCAGACTAGAAGAATTCTGGGAAGCAGAAAACTCAGGCAGTAGAGCATGAGATTCTTAATCTCAGGGTCCTATGTTCGTGCCCCAGTTGGACGCCAAATATTATTGAAAGTCACCAGCAATGGATAAAGAAGAATATTATTTATTTAGAGGGTTCAGAAAGAAAACTCACTGATACAAAGAGATTAAACAGTTGTGTGGTTCCTTGAAAGCTGGACTGGTTCACAAGGCTGAAACTCACAGGGTCAGTTCATCCATCCAAGAACACTAGAGAGAACAGGCAGAAGGGGCTTCTGTGTTTGTGCACCCAATCTTAAACTTGTTGTAGAGGTTTCCCAGCCTGTTTGGGGCCAGAGGTTTGGAACCTGGTCTGCGGAGGCTTTTGTCCCCCAAAGAAATGAATCAGACACATATTAATTTCATACTGTTTTACCCATGTCTCAAGCACATTACTAGCTAGCTCTTTCATCTTAAATCATCCCATTTTATTAATCTGCTTGCCACGTGTCCCAGCCTGTGGCTCATCTGGATTCCTTACATGATTCTTCTTCCGGGGTCGGATGGAGGCTGGTTAACTCCACCCTCCTTCTACTTGTCTCTCCTTTGATTCTCCACCCACTTCTACGGTGCTGGACTTAGGCCAAAACAGTTCCTTTATTTACAGCATACAGAAAACATTCCACCACATAAACTGGTCCTCTTTCTGTGCCCTAAATACTGGTCAAGGCCTAAAGGCCATGCCTCTAGATCAAGGTGATAGTGCCTACTCTCCACTCCACTACATGAAAGAACAAAGAGAAAGATACCTGCCAGACACAGAGAAAGGAAAATGAGAATGTTGCTCTGAGAAAAGTTACCAAGCCATGTGGCTAAACATGGATAAGAATCATGGGCTAGTTTAGGGGTATGAGTTAGCAAGTAACAAACCTGAGCTATAAGCCAAACAGTTTATAATTAATATAAGCCTTTGTGTGATTATTTGGGAATAAATGGCTGCAGGACCAGCCAAGCAGGAGAGAGAAACTTACGAATACATTACTGTCTCCCCTATCAAAAACTTTTCTGACTTCCCTAAAGTCATGTTCCTGCCACTCACAAACTAGGCAATCCTGGCAAATTATTTCAGTCTCCAAGTCTTAATTTTCTTACCAATAAAATGGGACAATGAGTAATTGTATTACAAGGATTGATGAAATTTAAAATGAAGTGAGTCAGATGAAGTGATGCCTTGACAATAGTGACTATAATAAGTGCTCCTTGAGAAAAACAAATCCAAATAGCAACAGAGAATGACTATTAACTGCTTCTCAAGTATGCCTCAGAAAAAGATGAATGCATACAAGTCCTGTGATTAACAGGAGAGGATTCAGTACAGTCTATTCAATAAATAGTTCTGTGTGAACTGAATAAAATAATATGGTGTGAGACTTTTTTCTAGGGAAACATAATACTCCTTCCTGCTACTCATTCCAGATAGGGAACTAACAACAGATCAAAATAACAATACCACTACAGTTCAACTCAGTGAGCCAGGGAACTCACTGGAGTCTCTTAGAGGAACATGTGTGAGGTGTTTCTTACAGGAGCACATATAACCCAAAGGCAGCTGATTCACCAAAAGTTTGCCCCAGCATGAGTGATGACTCATGAAAGCAAGAATCTGGAGCTTTCTGTACAACTTATGGCAGCTCAGGTCAGCATCCCTTCTCCTTGGCAGTACACAGCCTTGAGGATGGAGAGGCCTGGTGAACCTCATAGGTTTCAGGGACTTCTTGAGACTTGAGAGTTGTTTACTGTCTGAATCTTAACAAGCTTTCCTTCAGAATTTGCAGAAACTTGTGTTCCCTCAAGGGTAGAATATTTCAATCTGCAGGAACTTGGGGCGGGAGAGATGACTCAGTGGCTGAGAATGTATACTGCTTTTACAATACACCTGAGTTCAGTTCCCAGCATCTACATCAGGCAACTGCCAACCTCATGTGACTACAGCTCCAAGGGATCTAGTGCTCCCTTCGGTCCTCTTCCGATACCTGGTCCCATATGCACATACTCACATATTTATATATATAATTAAGAAAAAATAAATCTTTAAAAATAAATCATTCAATTTGGATAAATTTGCTGCACAGCATATGGTTTAAAAAGTTAAGCTCAATTCCTACCTTACACAATACACAAGCCAGTTTTAAATAAAACAAGAAAACATCTTCATGATATTTTGAATATTTGTCTTAGAGCCAGAAAGACGTTCTTAAATAGAATTCACAAGGAATTAATCATAAGGAAACATAAATAAGTTAAGACTTCTGTTCACTTCAAAGATTTTATTAATAAAATAGAAAGTTAAGTTGCAGGTAGGGAGAAAAAGTCTGATATATATACATACATTTTTCATATATGTATATATACATGTGTATATATACATATTTCACATATTTATTCACAAATGCATGCATACTCACATATATGTGAGTATATATACATAGACCATAAATCATACATACACACACACACATATATAATATATATATGTTTTAACCTATTATGCTAGGAGCTGGAGAGACAGCTCAGCATTTGAAAGTACTTGATCCTGCAGAGAACCCAGGTTTGGTTTCCAGCATTCCCATGTCAGCTCACAGTCATCTGTGATCCAGTTCTAGGGGATCTAGTGTTCGCTTCTTCCTCCATGCGTGCTGCACACATGTGACATACACACATTCATTCAGGTAAAACACTTCTACAGATGAAAATAAAAACAAATAACTTGCTTTTAGAAGTACTAAAACATGTATTACATTAAAAATAGAAGCCCTGCAGAAAAATAAATGGCAAAAGACTTGAAGGAATTATCCACAGAAGTTAGCAAATGGCAATGCATATACAGCAAAGCACTCATATTGCCTGTTACAGGACAAATGTAGATTACAAACACAGAACACATGATTGCACACCAGAGTAGATGAAGGAGAAAGCAGCTGATCTTGTCAAGGTAAAGATGAACCCTGACTTCACTTCTACATGCTGGTGCTGAAAGATGGAAACAGGACTGAACAACACTGACGGATGTTGAATATACATGTCAATGTTTCACTTGATTCTTTTTAAAAAAGAATTCATTTATTCTTATTTTATGTACATTGGTGTTTTGCCTGCATGTATGTCTGTGTGAGGGGGGTCAGATCTTGGAGTTACAGACAGTTGTGAGCTGCCATCTGGTTGCTGGGAACTGAACCAGGGTCCTCTCATAGAACAATCCGTGCTCCTAACCACTGAGTCATCTCTCCAGCCCCTCATTTGATTCCTTAACAAAATGTTCACCATCCCTGAAAGACCTGAACTAGAATATTTATAGCAAATCTATTTTCCTAATAGATTTATAAGGAAGGAAGCAGCCTAATAGAAGCCCACTAGAAGGAAACTCGAAGCAGCCCAATCAAGGTAGGTGAATAAATTTTGGGTTAAGTGCACAAAGGAATACTATACAGCAAGCAACACGAACAAACTATAACTAAACACAAGTGTGTAGATAAATCTTTAAAATGCAATGTAGAGCAGAAGAATTGCACATGTCAGATGACTCATAGATGTATATCCATCTATATAAAGAGCAAAAGCAAACAAATGCACCTGTTAATTAGCTATATCTAGTCTTTCCACATTGTAAATACATTTCAAAGCAATATGCTGTGCAGGTAAGTAGATAAATTTTTTCTAGCAGTTTGAAAAAAATAAAGCAAATGAATGTACAATCTTTCTGTAAGTCATTGATGAGGTTTAAGAAATAAGGGAAGAGGATATGAGGTGAGTGCTCTGAGGATGGAACTGGTCTATCCAACTCTGGTGTTCATGATGTGAGTGGCTCTTTTACAGACATGATTTTACATACATGATATTGTAACCAGGGAAAAGTTTATATTAAAATATGTTTATTACACATGATATTTAATATAATGTATGTGTGTATATAACTGTCTATGGCTTTTTAAAAAGATTTATTTATTATGTATACAGTATACAGAGAGGGTACCAGATGTCATTACAGATGGTTGTGAGCCACCATGCGGTTGCTGGGAATTGCACTCAGGACCTCTGGAAGAACAGTCAGTGCTCTTAACCTCTGAGCCATCTCTCCAGCCCCCTGTCTATGGCTTTTAACAACTTTAACTGTAAATAAAAATTTTGTCAAAGCAGTTTCAAGAATTAATAAACAAATTAGAGAATGAGTAAGTAGAATTTAGTGTGTCCTTAAAAATCACACTACACAAATGCTCACATAATCAAAACCAAACATCCTGTAGGCATCAAGACAGAACAGAGGGGAGCTCTGTTAATGCTGAGAAGATACAGCCAGGACTCAAAGGACCTTGAACTAGGCAGGATCAGCTTGAACTTTACAAGCCCAGATCTTAAAGGCATCTACACAGTAAATACCTTTAACCTCCACAGTAAAGCTCCACCCTTGGATAGAAAGAATGGGTGCAACCATATCCTTTGCCAGCTGGCCAAAGGTCATGCACTCACTTGTGTAAAAGCCTGGAGGAAACTGCCATTCAGGCTAAAGTAAGTAAATACTGTGATTTGAATAGGCACCGGGAAACAATGCAGAGACAGCAGTATACCAACCAGCTAAATGAATTGATTGTAGTTTTTAGGTCTGTTCTCAGGAGACCCGAGAGAGCCGGGCTGTCTGTAAAACCCTTCTGTGAGGCAGCAGTGGTTGAGGGACCTTGTGATCAAGAGATAGGAGGCTACTTAGTGTACAGAAGAGCCAGAAGGCAGAGCTCAGAAACAATAACTGTCACTGGAAAATTGATGTGCTGAGATTTTCATCATATGATATCTAAGGCTATCAAGGTTTTAAGCCTCACCCAGGAACTGCTATGGGGAAAGGCTAGTGTGGGATTGAAGGGGCTGTGTGCTGGGTCCCCAAACCTTTCTTCAAAGACTGATAAGACTTGTGGCTCTGGTCATGGATCTCCTATAAGTGGAGCAAAGGATCAGGCTATAAAGTACCCTATAATGAACAAGAACAGGAACAGACCCAGGAAGCTATAGAGACACCAGGAAAAAGCCTATCCTCAGAGAAGGGAAACCAGAAACATCTCAGAGTTCAAAAACTCCAGAAATCAAAGACTTCATGTTTAAAATGCTTAAGCTATAGAAATTAAGTCTATGTCCCATATTGTTAGCTTTGTGTTCCTAAAAAAAGGAATATGGTAATGTTTCCTCAGGCTTTTCACACCCACCACTGACTCCCAGCAGCCTCTCCTGGTGTATACAAGATAACAAACATCAAGAAGCATGGGTGTTGTATGAGTTTCTGGCCCAGCCTAGGCCCCACCCACTCCGGTCCATATTAGCCTGCTGCTTCTTAGCCACCCAAAATGACTCAGATGCTTATATTAATTACATGCTCTTTGACATATCTAGGACTTATTGCTAGCTAGCTCTCTCATCTTAACTCAGCCCATTTCCATTGATCCATCTTTCCATGTAGCTCATGGCTTACCTGAATTTCTTTACATATTGTTCCTTTGGCGGCTAAATCACGTCTCTCTTGACTCTATTCTCCTTCCCCTTTATCTATGCTCAGATTTGCTGCC